>WBNH01007886.1:181857-246857 GCA_013401255.1 Urocolius indicus | reverse complement strand
ACTACACAAGCCCATGCTTTCTTTGCCCTCAGTGAACTGGGTAGAATTTTAGGCCTTGCAGACAGCCCACGATGCCACCATTAGAGAAAAAAAAAACCCACATTACACTGAGAAATGCTGGTTTTTAACTCTCAAAGTGAAAAAAAATATATCTCTATGGTGATTTATTTTTACTAAATGTGCTGAGCTATATTCCTGTGAGACTGTGGCTCTTACTCAGCAGAGCTCACAGTGAAGTTGGGGGAATCATCCTGACTCACTGATGCACCATTTAAAGGGTACAGAAATCAATGCATTTTCCCTGCCCTGGAAACATGCAAACTACCTGCTTCCTTCTGGGTTTTAAAGGATTTCTTTAAAAAAAAGCATACATAAAATCTTCTGTAATGCTCAAAGACTAAAATTCTCCCCCAAAACTGCCTTCAAGACTTCATGTCTTGTTCATCTCTTCAGCATCAGTCATGAAATAATACAGACTATTTTGAAACTTGAGCAAATGATTACCATTGTGAATTTCTTTTACAGAGTCTGTTCTTTCCTGTCATTGAAATCAAAATTTTGGGTCTTTATGTGAATTGCCTGATGCACATGATAAAATGAACATTTGATACCAAAGGATTCGGTTTACTCAGCAGCTTCCTATAGTATATTGTACATCATAATGGATTTTAACCCCAGTGCTGATAGTCCTGGTTGCTTCCATGACAGAGACAGTAGATTGTAGGAGGAACCTCTGTCACACTGGATAGCTACTCTCATTTTCCCCAAAAGGCTAAGAAAGCTTGAACAGGCAGGAAAATATTCAAGTAGTTTCAGTACACTTTCATAGCATGTCCATGTCCATCCTATTTGCAGTAAAGGAAAGATATTTAGGATAGGCTTTACTCTAACAGGGTATCTCCTGGATTTACAGGTTTGAAAGTAAAATTCTGCCTGTCCTGTATGGTTTTCCCCTCTTCATGCAGGCATATCGTCACCTGTGACATGAAATACAAGGTTTTCGGCTCTTAGTTGATTAAATACTGTTGCACAGCTTCCATGTGGAAGTGGGACATCTTATGAAGTAGGTGGGTTTGGGTTTTTTTCTGCACTGTGCTAGATGCATAAAACGTGTGGGGTTTAATCTATATCTCAAGTAGTCAACTGCTTGAAAAAAAAATGTCACTGACAGTTGTGGGGTTTATGCAAGCGCCAGCATTAAATAGCATTATTTAAATTTGCTTCTAAATACTTGTTTGATAAGTAGGGATATGTATGATTTATTCATATCACAATTTACTGAAGCATGTTAGCCGAGTTAGTTCTTTTCCTAATTTATACCCTACTGTCACTCTGTTTTTATGTACGTTAGTTTAAAAAGATTTGTCCCACGTAAATAAGAACAATTACAGAATTACAGAGCAAGATTACTTCTGAAGGGGAAAAAAAATAACCATGCCTTGTATTCTCAGTGGCTATTCTATTTGACTTCATCATTAAGGAAAGTATTCAGAGCCTCTAAAGGGTGAAGAGTGGAGGAGTGTGTTTTCTTTTCGATATGATAGCTGCATTCAAGTTATTCTTTCCTTTACAATAGATTTTACCTAGCTTTATCTTCATAGGAAGCTGCTTTCAGTTGAAAAGCAGAAGTGAATAGGAGTGTCATGACATAGGATTAACAGTACAACCGGATAGTAAATCAAATGTTTGAGATGAAAAAATGGAGAATGTGACATGCATCAGGAGAATGAACCGGCAGCGCTTCGCCGAGACAAGCGAACAGATAATGTGTAATTATCTGCAGAGGTTCTTGAGACCTGGACTTTAATTCAGCTTCCAGAAACACATGGCCCATTTTAACCAGTCAATCTCTGCAATGAATCTAATCACAATGTAAAACATTCCCAGGAACCTAGGGCCTTATGGAGTGCTAATCACATAGGAAACTAGCCTGAGCCATAAAAAAAAAAAAAAAAAACCATAAAGGAAGGCATAAAGAAGGAAAGGCAGAGTGTTTTAGCTAAACCTGCAATTCCAATTCAGTGTGAGCAGAGCAACTAGAGAACCAACAAGTGATGAAATGAAAGAACATTAAGATTTGGGGTCTTGTATAGTTTCTTATTTGAAAAAACTTCATAGCCTTACAAGAAACAGGAACGGTGACCTCTTGCTCTGATCAACAGCGTCTATCAGAGATCACATACTACCAACAGATTCTTCTGTGACAAGGCACTACTATCACAGTAACGAACCTACACCAAAGAGAAATGCATTTCATCTTGTGATGTGATTTGAATGCATTTGTGACTCTGTACTTCTGGTTTAAATTCACTGTAGAGAGCAACTTGCAATACTTTTAACAGGCTCTAATCTCTCTGGTTTCAGTTTGAGACCAAGAGGCATTTAATATCATCAGCAGTGGATTTATATTGTATGCTTAGAAAATAGAAATGGATTTCCAGGGGGTTTAATTTATCAATATCTAGTCTTTATGGGAAACAGTAGCTTGCATAGGAAAAGGGGTTAAAAGAAGGTTTAAATTATGTCTCTAATATTTCCTGAAAACTTTGTACAAAATGTTCTATGCCACAAAAGCCCATTAAATATTCAAACTTTAATATACATTCCTCAGTAACAAATGTACAGTTAGATAACACATAAAGAATTATGAATGACTAATTATATTTTGCATATTTACAGCAAAGACAATTAGCAAATAGCTTTTATATGCAAAATAAATGAAAAAGTAATTAAGATGCACTAACTAGAGCAGCAATATCAAGTCTGTTGTCTTGTGATTCATTCCTAACAAACATAATAATTATGCATTCATTGTCATATAATTAAAACAGCTCTGTCCTTTAGAAAACTGGTTATTTACTGTATAATAACCTGAAGAGTGGCAGAAGTTCCTCATAATGGTGAGAAGGATAATTAAATATTTCTTCCTGGTGTCTGCTTGCTCAGTTGAGTTTATTATCTTAAACTTCTGCGAGAAAACATTTCTCTGCAGTTCCAAAAGCCCACCTATTCACCTCTGGGAAAGTTATGCCTTTGCCATGCCCTGCTCCCAAGTCACCTACCCAAAACCTCCCCAGGTGCTGCCAAAACGGGCACAGCATGAAACTCATCCAAGATGAGAAAGCTTGAAGGGTCCAGCCTAGGGAGGATGGTTAAAGGGAGGATTTTGGTTAAAGCCTGGGGTTCCCTCTTCTCCATGCTATAACCTTGGGTGAGCTTTGGTGTCGTTGCCTGGCATAGCCACGTGTTTTGGGTTTTATTACGTGGAGAATATTTCCTGACATGAGTGCTTGGGCACAAATATGTCCTTGTAGGACCAAAGACTTATTTGTCCCACACATCAGCTCCCCAAGTAACACTGACATCACCAAACTTCCACGTTCTGTCTTTTCCTATTCCCTTCATTTCCCAGCTCTTATTATATCTCAATAAAACATAATAAATCATCCAGTCTCAACTGGAGCCCTTAATCACTACCGAACAGAACAGTAATACTCAGTACCATAAAGCTGTCTTCATAATACTAATATTATCAAGCACTTTTCTTTTTTTTTTTTTTGTCTTAAAATTCTGTTTCCCTATAAACCTCAACAGCAGAACCTACCGAGCTGCAGTGGAGAAAAAACAATGTAATTGCTTGGCTGCACGTAAGGCTGGCCTGGATCAGTAATCGGATTTCTGGGGACTCAATAGGTAAAGAGCAGGGCAGAGGGAGACAGGTTCACCTACGCAAGCTAGGACAGACTGACTAAGCTCATGCTGCTGGACACACCTCACCCTCCTCTCTGAGCCCGTGACATTGTTGCTCCTCTCCCAGCCACTCACCTTCCTGTGAAGGGAAGGGATAACCATTCCTTTTAATGTTTGTCTACCAAACAGTCTTTCTTATTATTTGGACAAAACTAGGCAGGTTTTTTTTTTCTGAGAAAATCCCCAGGCGTGAGGATGGCTTTTATTGCCTTCAGTCCCTATCACCTCACCCCCATAGCAAAGAATATTTAGGGTATCCTGATATTCACCCGAAAGGGATGGGTCAGCTACACCCTGCTGCAATACGAGAAAGGAAAGAAAGAAGAGGACTGCAACTCCCAAATACACTAGAAATTGCACTGTGCATTTCATGCAGAGCCCTCTGGAAGGCAAGGGATTTTTGCACAGATTTCTTAATACTCCAAGGATTAAATTTAAAAAAAAAAAAAAAAAAGAAGAAGGAAATAAAGTCCATTTGAACTTTGTTGCACAATTCTTTTACTCAGAATTTCTCATATGCTCATTTCCATGTCAAGAATGTAATGGGACTTCACCTGACCTGCTTGGAGAGACCCTGCTCAGGAGACCCTGCAATATGATACATTTCTTTTGAGAATTATGTACCCTATGAAGCTCCAGTCCCAAAGGGTCCATCCTATTCCTAACTAAGCACTTAGAGTTTAGAACAGAAAAAGGGGACAGATCCTATTTTATATTAAATCCTACAGAGAATACCTTAGCTGGTGCAGAGATTTCAGTGTCTTTGGGCTGCACTTATGCTTCTTAAGGCTAACCTGTTGCTCTGGTGGATTTCTCAACGGCTCTGTCTTTATTACCCCCTTCTAACCACACTAAATAATAATTTGAACTTTTTTGAGCAACTAGGGTTTATGTGGATGGAAAGAAAATATAGGGGAAAGTATAGGTAGTTCTGTTGTGATTTCTTTGAGAGTCTGACCATTTTCCTGGTCCTGCAAACCATCTCCATTGTATATGGAGTAACAGGGAGCCTTAGCCAGGGGGAACGGCAGCTATCCTATAGGCAGTGTCAGCTCCCTAAAGCCTGCAAGGTGTCAGGATATAGCAATTCTCTGCCCAGCTCTGCACAGAGCTGTCAGGATGACAGACTTAACCTCCCTCTGTCCCTGTTTACCCAAAGTAAGAAGATTGTAAGGCTTAGTTAATGTCTGTATGTGTGCCTCAGGGTTCTTACATGATAGGCACTGTGTACATGCAAGTGCATTGTAATACATGTCATAGGAAGAATTAATAAATCATAATGTATTAATTTAGAGGTAGCAGACACTCACTCATGATAGCCTTTCTAGCTGCTTCTTTAAAGGCACCCAGAAAATTACATTTGAGTTAAAATAGGTTAAAGAAAAAGAACACAGACGATTGCTGCTGAGTTAATAGATATCAGTAACATAAAATGAGTCACTGAAAAGAACTTTGATAAAATCATGATAGGGAAAGGACACTTGGAGAGACAGATGTGGCACATGCATTCATTTCAGAAGTTATATCACTCTTTTTGGAAACTTAAGTTTTATTTTGGGCCCTCCTGTTTGCTTCAGATCCTTTCAAAATATTGGGGATATCAGCAGCAGCTCGGCACAACTTTGATGTCAGAAAATGTAAGCCTCCAGGACAGAACCAGAAGGTCCTCCATGACCTTATCTGAAATCAGAGTGAGAATCAAAAGCCCTTAAGTATTCAAAAACACAGAGGCACCCATACGTTTTAAGTACTGTGAGGCAGTAAAGTATATGTAAAGCAGGGTGGGCAGGCTTGCAGTGTAACTGTAGCTGCTTCCAAACCTGTTAGATGAGGAGTGACACTGAAGTAATTCTGCCTACAAGAAGTAAGATGAACTAACATTTGCCTGCAGCCTGGATTCAGGAAGGCAATGATGAACAAGCAGAGCTTCAAGTACCTGAGAATCCCATGGAGAGCTCTGGGACCTCACTGGTGCTTACAGAGGCATGTGCATGTGCTTAAAGACATTCTCAAATGGGAGTCAAGAGGCCAGCCACTAATAAGACATGAGTGCTCACATTTAATGTGTTTTGCACATGCATCCAAACCCACCACCAAGCTCTCTGAAAGCAGAACTACTGAAATGAAAATGCTACCTCTGCTTTGGCAATGAGCTATTGCACCTAAAGCAAGAAGGATGTTGCAAGGTTAGTTCCATTATTTCAGCTTTTTCTTTAACCCTAAATCAAAAGCTGGTTCTTTTTACCTTTCCAAGGTGCTGTACCCCCTGCATTTCTCCCCTTCTGCTGCAAAAGTCACCCCCAGCCATATGCCCCTGTGCACTGTCTCAGGAAGGCGACGGGCCAGCAGCTGGGCTTCACCTACAGTGTAGATATATATATCCCTACTTGTGGGAAGGGATAAGAGGCCTTTGGTAAAAGAATGAAATGAGCTCTTTCTCTCTCTCTCTCCATAAAAGAAAGAGAGTAAATAAAATTCCAGCAGCTACAAGCTGGCGACATTATGCTGTCATAATCCAGAAATGAACATTGATTCTGAAGAAGTCGCTTCTTCAAACTTTAACGCAACAATTAAGTATTCCATTGTCATGGCTCAATTAAATGGTATGGCCTGAGAAAATTGGGGATTGTAAAGTGAGGATGGAATGTGCTTTGATCCTCTTTCCAGGGTTATTGTTTCATTAATAAATGAACATGTCATTTGTCTCACCAGAGGGAGCTCCTGCCCTCCAGGCTTTTTCCCTTTTTTGTTCAGGTTTTATAAAGATGAATTTCCAGTGCTCTGAAATACCATGGATTAGTAGTTAAGCCTGACAGCACTTCGGGGAGTAGTGGGCTTAAAGTGCCTCACACAGGTCTCCAAAGCACTTGTTTACTAATAGAGGAAATCAGCGACCGTCTGCAGCTGCTGATATCGCATTACCATTTGGAAAGACAGTAGCTGAGATAACAAATCACACAGTTTTAATAATTACTCCTGCATTCCAGTTTTTTGTTTCCTGCGTAACTGCAAAGGCTGGATTTCTTCCAAATAAACAGATAAAAACAGTATGGAACTTTTATCTTTTAATGATAATGACAACACATCATGTTTCACTAAAAGTTTCCTGCTGAATTTTTTTCTGATTTCTAGAGTTTCAATAAAATGTAATTATACTTTATAATTCCACTCTTTTAATCTTCACTTCAAAAACTATTCACAGTTAGCAAGTTTGCTAGGCACGGAGAGGGGGTGAGGAGCAGAAGCGGACTTCCCCCACATCGGGCTGTTCATAAATTCTGTCTGGGGGTAAACCTGTCATTGAAACAGCACAAACCGAGCTGCTTTGCATTCAAATTAATACCTAGTTTAATTTGAATATAAAATAGCTCCATTTATGTGGTTATTAAGAAAAAAGTAACAAAACCATTTGGCAATGAATGGATATTTAAGACAGGATACACTTGCAATCTATTTCTTTTCTATTCTTGTGGGTTTTTTTTCTTTCTCTTTTTAATCCTTTGGGCACTTTGGTATCAGGATGTTCTTGTATAGCTAGATAAGGCTTTAAGAAAAAACACCACCTATCAAATCCAAATGGTTATACTCTGGGAGTCAAAAAGTTCCCAGTATCCCAGTACTGAATTAGACTTAATGGGTTTTGTTCAAGTACATCTTCCCATCTTGTCCTTTGCCATGCTCAGAGAAAAGCCAGCGGTATCATTAACAGCTTTTCTTGCTAAATAATCTCATGGGCTTTTTTTCAGGAGAGCAGAGAAGAGGAGGAAGAGAGGAATACCTTCCTCTTCCAACTCAAAATGTTCAGACTTAAAGGTAAGGTAAACTTTTCTCACAGCTTTTAGTTTGCTTACCATCAGCCCATGTTCCACTGGGTGATTAAAGAAAGCTTTTTTAAAGCATTACTTCAGAATGATCTTAATTGGTGCAAGGTTGAGCCCTTTCTAGGAGGGGAGGGAAAAGGTTGAATAGCCTTTTCAAGTCACATGAAAGTTTCTAGGATGAATGTACGATAATTAGATTAATAAGTAGCTTAATTTATCACAGCTAAGGATTTCAACAGCCACACATTAGAGCAAGAAAAAAAAGATTAGTGTGATTCCAGTTTGTAAAAAATTGTACTGAAACTTGATTAACCTTAAATACAAAGTGCCTTTCTTTTTGTGTGTAAATTCAGTAGTTAAGGGGGAAAAAAACCCACTAAAATGATCAGAAAAGTCCTGTTCCGTTCCTTTGTGTTCACTAGCTAATGAGAGATATTGGGGTTGTATAAAACAACTTTTCCCTGCTAGGTTATTCTTCCTAGAACACGGATTTTTAAATGAAATCTACAATCCTTAACACTGTTGTGGATCCTGAAGAACTGCATGAGGGGAGTTAAAAATACTTCTAGCACCAGCCATTTTTTGTTTTAAACTAAAAGGAAATGAAGCAACAAGAAAGTCAGTGAAATATGTATTCTAGCATAATGCAAAGTTATATTCACCTTAGCCCCGGTAATGAAAAGGGAACGAACAGGAGCCTGCGTGCCAGGCAGAGGTATTGAAAACAACTGTAGCCAAAGCTAACAAGATGTGTGCAATTAGGGATGACAATTAGCCACACAGCATTCACTCACACCTCACACAATGTCTTCAGCACAACATCATTTCAACAGCAACACTCTCCACTGCCGGTACCAGCCTAAAATGAAACGTGGCAAATGCAGGAGCAGAGCAGCACCTTGGTGCGGAAAGCCTTGCTCACTAATGGGAGACTCATGTAAAATACTGCCAGACCATCCGGCTTTCCCATTGTCACTGTCTCTGCTTTCTTACAGGACAATCCCTTAATAGACAGTGAAATCTGCTGTGCTTTTTGATGTTGCCATCCACCACCGAGGTTGCTTTCGGTGGTGTCATTATTTATCAGCGCTAACGTCAGATTTCATTAATCTAACTCCTTAACACTCGTATCGCCGCGCACAAAAATTCCCAGTGCTTTTTATGAAGGCGCCTGGCACCGGGGCTAGCAAAGCCCATGGAAAGGTCTGGAGGATGGTGGTACAGTTCCTGTCAACGCTTAACAGCCATCGTCATTCCAAGGAGGCCCTAATGCAAACCCAGCGGTAGTGAGATGCGAGATGTGACTCCCTGTCCTGAATCCCTCTTTGAAAGGGGATGATAGGAGGGGAGGGGAGGTTGGTTCATATTCGTAGGAAACTACAAATGGAACTACTCAGAGCCTAACGAAAAAAAAAAACCAGTAAGAACGTAATGAAATGAGAAAGGAGGAACGAGTTCTTTAATTTTATCTCACACTTCAGAGATGAGTAAGAGCACTAATGAAAGGGAGTATAATTATAGCCCAGATAGTGCATATTGCACATGCTGTAACGTCAGGGAGGTTAACTCTGGCAAAGAGAGATCATCCAAATCAAAGTGGCTGAAGGCACTCATGCATCGGCCTGTTTGATAAGATTGATAACTGTAACCAGTAGCTTAGGAGAATCGATTTCCACTGCTGGGGATCTCTCTGGATGCTCTCATCTTTTCTTCTGTTTATATGAAAGTGGAGCTTTCAAGATGTTTTATCATCTAATGGCGAATATGACACACAGTTACAAACAGAATCTGTTTTTAATCTCAGAACGGAAAATTTAAGCGGGGCAGAGATTCTCTTTAATTATGTATATTGAACAAATTTGAAGAGATGAGAAGAAACTTGTTTTTCAGCCCACTGAACCCAAGTGCTTGCCTGTAATCTAAAATGGATATCTAATTATTGTTTAACATTATTTATTTAGGAGGAGTTACGACCTCTAATTTGCCTTTAAACGATTAATTTAGTGTTTAAATAAAGCTCCTTTTATTTAATAATGTTTTCTTTAACCAATCTTCACTAATGTCAATAAACTCTTTGTTTAACCTTCTTAAAGGAAACATTTTCTCAGCTCTGAGACAATTATGAATTACCAAAACCCATATAGAAAAATGAGCTAAGTAATTATCTAATATTATTGCAGTGTGCTTAAGGAGAGCATATTCCACACCAATAACATAAGGCAAGAGAGAGCTTTTTCTAAATACAGAGCATTTTAAGCCGTTTGACTCCTTTTGAGATGATTACGTGGCACAGAAATACCCCAAAATACTAATAGCTTGGCTAAATACATTCATCCATTTCTAATAGCATCCTTAAGTGCTACCTGCTTCAGGTCCTAGGCACAAACAAAGCAGCACAAATACGCCTAATTCATATGTAGAGAGACGATCAGATGAAATTTGGCAAGTCCTGTCTTCAGCCCTCAGCAGGGCATCTGCATCCCTGGATGACTGCATCCCTGTGGTGCTCCCTTGATGTCCAGGACTCAAGGGTAGCAGCTCAGACATGGGGCAAAGGAGCACCAGTCATTGCCCCAAAACTCTGTTCCAGACCTTTGGCTATTCTCTGAGGCTGACTTTCATGTAGAGATAAAATTACATATATATATCACATTAGAGTACATGCTGGCCACTGAAAGCAAGAACCTTTTTAGAGTCCAAGTGTGACTGCTATGGATTAACTATTGAGCACCATTTCTACATAACAAATCACATTTGTGACGACACATGTTTTCTTGGTCATGTTTAGATCCTCCACACTTTACTCTGAAGTGCAGCAGAGTTGGAGGGATCACAGGAAAAAATGGCAGCATAGACAAAGGCAAATCAATGTCTAAGAGGCCAAAAAGTGGCAGGAGGCAAGTAGTAGAGGAGGAAAAGGAAAAGCAGAGCTTTCCAGCAGGAGTCAAATGAAACAGAAAATGCAGGAGTGGGAGAAAGCGGTGACAAGGAGAAAAAGGAGAGACATTTTAGAGACTGCAAAAAAATCTAAGGAGTGAGGTCCACAGGATCACAGAAGTGTTGAGGCTGGAAAGATTACCCAAGAGCAGTTCAGGCAGGGCCAGTTATAGCAGGCTGCCCAAGAGGATATCCAGCCTAGTTTTGATTATCTCCACAGCTGCAGGCTCTATAGCCTCTGTGAGTAGCCTAATCCAGTGGTCAACCACCTTAATGACAAAACCAGGCTTTTGTATGCTCAGATTGAGTTTCCTGTGCTTATGCATGGGATACAGGCTGCCCAGAGGGGTTGTAGAGTCTCCTTCCTTAAGAGGTCTTCAGGACCTGCCTGGACATGTTCCTATGTAACCTGATCTAGGTGAACCTGCTTCTGCAGGGGGGTTGGACTAGATGATCTCTAAAGGTCCCTTCCAACCCCACCATTCTATGATTCTATGAGGCCCCAGCCTTGGGTCTTGTTATTGATCCAAAAAGCTCACTCTAAATTCAGAGGAGTGTCCTTCATGAGTGATCATGACACAGACTCATAGTGGGAGCAAAGGCTGAAGGTGCTCAGGAGTGTTGGGAGAGCGCTGAGATGGAAACACCTGCCTTCTGAAGGTGCTATCAGGAGAAACATTGTTAAGAGGGAAAAGAAGGAATGGATAGATGGACTACAAACTAGGATGAGGAAATGAAATTGCAGCAGGTTCTCAGAAAACAGCAACAAATGTTGAGAGAAAGCATGAGTATCAGCCAAGAATTAGTAGCAGAGACTGTCCAAGAAATGTATGGTCATCTTTAACCACATTGGTTACTGTCTGGAGCTCAAGTGATGGAGGTCTGAACAAGAGCTGTGGTGAATTCCAACTTGGGAAATGTGCTGCCCGTATTATAGGCAAAGTTGAAAAAGAACATACTTTACTGTACTATGCAATTCTTCCTTTAAGATTCTTGAAAAGTGTGGTGGGCCAGTTTGAGGAGGCAAGTAGCTGAGCTCAGGGGCTAGATCACGGCTCCAAGCTGATGGTAAAGGTGCACAGAGATGTGTTCTGGTAGTAAGCTGAAGTTCAGGAGGAGCAAAGTTCCCTTGGTGTGGCTCCAAGCTCAGCTAGTATTAGGTGATTTTTACAGCACCTTGCTCTTTCTATGGTTTTTGGGAGAGTGGGAGCCCAGAAGTCTTGTGATGGGACTGGCACACCCAGCCAGCACCAGATCTCCCTGCCTGCCAGAGACTGAGGGGTCACCCAAGGACATCAGCACTGCTGCTCTTCAACACCTGAAAACACTCAGCAAGTGCCTGCTTCAATCCCAGTTTCTCCCTTCCCTAACACAAAAGATCAAACAAAAGATCTCCTTTTGGCAAAGTCCTTTTGACTATTTATTTTCTGAAGTTTTGACATTATAGTTTCAAATTGTTTTCCCAATTGTATGAGCTAAGGCTTTATCCAAGTTGAAAATGTTTTAAAGAAATCTCTAGAAATCTCTAATCTCTGATCCTTACTTCTTTAAGTCTACATCTAGAGTGACACACTGGAGTGGCCAATTTGCAACCAACATGGTAAGAGGAATATCCATGCACAGCTTATCCCTCCTCTCCCACATTGTCTTAATGCTTGTCATACCACATCCCCTCAAACCCCACAGTATCTGAAACCAGAAGACAGAGTCCAACTGATGCCACCAATACAACCAGGAGTCTATTTTAACTCACCTGCAAGCTGATGTTTGTGTAAGTGACGTTTCACATCCACAAACTGAACAGAGAGGACGTGGGAGACCCCCAGACTCCCTTTCAAAGTGAGTAGAGTTGGAATGAGCTGCCGACATGACATCCCATCAGTTCTGGACCAGCACACATGGAGTGAAGAATATTTGAATCCCACCTTCATCTTTGCCCATGGTTCTCCAAAGAGAGAGAAGGAGGCAGCTCTGCCCACTAATCCAGACATTTGAAGAGAGACAAGGCTCCTACAGAACCTATGTGAAAGGTGAACAAAAGGACTATGAGCAACTACATGCCTCAAAATCTCCAGACTACAATCCACCATGATCTGTTGCCTCTGATGTGTGATAGGAAGCAAAGAATAATGTCACCTGGTAAATTACAGGTAAATGGGCAGATGTGTTTGCCCTCAGGCAGCCTGGGGACTTGCCATCCCGTTCTCAACAATGTGTTAAAGAGAGACCTCCTCTTAAATAGGTGTTTGCCTTCAGGCTATTAACTCCATGAATGGCCAGTTACTTATTAAGGGTCAAGAAGTGCCTGGTTAAAAGGTCTTGCCCCACCTTCCATGCAGTATGGACAAGTCCCTCAGGACTTGTTTGGCAGGCATACTGAGCTGACCCACAATATACACTGAAGTCATCCTAATGTTAGAAGATGATATGGCTTACCCCAACAGACATGGGAGGAATTTTCCCAAGAAACACCCAAAAACCTCTTCTATGGTATACAAGAGATGAATCCTCTCTGTCAGCCTATGTCAATCCTCAAACAGGGACAGGACACATCCAATATTTTGTTTGTTTGTTTGTTTTTAAACTGTGGTATTGTGACTTTTTTTTTTTAACGTAAGATAAGAATGAAGTGACAGATTTCTTGCATCCACCACCTCTTGAGACAGGACTTGCACTGTGCTCTCAGCTGCTAGAGAGACTTACTAGCCTAAAGAAAGTTAAAGTTTACATGACTCATTAAAGCTAAACTGTTGCACAGCAAAGAATTTGTTTTGCTTTTTCTCTTCTGCTTGCTTTTAATCAGCCCAGCAAAATTCCCCCTGCCTGTGTCGATGGGAATGGGTAATATTGTTTGATGAATGAATAAAATATCAGGTGGGAAGTGTCTTGTTTGTCTGTGTCTTCATTATCTCCTTCTCCATCCTGCTGAGTTAGTGCATGCACTGTGTGCCTGGACCAGTATGTTCCTTTTTGCTGGCCATTCACTGTTTGATTTGTACTTGCAGCTACCAGCTGGGAGACCTGGACACAAGTTAAGATCGAAGGTGTTTGATGCTCCACAAATAATAAATAAAAAGATAATTGCTCCAGAATAAGTTCAGAGTTTTTCCAGATTTTATTTTTCCCTGAGAATCTTTCCTTTCTAGAGTCTTCATACAAATTTTAAATCTGAAGCAGGGAATAGTTCAGGTGGCAAATCACCAGTTTTCTCTTTTTCCCTTTTGTAATTATTTAAAATGACAACATTATGGAATTTTGTCCGGGGCTGCAAACTCATTTAGATTATCTTGGTCAACATTTACAGTGAAGTGCAGAATTTGAAGCTGTTCTGAGGAGGGAGAAAATTCCAGCGGAAGGAGATGAAAAGTTGATAGAATGTTTCAAAATAGAAGGCTTTTTTTTGAAAGACATGCAAAACCCCTTGAGACCTGTACTCACTCTCACTGGAAGAAATGTGCAAGAATCTTTTCTTTTAGTTCCCCCCTTTATCCTCTCCTTTTCTAGCGAAGGTGGGTAATCTCAGATTATTTACCAGCATCTCATTTCCAACTCACAAGAAACTCCTCAAAGCCAGAAAAAAAACACCCTTCATCAGCCTGTTTTTGTTTTTCTCTCATGTTTGTTTTCATCTTAACATTAATTGCCCCATAATGTCTGCTTGGTTTTATCAATTAGCCTTTGCAGTGGGAAAATATTTTAGCGCCTAATACAGCGTAATGATTTTTTTCCCTATTTGCCAAGGGGGTTATTAATAAATGTCCCCACTGGGGTTACAACTCTGGTGCTCTGGTGTTTGCTTTAGGGGAAATGAGGGATTGGAGGAAAATCCTAACCAAACGGAGCTATAATTAGAGCGAAAGCAGCTGCAATTAGAAGTATATGTTCAACGACACCCATGGCACTCCAGGACAAACCTCCCCTTGACTTGGGCAGGGATGTCAGCAGAAACTCTGCCACTACAAAAAGGGGAAAGCTCTCAGATTTCCTGCTTTTCCAAGTGTTTCATCAAAGATTTGCACCGTCTGCTCGGAGCAGTCCAAGGAGGAGGAAGGGTTTTTTTGGTGGAGGAGTGCTGACCTGGCAAACCCAGCAGCAGGCTCCTCTGAGCTGGGATTTCACCCTGATCTCTCTCTCCTCACTATTTATTTAGCCTGAACCGCTGCCACCAGCACTGCTGGGCTCTCTGGTTAGCTGCCAGCCAAGCAGGCCCTTCAAATGACGCATCTCGGTGCACATCAGACATCCGTGTGCTTTCCCACAGAGTCTTCTCCCGCAGCTGCAGGTACTCCAAGGATGGATGGTGAAGCCTGGCAGACCTTGTTCTCCTCCCCATTGCTGCAACAGACTTTGTTCATGGAGGGAAAATCAGATACCATCTCATTGTCTTTTCTGTCTGTTACAAATCTAAATTCTCCGTAACTAGGAAATGAAGCAGCTAATAGACTCTCCTAGCAAAATATAGTCCTATTCTCAGATACGAGTTTCTGGAAAGCCAAACTGGAAGGAGATCTGCAGCCTGTTGAGAATTCAGGCTGAGTTAAAATATTAGGGCTTCATTTTACCAATTAGCTGAACAACATGTTTAACAATGAACAATTTCATAGACTGAGGACACATATGGAATTAAAAAACCCAACAGATGTGCAGTACTGCTTAATATGGCTTTTAGCTTAATTCATCTTATTTCAGACATCTGTAATTCTCATGATTTGGTTTCTGAACAACAGCTACAGATGTAACCTTTTCCTTCCTGTTTTTTTGGTAAAAAAACCAACCTCCAACCCAAAACAACTATCATTATAGCACTATAAGCTTTGAGCATTTACAGCTTTGCTGCTTTTACAGCAGAGCTCAAAAGTAATAGAATTTACTCTAGGAAAATCAGATTGTATCCTTGCAAGTCTCTGTAGGGCTTCTTGTATTGGGGCCCCAGTTAGGTGCCCCATAGAGGTCTTTATAGGAAACAGGTTATTGGCAGCATAAGCTGGCTGGCTATGAAGGCCTGTGTGTGTGACACTTGTCATGCCATCACACCTGAAGAAAGCAGATAGAAAGCAGAAGTTAAATGTAAGGATGTGCCACACTCTTGTGCTCCATCACCTACATGTAATACAGGTGGTCCACCATAATGCTGGATCCACAAGAATGCTGATTTCCCTAAACATCCCAAAAGGTGTAAGCTCATTCCTGCAGATTGGTGAGCACCAGAGAAGTCATCTAAATGAGGATGGGGCTTGTTGCCCAGTTTCCCCTGTCTTTCTCCAAAACATCTTCTCCAGATCCTAGATCTCTGTGTTTTGACCAGAAGAAGAGATCTGGTGGACCTTGGGACTACTGTTTTTTTCAGTAACCAAATGAAGAATCTAGTGGTTGTTTGTATTTAAAAACAATCCAAGATCCAGCCACAACCGTCACTGTGGTACCACAAGAGACAACCATGCCCTGCTGAATGTCCACACTGAATGTATAGTCTGTAGGACTGTGTGGGAGAGGTGGATATCCATCATCATCATAATTTTTTAAGTAAGGAACACTGACCCTGGAAGATGTGAGTAGTTTTTACACCGTGTTTCTTACAAAAGTACACTGGTTGTACTTCTAGCAAAGCATTCAGGAGCTGCACAGAGGATCTGGGAACTGATCCTGCAGGACAACAGCTCAGCACCTTTTGCTATAAGTCAAACATTTCCATCCTAAGAAAAGCAAAGACAATGTTTACACTGACTTATGGAGGGCCTGCGCTCAGCTTGTGTCCGCTCTGATTCTTGGCCAGGCAATCACCATAACTAAATATTGCTTCAAAATCAGAACCTTTCCAAATTGCCCTCAAACTGCTAATTCTACAGACAGAAATCTCTTGATTTCTTTTATTTCCATCTTATCCTTTGAGGGATCAAGGGGGAAAATATAGCCTTGTACACCTTTAATCACATATACACTATTTGCACACTGTATAAGTGTGTTATAGACCTTTAGTACTCTAAGAAGCTTATAATTGATTTTTAAATGTGTGTTTAAGGGGTATGCATTTTACTAGGGATATGTGTATACGTACACACCAATGTACAGTAATGTGTATGAGTGCACATATACACATAATAAACATATGAGACCCTCAGTAGCTAACCATAGAGCTCAGCACTGCAACTGGGCTTGAGGGTCTAAAAGGGAAACCAGGCTTTTAAAGCTACTTTTATTACCTTACCACCACCAGAAACAGCACAACCTTGTGCAGCCACTTTGACACAGACGTTAATTTTCACTTGCAGCTGTGGCAATTAGAAAGTGTACTTAATAGAGTGTCATGTTAATTGTTGCAGAGTTAACCAATTTCTCCATTTAATTGTCAATTGATTAACCTATTGAAATGGTAAATGACTCAGTTTCCTTCCAGAACAAACAGCAGCCACATATTGTAGCTTCATCCAGCTGGAGGGGGTACTTTGTGATTTGCTCAGCCTCAATGTGCTGGTATTTTTCTACACCTCCCTGAGCTTTTAATTAGATGAGCCAATTTTACATGTATTTGTCTGCTGGAAAGGTTATCTGTGCTGGAGCTGACCTGCAGAGACAAGGTTGAGCCTAGCAGTCTTAATAGAAAAGGTTTTCAGCTATGACTGCTGTACTTGATTGCATTGTAATGGTAATTAACTTGAGACTTTGCCTCCCTCAATGTTTTTTTGTAGCTTTAACTATGCAATGAGATGTTTCCTCTGTCATATATATGCACTTATTAAGCTCTCATTGGATTCTAATATGCATGCAAATAGTCGAGAGTTTCTTAAGGCTAATACTACACTATGTAGATTGTAGTGCCATTAAGTCGCTACAAAGATGTAGCCTGCAGTAAACGTACAAGTTTGTTTTTTTTCTTTTTCTGTGAGTGTGTGTGAGGGTTTGATTTTCCTTTTTCTGTTTTAAACTGAAAGGAGGAAGAATTTCCTCTACACACTTTTGCTCCTTTTTATCTGAAGCATTCTGCGTGCAAAAGCCCGTTTTGCCAACTTTTCCTTGCCCAATGA
The DNA here is from genome assembly GCA_013401255.1 of Urocolius indicus. Taxonomy (NCBI): domain Eukaryota; kingdom Metazoa; phylum Chordata; class Aves; order Coliiformes; family Coliidae; genus Urocolius; species Urocolius indicus. The sequence continues at coordinate 229,327 of WBNH01007886.1, read as the reverse complement.
GCCTAAAAACGAGCTTGTGTTTTAAAACGAAGATCCTGATGTCCTTAATTCTGTTTTTCAAGTTGGTTTGTAATCCATCCCCATTGCTACTCTTTTCTCCGAGCGGCTCGTTTGAAAGCCCTCGATATCTCCTCTGTTTCTGCATGTTCTTTTACAGTACGGCGCTGTCATTTAATTACGAGACAATCCCCCACAACTGAGCAAGCATTTTCATCATTGATAATGTTGGTAGCAGGCAACTGAGACAAAATGATTACAAACCTATGTTGCGCTCAATAGTCCTTTAGAGGATTTCTCTCTTAATAGTCCTGGCTCATTCATGTTTGGTTCAGTACATTTGTTCTTTAAAAAAGGCATAGATTAGAAGAGTTTCAGGGTAGGTTAATAACTCAACTGAAAATGGCTGCTTGCATTGTCAAAGTCTGTTCCTGCAGTTGCCTGGTGCTTTCTTCAGTTCTTCCACACTGCAGCTTTGGCCCAGTTGGTAAACAGCTTAAGTCCAGACATCTTTTCATTCTCCAGCGCAGCGGATTGAAATAAAAATGCATATAAGTGGCGACTGACTGGCGCTGGCCTGACAATAGCCTGTAACATTATGCAAGGGTATTTACATAGGAATAAGGCCTTGGTAAAGAAGACAGGGGCAATTAATGACTAGGGCCACACATATAAGGAAAGTTTGTCCAATCTTTTCTTCAATAAAGATCTTTTGTAAAGTGCTATGGAAACTCATGTAGGCCCCCAAACAGACTAGGAGAGGGACATTTGTGGTGGGTTTTTTTGGTTGTTGGTTTGTTTGAGGAGGTTTTTTAAACTTTAAGTTAAAAGGGCTAAATTTTGTAAAGGTGAAACAGAATAATTCTCTGGTTTCGAATTTCTACTATTGTGACATTTCCTCCTTTTTTTTTTTTTTTTCATGGGAATGGGTTTTGTAGGGGATTTTCCCTTAAAAAAGAAATAGAGTGAATGATGTGCCTCAGCCAGTCAGGGTAGTGGAGGTGAAGGATTTGGAAGAGACCTGTCACAACGCCTGATTCCTCTTGCTATCACAAGTTTGGAATTCAAGATAATTTGTAAGCATTTAAAGCCCAATTCTGATCTCTCTGGGCTGTCAAAGTGCTTCCCAGCAGACGCAAGACAGGCAACTCCACCTTCTAAATTTGGCATTTTCCTTTATTTTGTCCCAGTGGATTTGAGCACGAAGGATTTTGACAAACCAAGGAAGCCACATGGTCTGGCTGCAGGTTTTGGTGTCGAAGGCGGAGCACTGTCAGCAGTAGGTATTGCAGGGGATATAGCCCAGAGCAGAATTTAACCCCAAGGCTTCATCCTGCCAGATGGGATGCTTTCACTGGGTTTGCAAACAAAAACAATGAGCCCATTTCCCTTGGGAAGAGCAGCGCACATCCCCCTGGGGCAAGGATGGCGCAAAAACAGCACAGCTGATGATGCTTCCTCCACCCGTGGGGACTTGAACTAGGGGAGGCTTTATGTGTGTCATGACACAGTGTGGTCACTCAACTTCTGGTCTGAAACCATGGCCACCAGGATGGGGCACCTGAGAGCCTTTTCATCAACACTGCACATTCCCTTCATGCCTCCTTTACCTTCTCTAGGAAATTTAAGCCTCTGTCCTCTGAGTCTTGCCTGCTCTCATGGAAATGTTGAGGGCCATGTTTTCTGTGGGCTGCCATGGCATGTCTGTTGATGGCAGCTTGAATATGCCCACACCAGCTGAGTAATTTTACTTTCAGACTCATCCACTGGCATTTAGAGGCTTTGCTCTTATTCCAATAACTGTGGAAAGCCCCTTGGTTTGGGTGGATGTTGTAACTTTTTAAACATGCTGTTCAGAGAGCTGTAGGTCTCTATCTTGAAAGCAGAGCAAGGATCCTACTGCTCAACCCATCATATGTGTTCAAGAAGTCAGTCCCTTGGCAGGCATGAATGAGGAAATCCCCATTGATTTCTTTACTGTTCTGCCAAACTTTACATGATTTCATGATCTTCTCTGAATCCTTTCCTCTTAGAGATTTTTATTGTAGAATATATCTCAAAGGAAAGAGAAGTACTTTTCCCTGGACCCCCTGTCATGCCATTTTCTTTCTTCAAAATTATTTAACAAATCAGCTCTTCCATATTAATTAATTCCTAAAATGCTTGCTGGACACTGAAGAGGGGGGAAAAATGTTAACAGCACAAATGCATAGTTTCTATGAGAGAAGTGTGCACAGAGCAGAGAATATGTTTCTGCTGCAGCTCTGGAAAGCTGCAGAAATCAATGCTTCATTCAAGGCTATTGATCACTACTAAATTAATTAGACTTCAAGGCTTATGGCAGTTGATAAGACAACTTGTTAATTTAGTCAATGATAGTGTTTTCCCTAAAGCAGCAAATACCCTCTTTCTCAGAAAAGACATTTCTAGCACTTGCTACCCGAAGTTCCCCCCTCCCCCCCTCTTTTATTAAGAAAAAATAATTCACTTTACATTTAAATTAAGATAAGAATTGGATGGGGAGATACTTCTATTTACCCCAATTTGCCTTCTTTTGCTCTAATGTCAAAGCAGGGCGTCGATAAAATCTGATGTAATTTAACAGGATGGCAGCATAACATTTAGCTCCTTTGACCCTGGCCCATTGACGACGATGTTCATTTGGAAAAGCTGGTGGGAGGGGAGGGAGAAAACTCACTTTCTAAATGTGTTGCTGCTTTTCTTTTTTTATTCTTTTTTTTTTAAATGGCAAACCCAGAGGTTTTGCTTCCCAGACGAGAAGGATGCTCATGGGCACTGACAAAGGCATGGGCACTATCGGTCCTGTGAACGGTGAATGAGACGAAGGTATCCCAGAGTACCCCGGACATGGGGCCATACTTCCTGCTGGCTGGGAAGGACAAAAGGACAAAACCAAATGAGTGCCGGGGTCCCACCACCAGCTCTTGGAGGCACCAGTCTGCTACCAACAGCACTCCAACCCTCGGAGAATGCTAATAAGCCACTGAAGAGCTCAGCTTTCCTGCCATAATTCTATAGCGCCGTCGAGGACCCCATAGTGTTCACTAAATAAAGACAACTAATTGAGAATTTTTTGCACATTTTGCTCAGTGGACTTGTTGTTCAGGCGGTTAGTTGGGGAGAATGTCCCCCTACTGACAACAGGGACTGATTGTTTTGGCAGCCGCCGGGTTCGAGACACTTCCCGGGCCTGGGGCTGACTTTCGAAGTATGACAAAAATGTTTAATTTTGGATATGGTGTTTTTTTTTTTTTTTTAATTATGTGGCTGGGAATTATTTGGGCTTTGTGAAGAATAGGCCATCCCATGTTCACATGAACAAATAAATAACTAAATAGATAAATAAATAAATAAATGTAGCTGGCAGAATTTCTCAGAATAAAACCTTTGGTCTTTCTCTGTGTCCTTTCCTTCTCTCTCTCTTTTTTCCTTTTTTTTCCTTTTTTTTCTTTTAATGTATTTTCTGTGGTGAGGCCTACATTTTTGTGTCTGCAGGTGACACTTTGATTGAAACTAAAATTAATAAATCAGCTGAAAAGCTCACACCTACAGCTCACAGCAGGGCCTTGAAAACACGGTTATAAAGGGAGCTTTATGCCCTTGTGTAAAGAAGGAATAAATTACAGAAGCACTTGTTGCCCTTGGACTCGATTTTGCTTTGCAGGCTGGTATCTTATTTTTGGAGCTTATTGTTAATCAACAGGTTCCTTGTAGGTTTAGCAGGTGACTTTGCTATTAATCTCCTATTTGACCACTATAGCACATTAATGAGGTAGGCTTCTGGATCTGGCTATCTCTCCAGCCCAAAGAATTAGTTTAAAAGGTGCACTCTTTACTCAATTGCTCACAGTTAACGATGCTGCAGCCCAAATGCAAAGTAGCATTTTCTACAGCTTGTGTAGCATTAAGAGTGTTTTACTAACATTATGTTCCACACTGTGCTTTTCTTCTGTTGTATACTTATTTCTTCTCCATGGAGGGCCATTATCAGGCTTATTGGTCCTTCCTTCTCTTTATATTTTTGGGGGCTTTCTTCATTTTATATTCCCCTAACAAAATAAAGAAATTATATATAAATGACAAAATGATATCCTTTCTTATTAACGTGCACCTTGGCTCTAATTAAACAATTCCAGAGCGCTTTGGAGGTACCAGTGGATTTAAATGAAATGCTCGGCTCCACATTTCTCTTCAAAACTAGCTTAATAAGTATCATTAGAAAGTGCAGGAATTCAACTAGCCCCATTTCACCTTGTATTTTGGGTTTGATTTAAGCTTGGAGTGAGGATACCTATAGGGGTACTTTAAGAACATAAAGAAAAGCCGAGGATTTAAGACTTAAATTTGTAATTACAAGGATCTGCCGAAATACATAATATTATGAACCAGGCTACAAAACACCCTGGTGGAAACAACAGCTTTGTTGTAATACAGTAATTTCCACATTCCAAGGAGCGTGCTCTGCCATAGACCGTTATTATTGGCATTCCCTTTCATAACTTTCAGACGTGTGGTCTACCTCCCAAAAAGACATCTTTTCCTATTTAAATTAGTGCTGTCAGGCTTATGCCTGTAGATTTCCAACCCTTTGGTGTTTTTTTTTTTTTTTTTTTTAACAAGGCATATTTGTGTCAGGTTAAATGTCAGCCTTGAGTTTTAGCCTGAACCGTAAAATATCTGTCTTTTATGGATTAAGGTCAAAGTTATCACATTACTTTAGCTTGGTGTTTCAGTGTTCCTCTTCTTTCTCCTCTTTTAATTGGGATATATATATTTTTTTAAAGGCAAGAAGAAACAAAATCCGCTAAAGGAGTATGTTTAAGAGCAAAGATATTTAAGGTATTAGTAACACCTTTACCATGGGGAACAGGGGTTAGAAGGAGATGTACAGCTCATATTCAAAGTCACATTCAACCTTCTGTCTTTATTTTCAGAAGCTGAAGTCAATTTAAGCTGCAGCCATCATGGGGTTTGAGCCTCTGACAAGTGCAGGGGGGCTTTGCTGAGCCAAGGCAGATGCCCTGAAAGGATGCACTGGAGTGAGGCACCCCCATGAGCAGCCAGATAGCCTCAGTCACGGAGGGGACAAACTATGAGGGAAAGATGAAATTCATCTTCAGATCTTGCAGCAGCCTGGTATCCGAGCAGGTATGATGAATGGCCCCAGTGAAATATAGCAATAGGACAAGGGGTAACGGGATAAAACTGCAACACAGAAAGTTCCATTTAAATATAAGAAAAATCTGTTTCACCGTAAGAATGATGGAGCAGTGGAACAGGCTGCCCAGAGGGAAGTCTCCTTCCTTGGAGGTCTTCAAGACCCACCTGGACATGTTCCTATGCCACCTGATCTAGGTGAACCTGCTTCTGCAGGAGGGTTGGACTTGATCTCTAGAGATCCCTTCCAACCCTACCATTCTATGATTCCATGATCCATAAATCTGCTCACAAGCTTGGATCCAACCCCAGATGCTCTCAGCCCAGGATGTGTCCAGCTCATGCCTGTACCTCTATTATCTCCTCAGGACAAACTAATTGGGGTCATTTTCAGATATTCATTACTCAACCAGTTAGCTCGTTAAAACCAAAGTGACATCTTCCCTATCTCAGGGCCAATAAATTACCAAATTCTACTTGGGAAAATAATTTTTAAAAAGCAAATAGAAATGTGTTTTCCAGCTCTGAGAATGCAGCACAGTTATCACCACTGACTTACCTTACCTCTTTTAGTTTTTTTTTAAAGGAACCACCATTTAAATGGTTTTGTTAAATGGATTTTCGTTCAGAGGATTTGTGTTGTGGTCCTGTTTGTCAGGGTTCAAGGAAAAGCAAATTTTTACCGCCCAGGCAGAAAGCCCTATAAATCAGGGTTAGTCGTTAAAACACTGGCAAACCCTTCACTGAAGTGGTGTTAGCAGGGGCTGCTCTACAGCGTATTTCTAAGGAGGAATAGTTAATGTAACACAGTTTGGGAGCCCTTCCCATCCCCAGCCCCCATCTGCCCCGAACTACTTACAGCACAAGGAGGTTTGAGCTTATTTTGTCTTTTCACAACTTAGCAAGATCAGACACATTTCTGCAATGCATATGCAGATTTTACCTCTTGTTACTTTCTCTAATGAGCTTTCACTTAATCAATTTGACAGTAGCCTTTCTTCCTTTTTGCTTCGTATCCACTAGGAAAGTATTCAGGAAAAAGTGTTAACAGTTTCAAGGGGTATTAGCAAAATGAAATGGTGGCACAGCCAAATTTAGGAAGATCGCAAGAGCGCTTTACGAATAGGGAAAAAGAAAGGAAAAAAGAAGTTAAAGAGGGGGATGTGGATTTAACAAGTATGTTTGTCCAGGAAATGAACAGGACTGCAGACACCACTTGTATTTCCCTGGAAATAATTTTAAATTAATGCTAAATATTAGCAGAGAAATCTTGATTTTAGGTAATTATCTGGGTTACAGAAATAAGCACTTTCCTTGATAATAGCTTTTGAAAACAAAAATATCCCCTGTAATGAGCTATGGAATGGGGCTCTAGCCATAGCCAGTCATCCAGGAAAGGGATGCTGGAAGTCCCAGGGACCTACAGAGCCATGAGGAGGAATCTGCAGAACCATATCAACCTATACATCCAGGTTATCAAATTCATGTGTGAAGGAGTTTGAAGCAGAAACCTCTCTGAGGACTAGGCATTGGTACTTTCAATGAAGTAGATGGTCAGAGTAATGGTGATCTCTAGAAAAGCACAAGGGGTGATGATGACCCAACAGCTCTGGATTCCCTGGGCCCAAATGATGTCCATAGAGGACATTTGCTACTTCATTATACTCACTGTAATTTATTATTTGTGAAGCTGGATGAAGGCTGTTGCAATCTCATGCCCCCAGGACTGGTATCGCCCTGGCTTGCAGGGGGATGCTGCACTTCAGTGCCTGGCCAAGCAAGCTGTGCTTGTACTTTTAATTTGCAGGCTCTGCCAAGTCTTAATGGAAAGAATCATCCCTCCTGAGGTGGATATCCTGGAGCATGGTGGTGGTGGCTTTCTCCAAGAAACTGCCAGGTCCGACTGCATGGAGGGGTCTCACTGGGCAAGAAGAAGCCATGGCACACTGGATTTCACAGGGTATGTGGGCACTCGATGCCTAAAATGTACATGCAGAAACAGAAGGTAGTGCTCTACATGGCTTGAAAAGCAAAATCAGGTAGGGAAATTACCCCCAAAGTGGATATGTTGCACATCTCTGAGTCAGAGCTTGTGCACCACTCAATGTCATCACTAAGCTGTGTCATTGCTGAGGTTATCACTTAAGCATTAAGTTCATAATAGCAAAGTGGCAAAGGACTATTGACACATCCTTGCTGACAAGGAAAACAAAGCTTTAGCCAGGGATTCTGTGAGAGCCACAGCCTGAAAGAAAGTGGCATGGGCAGAAGGAGAACCCTCATGGGCAAATGATTTGAGGTTCCTCCCAGTCAATAAACCCACTGGAGACTCCTGGCCTAGTCTGGTTGTAAAAAAAAGAATAAATTCAGAGCCCAATTCCTGCTACCCAGGTCCTTCGTGTGAAGTCATCACAAATGCCAGCCCATGGGATCCCAGACCAGCTTGCAAGACTAGACCATATGCACCTAAGGATAAGGTTTTCCTTTCTCTTTCCTTTCTCTTCATATGTATCTTGATGCAAGGGAAAGTATAGCATTTATTCAAGGATCTCTGTCCCCAGGTACCAACAACACAATGATCATATTCAACTGTTGTGAGTCAGTTCAGGACAGCACTAAGGAGAACTGAGTGTCTGACACCAGTGTTTCTTGGCTAAAACAATAAAACCCTCACCCCAAATCATCCCTGAGATGAGGCAGAGAATAGTATTGCAAACCAGAAAGTCTGCTTTGAATAAACTAGCCTTGCATTACTCTTATGAGGGAATTGAGCCTCATGGAAAGTTCTTTGCTAAACAGAGCCATGACTACATGATATGGTTATTACTAGGTGTGACCTACGGCTGTGGCTGGGGGATGTTCCCAAGGATGTGGGGGACATGGATCCTAATCTCCGCAGTGATACAGGCCTGCTGCATGACCTCAGGTGAGTCTCTCAGCATCCCTGCCTCACTTGAAAATAAAGATGCTAAGAGTTATCCCGCTTTGCTGAGACATGAAAATAAATGTGAAAACAATGAGGCCATCACAGGAATTGAATGGGTATCTGAGACATCTAACCCTAAGTTAACAAAAGGATGCTTGTAATGGATGTGGTTATTTTCATGTCTGAAAACAGTGACATTTCTAAAGGAAAATGCAGGCAATTCTCTCCCTCTAGCTGGTGTTCTAAAATGGAGTCCTCCCTGCCCTCCCAAGCCACAAAAAGACCACCTCCATCCTGAGGCACATAATTACCAAATCTAGTAAAAGATGAGTTTCCCCATTACTAGACCAAGCTGCAATACCCAGAAAACTGGTGAGAAAAACGTGGCTGTCATTAGTCGACACTGAATCTAGTTTTCAACATCATTGCCTGCAAACTGAAGGATTATGTCCCAATAAATGCTCCAAGTGTCTGCTTCAGTAAGCGGGGTGCTAATGGCATTGCCTTTACATATTTTGATGTAATTTTGCCCTGTTATAAATTAAGGATGGTATTCAGACAACGCCTGCTCGGCAGGAGAAACAAGCCAGCATTGCAAAGCTGAACCTTGCAGGTTTGCAGAGTAAAAGGGAACATATGAACCCAGAGAGGCTTTAGCTGGGCTTCGCCTTCCTGGCACTATTTCCATCCCTAAAGAGGGGACCACGCCACTGTGGAGCCAGAATATGTGCTGCATGCAACACGACTTTTCCAAAATTGCTCTTTTCAGATATTTTATTCTGATCTTATTTTTAAGCAGGGGTACGAAACCTTGAAATCAGAGGCAATTTTGTTTTCCTAGCTGTCAGCAATATTTTGGCTATTTTAAGAATGTAGGACAGGGTTAAGGATTAGTACTAGCATTTCTTTTCTGTGTATCAGAGCTGCTTAGCAGTAATTAATTAGGACATTGGGTTTTGTACTCTTGGTTCAGGTCATTTGCCTATGAGCAGCTCAAGCCTTTTACAAAGGCACGCTGCATATGTTTCTGGGTACCTTTTTGAGAGAAGATTTAAATTGGCCAGATGAATAATACTTTGCTACAAGTGTTTTGCCCTAGGCAAAAAAGGTTTTCTTCATATTATCATCGCCCGGAGCTGGAATCCTCAAGCTTGATGTGACTGGTGTTATACTGTCACATGGCAATGATGTAAGAACAGGAGCTCTCTGTGTCAGACAAATCTGGATTTAGGGGAATTATAGCAGATGTTGCAAAATGGCAACAGTTTAGCAAGTTCCTTTCATCCCTCGGTTGGGAGGCAGGTCCACAAAGTACACCCAGACAGAGAAGAATGTTATCTTTGATCCCTTTCACTCCAGGGCAAGGAGGCTCCACCCGATGAGGGATGCAGGGAGGCTGGAAATAAAAATAAATTTACAGTAGCTGTTTGTTTGGCAATATGGAAATCGACCATTATTTATTCATGCTGTTTGCCTAGACACGTATAAAAGATTTTTAAGGACGGGGGTGGGGGGGGTAGGGTGTATTGTGCACTATAAACAGATTAGGGCACTCAATATTAAGATTAATGGCATGGAAAAACACTTGGAAATTTGTGTGCCATTAGATTACAAGAAAAACTTGCAGCTCCTCTCCACCACACGTACATGGACAGTGGCACAGGCAGAGCTTCATTCTGAGGAAATGAGGAAGGAAGGAATATAATTGCTTCTGCTACAGTGATGGAAAGCAAAAAGTTATACATTATGGGGTAGCACATCAATTTTATCCACCATCTAGGATTTTCTCTTCTTTTTTCTAATGAAAGAAACTCAAAATCATTTGGGGAAACAGCTCGTTTATACCTGTGCAGAAACCAAACACATGATGACAACGTGATAGACCCTGTTTACGACCAGAAAGCAGCACCTGCAGTGAACAAAACATACCAGTGTAGGACAAACAGTAATTCTTTTCAGGAGTTTAAATCTGATTGGAATTTGGTCAGAATTTGCAGGATTTTTCTTAAATTGGTTGATTCATTAAAAACAAAACAAAACAAACCATTTGGTGACAGGTACAAAACCACCCCAGCCTTTGATTAGGTTTTAATAAAAAAAAAAAAAAAAAATCCCTCTTAGCACCTGACAGTAACATGGAGTCAGGGATGTACAGCACTGGCACAGCTGCTCACACTGCACTCATGGAGCACAACCCTCCCACTCAACGCTCTCACAGCCACACTACCCAAAACCACCTTACCCTGTGCATCCTCAGGCAGTCATATCAGATTCCCACTCCCAGAGGAGCTGACCCAGAGGATTTTGAGCACGTGCATAATAGTAACTGCGTTTTTTTATTGAGACCCCCCTTGCCTGAGCATACAATATTCATTTCAAGAGTGAAAGCTCAACTGGATTCAGTTCAGGGAGATGTTTAAGAGCATGCTTAAATTTAAACATTGCAGTCATGATACTGTGCTTCAGGTCATGCACAAGCTTAAAATCTGCCCATCCTTTCATACCCACTTGTATTTGGGTCCAGCCCTGCATTTGGTGCACCATGCCTGACCCATACAGAAGGCACTGTTGGAGAAGATGGTGACAATCTTCTGACACACTTTTTCCATGGGTGCCCACAACCATCTGAGTAACCTGCACATACAAGATGTGGACAGGAACACTGAGAGACAGTTAAGAGCTGTCAGCTGAGAGACAGTCGTTGTGTCTGTCCACTGCCCATGATGGTGGCCTTTTGGTACCATCTTAGGGAAAGCACTTCTGAGCAGCTTTGCCCACAGGAGAACTTAAAGATCCTTCTTAATCTCCATGCCCATTGTGGACAACCCAAACCAGAGGAGACTTGCAGCAACCAGACCCCAGCACTCTCTTGTTTCTGCCTCTATACTGGCTTGCACCAAGGAATTTCTCTCATCCTGGTCCTCCATGCTGAGATTGTGTTTGCAAGGCAAGATCCCAACTCTTGACACTCCAAAGGAAATGCCTGTCCTCATCTGCCCACCAAACTGCTTGTGTAGGCATTTCTACACAAGGGGAGCAACACAGAGGCCACATCTGCAGTTCCTGAGGATCCATTTGGCGGGAGGCCCCTTAGGTGGCCTTACAACACAATGTTGATGGCCTCTGCATCTTCTGCATCCTCCTGTAGAACCAAAACCCTACAAACTCAAGGCTACAATGAACATTTTGCCAAGCACAACATAGCCCAGCTCAGCTGAAGCCTTTAATTATTGCCACCAGCCAAATATCAACTAGAGTAAGCTCAATGCCACAATTAAGGCATGGCCAAAAACATGCTACAACACACACTACAGTCATAGCACAAAACTGATCTCACCACATAGGGTCCCAGCCCTGTGAGCTGGGAATCAGAGGTGTTATAAGGAAAACACAAGATCAGCACACATTCCCATTCAAGATGCCTAATCTTGTCTACACTCAAAATGGTACCAGCTAAAATTGGTTTTCAATTTTGTCTACACTCAAAATGGTACCAGCTAAAATTGGTTTTCAATTGATTTAAGTTCACTGGCACAAAGCCTTGTGTAGACATTCTTAAATGGGTTTAAAAATGGCTTATCAATTTAGCTTAAGACACTTAGTAGCTAAACTAAGCTAAATAGGCATAAGCCAGGTTTAAATTGATTTATGATGTCCACAAAGAGTTTTGCACTGGTTTAACTAAATTGCTTTAAAAACACACCACCACTTTAGCCTTCAAAAGTGAGTGCCTATGAGTGTAAGGATTTAGGGTAAACGTCTTTAAAAGTGCCTAAATATCTGAGGAGCTTATGCCCCTTTTCCCTAAACAGACTTAGTCTTTTCGAAATCAGAAACTGTCCTTTGCAAATGCTACTCCAAAGTGCCAAAACAAAACACAACAACAAACAACAACAACAACAACAAAAAAAAAGGAAAATGGTCAGATCCTCCATGGAGTAAATTAGGGAGATATCCCATTTTGCATCAGCTGGAGGAAATCCAAGCCCTGCCTCAAATTTTTAAAGGGAAAGCAAAATTGTCTGAAATCCCAGGTTCCAAGGGGCTTGCACTCTTTTTTCCTGATCTTTTTGTTGTTGTTGTTGTTTTGCCTCCTTAGGTGTAGCAGTTACATATGATACACGTACACTGAGATAATCACATCGCCGTTCTCAGCATCCCCACACGCTGCAATAATTCAGGCTTTTATGTTGACGTGCATGGACACAGTTTGGAAAATACTTGAGTGCTCGTAGCCACATCTGTTGTTTTCTTTCTTAATGATTTGTAGTTAGCCAAAATAATAGAAAGCAGGCAGAGCTTTTTAATATTGGCTTGCTTGATGGGAGCCTATCTTAGTCAAAATGTTTATTCTGCGGTGCACCCACTAGCACTGGAAATTCGTGTATCTATATGTATTTGCGTGTTTTGCTTGACTAGGCACAAATTATGCTCTCAACTGGAAATATCGCAAGTGTAAATAATTTGGAGACATAAGTGTCTGAGCGAAACTCATGTAAAAGCTATTTGTTTTATGGATTTTGATCTCCAAAGTTTAAAATATGAGCAAACTTTTCATTAAGGGTTTTGCCATTTGTTTGAACACTCCTGTAGTAATTGGAAATGCAACAATTGTTTAAAAGTGGCATTGTCCATGAAAAGATTTAGTGAGGGATGAAGAAATTTCTTGAACCTAAAGACATAATCTGGTGATCCAATTCTCCCCACTGTGTCCATTCCCGTGAAACTCCATTTACTTTCTCCTATCCGTCACCAGCTCCCCCGCATCCCACCTAGCCAATCCTCTAGGTTTCCCACATTGTTTCCCCTTTTGTCTTTTCAGTCCAAACAGAAGAACAACAGACAAGGTTTCGAAGGGCAGGGAGCATCAGGGGCTGGAAGAGAATGGCTAAGATGAGGGTCAGAGTCCTAGCCCTACTGCCAACAGTTACTAGGGTTTGTGCTGCCTGGCTGGGCAGTGTTCAAAGACTTTGCTGGGCTTTGTTCCACTGTGTAGGGATTAGGCCTGGCGGTCTGAGAATTTGCCTTCTAATTAAAAAGGATAAAAGATAGAAGTAGCATTAGACTAAAACATAGCACTGATACTTCACAGGCTTTTTTTTTTTGGGTTTTTTTTTTTTAGTCACAAGACAACGCACGAAGTTGTCAGGTTGTTTTATTTCTTTTGTTTTCTACACGTATGGAAAAAAATAAAAATCAAGATAAAGAGAAGGGAAGGGAGGAGGAAAAGTTTTGAAACTCTTCCCAGCTGTTCCATATGGTGAGTGAAGGCTGAATTTCTGTGTGCACTGTGGCAATTTTGCTCGCTATTGGATTTATTGACAAGGATTACACCAGCTCCCTATCACGTCTTCTAATGCTGTACCAAAAGGTGAGGGAATTCCCCACGTCATCCTCCCTGGCTGAAGGAGTCCTCATGAAACCTGAATTTCTTCTTGCACAAGCCCTTCTCTTTTTTTATCCTTGCTCTTAGCCCTTCTCAGAGACACTCAAAAGTAACCACGAACCCTCCCCTCAAATTAACCAGGACATATTATTTTACCTCCATAATGTGAAAAATGCCAGAGGCCACATTAAGGTAGCCTTTGCTTCTAGCACTGCTTTAATTATGCTTAAAAAAAAAAAAAAAAAAATCATGTGTTTCAAGCAGGAAGGGGAGGCCAAATCCCCACAAGCTGTTACTCGTGTGAGTAATCCCGTCTCCTGCAAAAACCCTATTCAGGGCAGCTGCCAAGATCCAGCCCCACGCAGGACGGTGAGGACGAGTGTCAATCCAGGGTCTGCCAGCCCGACAAGGGCCGTTGGAAGAAATCCCTGCCATTTACAACTTGATCTGCCTTTAAAAACATCCTCCAAAGCCGTAGCCGGGGCAGGGGGAGCGGTGATGTTTCAGGGCGGCTCTGCCGTCTTCTCAGGATGACCGCTTTTACCCTGAGAGAGAAGCTGAGGTGAGCAGTTACGTAAGGGCCACTGATGAGATTATATTAATTACTTTTCGGAAGAAGAGAGAAAAAAAAAGAAGAAAAGAGGAGGTAGGAGTTGGGTGGAAGACTTGAGAAGCTTTCAAAGCCGTCGAGCTCGGGTTGCAGGCGAGGATAAAGGAATGCCCTTTTGTTCCCACACATCTCCCGTTACGTCACGACGAGCCCAATTTCTTCTGAATTCTGACTGACTTTGCACGTAGTAAATAATTTGGAAGAGGAGACAGAGCTGGTGAAAATTATTCATGGCAGAGAGTCATTGCACTTCACCGTACAGGATCCTAATGGGAAAATATTTCTCACAGGAAAGTGTTTTCATTCATTAAAATTTTTGCATAACTTTTCTTTCCTCTGAGCCAGTAAAGATTGTATTTGTCCTGTGCCATAACATGAGAGGGAAAGACAAGACATAAGAATTGCTTGGGCAAAAATGCTGTTGTCTTTAACAAAAATAAGCACTGTTAGACTGCTGTGAGTTAGCTCGAAAGCAATACTAATGTGGCAAATTATCCCATTGATTTTAGGCAGGGTTCTTCATTGATTTTTGCTTTAAAAAAATGGTAGTATGATACAGTCCATGGTGGCTAACTTCTTAATATCAGTGCATTTGTGAAAGGTTAGAAATGGACTTCTGCTCCTGCCCTTCTGCTGCATTTTAAGGACACAGAAATTTGATAAAACCTGAGCTCTGCTTTCTGGGTATCAGCATCTGAAACAAGCCCTGCTCTTCTTTACTGGATTTAGAAGCAAATAAATTCAACACCCCTGCAGGACAATATTCCCAATTCCCTCCAGGCCTGCAGTCAGCTCCTTTCTGCCTCCATCCCAGACAGCCAGACACAGGATCAGGCCATGCTTTGGTGCTGCGAACCCTCTTGTATTGATTTATGTTCTTAACGTCATTTCAGAGCAGCCAAAGCAAAAGCAAAGCTTTCCTCTCCTATTTTGTATTCCAGAGGTCTGGTGATACTTGGGAGGAAATTCTCAGTTTGGCCCATGATGAGGGCACTTGGAGGAGCCTCCCTTGCTTTTTTGGCTGGTTTTGTGGTGAGGAGCAGGGATGAAAACCCCTTGGAGCAGAGCTGCTCGGCCGCTGCACATCCAGACCTCCCCACACCTCCTCCTCCCCCAGCACTGCTCCTTCTGCGGGGCTCAGCCTGTTCCCATAACACAAGCTGGGGGAAGGATCCTAACCTCCTTTTTCCACGGAGCAGGGAAAAACATGCAGGGCATACAGAATATAATTTTTTTAAAAAAATACAGAATACAAGAGGAAATAAAACAAAACCTATTTCTACAGTGTGTTAGGAGCACTTAGTGTGAGCTGTGTCGTCTTGAAACCCCCCAGGAAAGGTGCACGGACAAGAGCTATTTCTCTTACTCACCAAAGGAAGGAGACAATCCGAGAGGGCTTTATATTTGAAAGATCGTTCCCAATATTTGCATTATTGTCAACGAAAATATTTTTAAAGGCCAAACGAATATTCATTTATATTTATTTGCTTAATCTAATGATCTATTGTGATTCTCCCTTTCATCTATTCTTCCCTTGATGAGTGTGTGGCACTCCCATTAAGATTAATAGCGGTTTCACATGCACAGTCAGGGGAGATTAGACCCCTGCCCCGGCCTCCTGCCAGCCCCATGTATGTCTTTGGATTCAAGCTCAGAACCCTCACTGATGTCAGTGAAAGCGCCATGTGTACAAAAAGGCCCAATCCTGCCCGGCGCTGAGCATTCCCCACCTCAGCCAGCCAAGGCGTTTAGAAGAGCAGGACACAGCATCTCCCCAAACGCATTTATTATGCTGTAAAGTCTGGGACTGTCTGGGGAGCATATGTTTATCTGGGGGTCACTGTTTCTGTGGGCCTGAGGAGGGATGTTTATGACAGACCAGTCTAGAACGGCATATGGGGACCAGTGCAGGGTGCACTGGAACCATTTTCTAGTGAAATAAATGACACAAAACCTGCCTCTGAGCGTGCACATCACTGCCCGCCCTTCCACTCAAAGCAAACTCCATGTACAGAAATTACATTTTGAGACCATCTCGAATCTTCTTGGGCATGCAGCCTCTGTCATCACACAGACTCTATAATTTCTGTATTTCTGTCAGAAATATCTCTGTCATCACACAGACTGCCCCAGAGACATATTTGAGACACTCTGTTTTGAAATTTAGGTATATGATATCTGATACTTCTTTACCAGGCAGAGTCTGCTCCAAAGCCCTGCCACAGGAGCCCTCTGGTTGCCTTCAGTAGGAGCTGGAGCAAGGCCTTTCTTCCAACAGCATGAGAAATACTTCTCTTGCAAGCTGGGATCCCAGCCTTGCAAGCATTCATGATTCTGAGAGGCAAAAAGCTTTCTAATACCCCTGGTGCAAAATATTGCTCACAGGTGTAGGGGTTTGCAGCACCTGAGCAGATAAGATTTATGTTGAATACAGGGCTCAGTTTAAGAAAACACATTTTTCTATTGCTGCATGATGAATTTGCATCATCTTTTCATTTGTAGCAGTTTACCAATATCCTCTATTACATCCTGATCCTGACCTCGTCAGATTAAGTACACCAGCTGCCTCAGTCCTTGTACCACGGAAGGCTTTTTTCCTCCTATTTCCATGGTATTTCTGGAAAGAGGAAAAGAAAGATTTACTAATTGCTAGCACAGAAGGCTGAGCCACAGCCTCCATGTGTCACTATGAAGATTACTAATAGGGCCTCATGCCTCAGTTTCCCCAGGCATAACATATGTATGGTGATACCTCTGGCTTTCCAGCAATACCATAAGAAGTGAAACAGTTATAAAGCTTTTTGAAGCCAACAGGCATAAAAGGCATTTATAATGATGTTTGTCAGACTACTTCCAATATTCAGGGTCTCTAATAGAAACACTAGCTATTACTAATTTTTTACAGGAGCACAGAAAAATGTTGAGGTCCAGCCAAAGCAACGTGACCAAAGTCAGACATAAAGAGTAAGGAAGAGCCAGAAAGTGAGCAGGAGTCGGAGGTTAGCATGGAAACTGCTACACCATCTGCCCTCTCGGCTTGCTCAAAAGACATATGACAATTAGAGTATATGACATTGTTTTCCTGCATTGTATTCAGGCTTCGTTCTCACTGGTGGTAATAACCTCGTTATTGATTTGTGGCAGCTTCCACTTGGAGCTTCTGCATCTTTCATAACACACACCCTACATGTAGGCTATAAGTTTTATATTTATGTCCTGCTATCTATCTCACAATATCCATTGTATGTTACCATGCGCTGGATAATCACATCCTGCCAATATTCACAGGTATGTTTGAATGCAAACATTCTGAGAATTCCTATTTAAATATAACTATAGCTGTTTACAGTATCCGGCACTAAATCTATTTGATCGATTAGATAGATATGAGTAAACGATGAATATGTATGTTTATCAAATGCCTTCTTGAGCATTTGCACATCAGTATCTCTTCTTTGGGATTTTTCTAATGAGTAACAACAATAATTAAAAACAACTATTTCATTGCTGCAATTTACAGCCGTGGCTCATGACATGTTGAAATAAGAGGAAATAATCTGTAGAATTTCAGCTAGTTCAGTAAATGCTTAGTATGTGTATTTTAATCTCCCCGAGATCATCATCCTTGTTCTAAGTACAAGTTCCTAAAAAGCCTGTGTTGTGGTTTGCTTTTATTTTCATTTTTGGCTTAAGCAATAGGCTTGAAAGTGGCAGCTCTGAAAACAGATTTCTTTATCCAGAAGCCAGTTTGGAGAGAGTCCACCCAGGCTGCTATTCTAAGGCACCATTTCGAAGACTGCCATCTCTACGATGGCATATGAGATGTAATTTAGTCTCTGTGTTAATTTAGCCCAGGGTCTCTCCTGAACAGCCGTGCCAAATTGTGTTAAACTAGGGATGGTGCTTTTGTGATATGGACAACTGTCTACCAGGGATTGAGCTGAGACCACCAAACTACTTTCATTTAGATTCTCAATTTAGTCTTGAACCAAGGTCAGAAGGTAAATAGCCAGGGCTTTATCTTCCCAGCCAAGCCCCTGGTAGAGGGTCTCTTTGAAGTGGAGTGTGATCACTGGCGGTTTCAGAACTGATGTCCAAGACAGTGATGTATAATACATTTGCTTCCATTTTACATCTGCTGGTACAATCGTAGGTTAATTTAAGTAGGGTTTCCTGACAAATAAGTGTTTCCAGTCAGCTGTAGTCTTAAAAACAAATCTGAAATTAACTCAAGGTGCTCTCTTGACACTTCTCCCTCCCCAAAGTAGATATGTTTTTTTGTTTTTCTTTACTGCTTTGAATGCCAGTTGTTTTGGGTCCAATCCTGCTCTTATTGAAGTCAATGGCATCATTCACATTCACTTCAATGACTAAGACACTTTGAAGGTGCTGCCTACATCATCTGGTGTTTGTGGCTGCACTTTCTCCAGGTGGTCAGAGGAAAGGATATTTCTATTTGCAGCCAATGCTACTGCAGACACCTCTTCTGCCATGACATGCCAACAGCGGTATCTGGTGGCAGGTATCACCATGCAGGCAAGCTCTACACTCATTACTCAAGCCAATAAAGCTCAAAACCTTGAGCAGGGGCAAAGATTCATGGATGTCTGGTGATATTAATTTAACAAGTCCCATGACCTTCATCCTGTGTCACCCCATTCACTTGTACTAACGCATTTGAGATTTTTTTTTAAGGATCTGGGTTCAAAAACCTGAATGTTCATGCAAGTTTTATTCCCAGATCAGCTCCCTAACCCAGTTCACATCATTTCCTTGCAAACTGGTGTGCCAGCACAGGCAAACTCCTGTGTGAATAGTTAGACTCCAAACTCCATGGTGAATAGTTAGATGCAAGGAGAAGATGGTCACTCTATCACTTCCAGACATGCCCCAGAACTCCCATGGATTGATTCCCCTTCCTAATCATGTCCCACGATGATCACACTTGGTGCAGTTACTCAGCACAGCAATCCAGCCATCCTGCCATCTTCCTGATGATGGCCCCTTGCACCTGATGTGGCTACATCTGGCCTGGGAAGCCATTGGGACGAAACAGACCCCATTGCTTTGCTGCACCTCAAAGTGGAGGGACAAAGGTGACATCATACACTTCCCCGGCACCAAACAATCTGTAGGGTTATCTTTCACACTGACATAAACATCTCAGAGATATCTGCCCTATGGTGTTATACTTCTAACAAGAGCTAATCCAATGTCAGCCTTGGTAGCATGTTTGCTGCACACCTCTCATCTTGGATTGGTTCTCCACATCAGCATCCTCAGGTGTAAGATGAAGGCTTGTGTGAAAGGAAAAGGGGAATTGCTACCATTTTGCCTTTACTATTCATATTTTGCTATGGAGGGCTGCTGACTACTGTGCCTAGGCACAGACATATGCCATGCAACACCCTCCATTCACTGCACCCAAATACTCATGGGCAATCCCTGACATCACAAGGCATGAAATTTTGTAGCATTTAAGCACAACAGGCTGAATTTGAAGAGGTATGTTTACTTTGCCTTAGCAGTACTGGTGAATAGATGGATAAAGTAGGTTTCTGTGTCGATGCATCCAAAAAAACCAGAGAAGTTTGCAATACACAATGAAACATAAAGAAAAAAACAAGGCTGGAAAGGACAACAAGAAGGCACCTAGTCTACTCCTCTGCCTCAGGGCAGGGTCACCTGTATTTTTCAGACTGATGTTTGTCTAACATGCAGTTAAAAGCCTTCATGACAGTGCCTCCAGGCAGTCTATCCCAGCACTGCACTGTCTCTGCTCATGGGTAGTGTTTCTTAACATCTAAGCTGAACCTCTGGGTTGTACTTGATGCCCTTTCCTGCTGCCCTAACCCCTTGAACACAGAGAATAGACTTTCTTCCCTCACAACAGCTTTGTATATATTTGACAGATGCTGTCATCTCTCCTTTAGCGACTCCCTGCTCAAAGTTAAACTCACCAAGGCCTTTTCAACTCTGATCTTCTGCTTTGGTATAGCTGTGGTGCCTCACCAGGCTGGTATCACATGTAACCACTTGCTCTTCCACAGAGCAAAACAACAGCAAACCCCTGAAGGCCTCCACACAACAAAATCTTCCATTTTTACAGTGGTTACAGATAACTTGTTTCTGGTGAAGTTATCTGGCCATATCATACCCAAGTTGCAGCATTTTCCTTTAAAGATTATTCCACTGCTTTGAAATTGTGGTTTCTTGGCAAATCCACATTGACTGCCATTGACTGCAAGAGTTGTATTGTATTCTATTTATATTCTCTGTTATCAGCAGTTCCATTCCGTGGCTTCAGCATTTCAGACAAGACAGCCCTACCAAAAACATAACTTAAACCAGTCACAGAAGAGACTCAGAGAACTAGTAGAAAACAAATCCAAAGAAAGACTGATCCATAGCTGTTAGGCTACAAAATAAATGGCATGCATTTTGGTCTAGGCAGTGCTAGTATTGTCCTGTGTGGTCTAGAAAAAATCAGCTGCTTCTGGGAAAGAGATTCATCCTTTATATTGGATCCCTAAGACAGGAGCACAAGATGCTGTTTGGCAACTGGGAAAAGGACTCCCTCCCTCAGGTTCTCCTAAAGTCTCTGCTTCTACCCAATAACTATACCAGGGGCTTAAGTTAGCTGCCTGAATTAGATAGTGTTCATACAGCCTGTAACATCCCTCATGGGAATTCCCCATCTGTAAAAAAAGAAAGCAATTTCTACCTAACAGTGAGGTATGAGGGAAGGATTAATAAGTTAAAGAAGATGAAGCACTCCAATAAACAGTCAAGTACTGTCAAGGGCTGTGCCGGGTCACTGCTCTCCAGCTGGAGGTTGCAATCCCACAGACCCTTCAGCACACTAGGATAACATGTTTGACCAGACCCTTGACCACCCAGCTACCCTTCTTGAGATACTAAAGTTCATCATATCTTGTAGGTGTTATCAACTGAAAGACCAGCGTTGAAGTCATGACACTGTGAGTGTAGAGCTACCCATGCCAACTTCATGCCTTTAACCAAGCAGCAGCTGAAGACTGTGAGACACAGCTTATCGGCACAGCTAAACTGCATCCACAAACCATGTAATACACCAGCATAAATTTGGCACAAATGGCTTTTACATCACTTATTGTCAGACTCTCCTTGGCTAGATGGGATTGAAGATAACCAGAAGGAAGACCATCAGGCTCCTGTCTCGAAGATGAATAATGGGATCCAGTAACTGAAAAATGAAGTAGACTCCTCAAATCTCATTTAGTCTGTCTAAATTTCCTCCTGATGATATCTAGTATCTCAGAGGAGCCAGGCCAATGGACACCACCAGGTTTAGGATCTGGGGTGGGAATGGTCCACTGAGATAAAGCAGAAATTGGGAGGTAATTAAAAGCCAGAACAGTCAAGCGTTACAGAGGAGTCTCTACTGCTAGAGATTTCCACCTCAAGACTGGATATTTTTCCAAAGGAGATTCTCCAACCCAAACATGCATTAATCCACAGACATCCTCTGGACTGTATTAAATGGCAAGGCAGATTAGACAAGCACAGTTGTCCCTCTGGCTTTTAAATCTGTGACTCCTCACCTACCCAGACACCCCAGAGCATCACTCTCCCAATATGTAACACCATCTTAACACCAGCATACCAATTATTTTCCACAGGCCCTCTCAGCATACCAGATTTGCAGTAATTAATGGCACGTAGACAACCTCACTTCTCCCCATCCATGAGAGGTGTATACCAGATTTGCAGTAATTAATGGCACGTAGACAACCTCACTTCTCCCCATCCATGAGAGGTGTATCACAATTCGATCCCATTAGGCTTAGAACCATAAAAGGACACAGTTGTTCCACAAAATGCATGTGTCTATGCCTATGATTTCAAAACGCAGACTACTGATGCAGACTACTGTGCAGCCCAGATTAGGCATTTTGTCTGCCTACAGCAAAGAAGTTAAATAGGATCCAAAATAGCCATGCTGTTTCATGGAGAGTTGTCAATGCTGGCCACGAGGGGATACCTGACAGTGAGGAAAGGCTCAAGACTCTCTTTTGAGCTCCAGGAGACGCCACATCTCCCACTTCAACTCAGAGAATCACACATCCTTTTTCTAGCTAAAGAAAAGTGGATAGAGATTTGTAAATTTGGGTTCAAAAGATGGCAGGATTATGCTTAAATAAAATGGACATCTTGCTGTTTATGAAGCATGAAGACCTGGCTGTGCCTTCCTTCTCAGCCTGAACATCTCCTGCATCGTCAGAGTGCCCTTGTCACAGAATATGGCAAAGCTGTGCAGAGAACACTCATTCTCCTGTGGAAATGGCTTCACCGTGCAGAGGGGACAGAAGAAATCTTCTGGTAAGAGTGAAAGCCTCTGTCTCTGATTGCAGATGAGCACAGATGCTTCAGAAGAAAGTCCTAAAAACCCAGTGGTTGCCCTTTTCAGTGCTCTCACACTTACGCATCTACTCATCGCCCTTAAAATGCCATGTCACTTTTTAGTTTGGACCCTGACAGTTTTGAACGTGGCAGTGCCTGATGGTGGTGGGCACTGATGATGATAGCTGTGCTCTGAGCAAAGATGCAGTGGCTTCCTGCTAGGAGACACATGGATTTATCCCATGATGTAGTACAAGTAGGGCTGATGGCAGAGCTGATGTGAAATGGCATAAGTGCTTTGTGTTAAGCAGGAACATTAGTCCACACCAGATAAAGATCTGCCTTTAAATTTTAATATAGATGAACACAGACCAAGTCAGAGTCAAGCAAATATGACTTTTTCCAGTTCAGATCCAGCGTAAACCAGAATAGTGGTATGGCTCTTACTCAGGAACAGACTCACCCAAACCCCTGAAACTACCATGACGCTCAGAAACAGTGCTGCTAACTCTCAGCTGTGAAACTGGGACTTGGCCCTAGATCAAGCTGCTATCTTGGCTGGACTGAAAAAAGCTACCAAGTAGACCTTGAGAAATGAGTAGTCTGCTCCACTCCTACAGAAATCTTTTCCAAGGTCTCAGTCAAGTGTCTCAACTTTTCAAACCTTTATCACCTGGTATAAGAGAGTAACGTACCCACCCACCCTTACTCCCCCATCCTCCCAAAAAAGAATGGAAAAGCAGTGTCATAAAAACATAGGAGACTTACAGATAGTACACAGGAATTTGTACAGTTTTGTTTGGGGGAAAGAGTGGCCTTGTAGTGAGGAACCCAGACCCAAACACCTATACCACCTCTCTTAAAAATTCAACCTGCATATAGTTGCTCTCCTCACTTCCTCAGCCTGCCTCCCCCCATCCACCAAGAAAAATTAGGAAATCCCATCAAAGTTAACTGCCCAAAGTTGCAGTGTAAGTCCTGTTAGCCAGCCTGTTCCCTTTCATCACACACACACACACAAAGGAAGCCATGGGAATTTGTTTGGGAATTCAGCAGCACTGGTGCAGCGTGTTTACTGGGATGTAAAGATACAGCAGAATTAAGGTACAGTCAGACAATTTTTCAAACGTGACTGGAAGAAGAGGTGGCAGGGATTTCTCTCAACAGTGTTGAATTCAAATCTGAGGCACAAGGTCTGGTTAAAAGAATTGCTATTTTTAATACCCACAGTTTTCTTGTGTGATTCCAGCTCTCTAAGACCCTAAGACCTTTAAATTCCATCTAGTGTCTATCACATGCCATTGAATTGGCATGTTTGCAAATTGCATGCAGTGAGATCCTTCCATACCAGCAGCTCTGTCTCAGATTCCCCACCATCCCTGCCAAACTAGTGTTGCCTGCACATTTTTTTCATCTTTTCATTGAGTTCTGTGTGTCAGCCAACACATTCTTTAGAATAGGCTTCAGTAGGCATGGTAACTGGTTCCTGGTTGCAAGCTGCCTTATGCATTTGCTCCTATTTCTTTCTGGATAATTTTCTCCCTCCTCCTTGTTAGGTGAGGACTTAAAAGGTGTTTTAGCATTATCTGTTCCATCTGTTGTGTTTGTGATAAATAGCTGAGATATAATAAAAAGTCCTAATTGAGGTAGTGATGCAGTGAATAAGCAAAGCTTGTTCATCGGGACTGTGAATCTGGACTGTTGATAGCTGCAGGTACCTCGGGGCTGCTCAGCCTGACTGCTATGTTGACTTTGTCTAATTGCAGGGGAGGAGCTAGAAAAGCAGTGAAGGGCAGTGGCACACACAGCAGGATAGCTGAAAAATACTGGCATAACCACGCAGAGCTAAACAAACTGACTGACAAAGCTCTTGGCGTATTATTAAAAAATCTGGCAAAATGCTCATCTCTTGACAAAAATGTAGAAAGACTAGTAATGCATAACTTTATCCCATGTTGGATTTTAAAGTGGCTAATGCCAAGTTGTCTGTCAAAATTAATAGGGCATTGCTTCTTATAGAATAGGAAAAAGAGAGAGATCGCGCATACATTTTATTCATTTATTCATCTCTAACAAAAATGATGTATCTGCTAAAAATTTATTTAGGGAGGGCTTTGCTAGATGCTAATGTTAATTCTGAAAAAGCAATACTCAAGGAGTGATGCTAGCTTATACTGACTGAGGTTAACAAATAAAACCTCCCAGTAATGTCAGAAAAAGCTTGCTATCATCTCAAACCTCAGCACGAGGAAGGTTCAGCCCAGAGTCACTGTTAATTGATTTTTCTGATGATTTTCATTTCAATCCAACAATTTCATTTTTAAATGTGTCACTTCACTAGAATGCCACTGATACTGAGAATCTTCCCAGGCGTTAGTCCATACACAGATTTGTTTACCATTGGCCATAGTTAAACCTACACTGCTTTAGTGTTTGCAACAGACTTTTGACTGCAGATGCTTCACACTTGAGCTCTCAGAATATTCTCTCAGAATATTCTCCAGTTTTCTTGGCTTTTGCAGGAGAACTTGCACAGACCTTCTGCGAGCACCACTTCCACCATGCAAGCCTATCCATCCAGTTAAACAAAAAATCCAAAAGCACTCAAAAAAACACAGAAGAAATTTGCCTACGTTGCTTTGTTCTCTTTCAAATGTCATGAAAATTTTGGGAGACTCTCCCTTTCTATCTGAAAATCATGGATGCTGAGGCTATCTTTTCTCCTCTGGATAAATGGCCACTTCAGCCTGCAAATCCTTCATTGCTTCTGCCCATGGTGCAGAGCACTCAGAGCTTTACTGGGAGCACAGACCACTGTGAAACCAAAAGTTGACAGGATCAGTGCAACTGAAATGAAGACACATCCTTTCTGATTCAAACAATTTCTGCATGGCTAGAATATAATTTTACAAAATCACAGAATCTTAAGAGCTGGAAGGGACCTCAAAAGATCATCCAGTGCAACCTCTCTGCCAGCACTGGACCTCCTAGACTAGGTCACAAAGGAACTCGTCCAGGTGGGTTTTGAATGTCTCCAGAGAAGGAGACTCCATAACTCATCTGGGCAGCCCATTCCCAAATGACCCTGAAAATAGCCTGATATATTGGGTTATTTACTCATGAAGCCATTTTATTAGTACACTCAAATAAAGAAACTACTTTCCCACCTTAAGAAGGTAACAGCCCAAGAAACAATGAATTTTCTTTCCATTATTTATAGGATGCTGTGACCACCACACACATCTGTTGTAAAACTAGAGGGGACTCACTGTCCAGTACTGATGAACTGACGCACTCATTGGTTGCAGCACTTTGTATCCGTAGTTCAGACATTGGCAAAGATGGCCCATTTCACTGTCTTAGCAATGTCTAGGCTTAGTATTTTCCCAAGAAGTTTAATAAGCATTGCTGGTCTATCCTGACAGTAGCGATGGAGAACATGTTTGAAAGCACAAACATTTTCAACAGGTAAGAGGAAAAGTTCTGCACCCCCAGCACGTCCACAAGCCACCAGCCCAATCCATGAGCAAGTATTCCTGCAGCTCAGATGGGCACACTCAGACTCTGCAGCTACTTGAAGTTACCCTACATATTTTAGCACGTTAAACCTCCCCCCTTCCAGATGGGACACGCTGAACCTGGGTGTCTGTAGACGAGCCAAAGCCTTTCGTTGCTAACGAGTCACCTCTCTGGAGGAGTGTGAGTAAACGTTGACACTCCACACACACACACACACACACACAGAGGGAAAAAAAAGAATGGTGCAAACGTTCTTCAAAGGCTGATGGAATAAACATGTAAATACAAGATGGGCTGATTTCCTACTGTTCATGTTTGCTCACTGTGAACATTTGGTTCACTTGGCTTTCCTCATTATTTCAGCTGGGGAAAGTCACTATATGAATTAATAGCAGATTTCCCTGCTGAAAATAAATGTTTACCAGCAATTTTTTCTTCTTCTTTTTTTTTTTTTTTTTTCCTTTTGGCAGAGATCAGGCTTTTTTGTCTGACTGCCTCCTTTTTGGCCTGCACATCCCTGAGGTGTGTAATTAAAGTGAGGGAATTTGTGCATAGTGCTTTAGGGGCTTTAATGAATAGAAAACACAGGATATTTCATTGATTTGGTGCACACGATATTGTCAGAGTGTACATTTCCTTTGTAAATGGCAAAAAGAGAGCCATAATAATATATGTGCATTCAACCCTGTGTGTAAAAAAAAAAAAAATTAAAAAAAACAAAAAAGAACTGTATCCGTTTCCAAATTCTAATGTAAAATACATTCAAAGGAACAATTTAGATTAAAAGAGAAAAGGCAAGAGCTTCAACGTCGTTCAGAATTAACAACCAAGCTATACTTTCCTCAAGATATAATTTCACTTAGAGTAGGTGTGGAAATCTTTGAAAAATTCATTATGCAGAGCCACATGTGAAAATAAGGTTTGTGTTAGTAAAAGATTCTTTGTCTTTTCTTAAAAAAATAATTAAAAGTGTGTTAAATAGCATGTGTATATAATGTATAAATAGCAAAGAATCTGTGCGGTGAGTAAGCATCTGTGGTTTATCTCATGTTCTGTGGATTGCTTGTTGAAATGATGTTGTGTGTTGCGATAGGAGGGGATAAGGGAAAAAATCTCTTTCCTAAATAGGTCTTTTCTGGGGAGCTGCAAACAATTCACATCATGGAACTGCTGTGATGGTCAGATCAGTGCAATTACATTTTTCTCACTACAAAAAGGAGGCCCCAGTTGTGCATCCTTTGGACCTAATGAAGAGGTGCAGTCAGAGAAGACAATAGAACGCATCTGACTCTGCTCAACCCAACCCAACTTCTGCCCCACCAAGTGATACGGCACACAGGATATGTTTCCTAGTGTGCCCTGTCCTGCCTGCAGTTGCAGCACCATCTCAGACATCAAGGACAAAGACAGCTCAATCTCCTGAACATCGCTGAGAGGAGGAGAGCTCTCTAATATATTTTCTGTAAGCTGTTTTATGTAGGTTTTGAATACCAGAAGTCTGGCCAGGAGTCTCTGCACTGCACAAGTGCCAAAATACAAATAATCTATGTGCAAGGAGCAAAGCAGGTTCACCAGTCTCCCATTCAGCAGTCCTAGCCTGCCTAGGACTGAAGGCCTAAGGCAAAAGCTGATGCTGTGATCCTCTGCTTAACAGATGGATGGTGACACGCTGGAACAGATTATCTGGTGAGACAGTGCAATTTCCAGCACTGGAGGTCTCTGAGGTATCTTCCAGCCCTATTGCTCAATGAATCTATAATTCATCCTTTTGTGAGCCAGTCAAGACACTCCCTCAACTCTCAAAACAGCATGCAAAGGACAAATTGCTCTTTTTGCATCTCTTCCCACTAAGCAGAAGGAAAAATAAGACATGGGGTGGGAACACAGAGAGATAGGAGGAGAGTTCATCATCTCCCCACAGTTCTTTTCTGTCGAGGCTGCAAAGCTTTGTACATGTTTATTCATATCCAAAAATAACCCCTGCATGTGAAAATATAATTTTTCTCTTTTTTCCTTTGACCCTTCTGATATCTTCTTCACAGCAGAAGATTAAGTTCAATTTCAAAAACCCATTAGAGAAGAAATGCATGTAGAATTGAAAAAGAAGTATTTTATCATTAAAGAAGATATCCCAGGGCACGTTAAGGGATACCAGCAGCGAGAGGCTGTTTTGTTGGGACCTCAGACCTTGTCCTCCCTGAATTTCCAGCTCTGTCTGGCACACTTGAAAAAAGCAGCTAATTCAAAGAGTTTATTTCAGGTCAATATTATTACTACAATACATTTCTATAACAGGCAGGATTTGGGGACTGGGATTATGAATTATATGAACTTCAAGATATGTATTCTGACTGTAAATGACCTTCCTGACCTTCTTTCATTCTCACTCCATCAGTGTGCTGGACTTCATTATTTGAAGTCAAATCTACCACTACTTGAAGTCCAAAGCAGCACCATCCACTTGTAACAATGTTATTTGCAAAATGTCAAATAAAGTAAATATTTTATTAATCCATCGACATCTCATTGTAATATTTCCTTGATCTGGAAAGACAGAAGTAAAGCCCAAGCATATCATCAAAGCTCTCTGTGGACAGTTATTTATGAGTCAGTCGTATCACAGGACCTTGTGAGTCAGAGCCATTTCAGCCTCTGCTCAGCAGATATGCAAAACCCAGGCAAAGTCACAGAATCACAAAATCACAGAATGGTGGGGGTTGGAAGGGACCTCTGAGCTCATCCAGCCCAGTCCCCTGCTAAAGTAGGTTCCCCTTGATCAGGGGGCACAGGAACGTGTCCAGGTGGGTTTGGAAACCTCCTGAGAAGGAGCCTCCACACCCTCCCTGGGCAGCCTGGGCCAGGGCTCTCTGACTCCCACAGCAAAGAAGATTCTCCTCCTGTTCCAGTGGAACTTCCTGTGTTCCAGCTTGTACCTGTTCCTCTTTGTTCTGTCATCGAGCACTACAGAAAAATGGCTGGCCCCATACTTATAAGTGTTGATGAGGTCTCCTCTCAGTCTTCTCTTCTCCAGGCTGAACAGCCTCAGGTCCTGCAGCCTGTCATCATCAGAGAGATGTTCAAGTCCCCTGACCATCTTGGTAGCCCTGCACTGGCCTCTGTCCAGCAGTTCCTTGTGTATCTTGAACTAGGAAGTCCAGAACTGGACGCAGGAGTCCAGATGAATCCTCACCAAGGCAGAGCAGAGGGGAAGCAGAACTTCCCTCAGCCTGCTGCTCACACACCGCCTGATGTACCACAGGATGCCATTGGCCTTTTTGCCCACAAGGGCACATTGCTGGCTCACATTTAATTTGTCACTACCCAGCACTCCCAGGTCCCTCTCTGCAGAACTGCTCTCCAGTAGGTCAAAACAAAGTCAGTCTCACTGGGTTTGCTGCATTGCCCCAATCACCTCATCTGCCACATAACAGGGAATTTCAAGAAGGAAAATTTACATTATGAAGTCAATAGATTTTACATCAGTTTTGAGGTCACTTTTCTTAGTTTAAAGAGAAAAATAAGAGAAAATAGCACAAGTTCACTTGAAGAAGTGCAAGAAGTACAAGACTACATGCATAGAGAGAGAATTGAGAAGTGTATTTAATCTCTCTGGCTGCGAGAGTTTCCTCACCTGAGGCCATGCAGAAGTGTTTTTAGGCTGTAGGAACTGCTTTCAGGAAGGCAGATTCATCTGACCCCCCCCAAAGGACAGAGTTAGCAATGCTCTTCAGCAGTCAGAGCACACAGAAACTTTGCCATTTATATATAATGGTTATGTGACATTCCCTGGATCTTAAAATAACAAAGCATTTTAATCGTAGAGACTTTGACCTTTTGGTCAAAGTGGAACGTTTTCTATTTAATTTCTTTACTTTTCATACAACACGTTAGATCCTTCCTGTAAAGTAACTCAGGAGACTTCTCAGCAGAGAAAGGTTGCTTCTGTGGTAAAGGCAACGACAAAAGGTTCAGCTTATGTCTGTGTGCAGCCTTCGTAACTTGATTTAGACAATTTGCTCATGCTTTGATCTATCGGACTCAGTTTTAATTGTCCAAGGGAGACATACAAGTGTCTCTCTGCATCCTCTGGGAAAGCAGATGAAAAGAAGGAGCATGTCCACAGGATAATTCTTCCCATCCAGGGCTTGAAACACATTTTAGAGACACCTCTTTCCCCAGTTCCTGATTTGAAGTGGACTATTGTGCCCCTACGCATCTTCTTTCAGACAAGAAGATCCAAATAGCACCAAGCAGTCAGGTTTTGAGGACTAAATACATGAAAGAGACCAATAAAGAGAGTTCTACATTCTCGTATGAGAGGCAATTCACAAAGAAATGTCATCTCCATTAATCCAGATAGGCAAGACAAGCCTGGGCTAACTTGTACTCTATCGCCAGGACATCTGACCAGCGGAGGGAAAAGAAAAGGGACACTTATTGTAGTGTCCACTAAAAACCAAATTAGGCACGAGTACATAGCATCTCTTTTCTAGCACTGCCAAAATTGTACACTCATGCACAAAATGGCCGCATATATAACTTAGAACTAAGTTACTGCTGTCTGCCTTGGTGCCCACAAAGAACGTTTCAATATCAATAGCAAAGGTCTTCAGGAAGGTTGTCAAGGAAAAAGCCTTCCTGACAGATGTTCATCCATACCTGTCACAGTGCAGGTTAGGTTGAAATCTAATTTGCCAGCAGGGTGGACTAGACACACCCTGACCTCCCTTCAAACTCCATCTACCATGACTTTATAGGAGTATCTAACTAGACTAAAAGAAGTTGCAGATTCCTGGTATGTAGATGTGAACCTTCATCACCTACAGCAGAGTACAATTCCATCTGGGGAAGGGGCTGAACTCTTCTTGTCTCAAATCAGCAACAGCCTGGTCACCTAAACAGACACTAAAAACCATAATGAATGTAAATGCAGTAAACACAGATGTCGATGCTCCTCTCTTTTTAAGCAGCTTTATATCATTTAGCTCCTTGCAAACTTCTACCCAGTCCCTGCTTCCCCCGTTGCAGCCCAGTGCAGTTGGGCAAGAGAGGGAGCAACTCCCAGTAGGGAATCTTTCCATTTTCCTCACAGCCAGAAGTGGGACTGTGAAGGCAGCACAACTCAGAACTTACCCAAAAAAAAAACCAAAACAAAATCAAAACTACTGCCTGCTCCTCAGCTTTCAGAAGCCTTTCACTCTTCACCACCATCCCCACACCCCCCCACCTCCCCGCCCCCACCACCCCCCATTCCCTGGGCTCTCATTGCAAGCTGATCATGTTCCTGAATACCACAGGTCATTGTCTTCCCACAGCCTCAGGAGCTGCAACCTGCTGAGGCCACAGTGCCAGAAGGCAGCTCTTTCCCTCCTTGTGTTTTGCAGCTTGTTTTTTTAACATTTTCCTAAAGGGGAGAGGCCCTCAGATTGGTTACCACCACATACACTTTCATTTCACCTCATTGGCAGCAGCTCCTACTCGTGAAAGCATAAAACTTAATTTCAACAAGCTTCAGTTTTCCCAGCTCTGTGTTTTCGGGATGGCTTGAGAGGAGCTGGTGTGCGTTTGTACCTGCCTTTTAAAATCTAACTGCTGAGCAGAGACTGCCAAATTTCAGCCCACAGCAAATTCTTACAAAGGAGCTGTAACCCTTCAAAACAGAGACTGCTAACATATGGTTGTGTCAGTGGGAGCTTCTGTAATGCAATTTATTGTTGTGTAGGCTCTTTCAAGCTACTATACATGAAAGGTAAAGGGAACACTTACTCTTCGATGGGAGTTTAATCTTAGATTTACCTCATTTGAAACAAAACTGTCATTTGCATCTTGAACACACAAGCAATCACCTGTAAAGACTGCCTGTGAATAGAGACATTTCATGACTGACATCAGAGCTTTTGTTCCTGACTGGGAGTTTTGTCTAAGAGAAGGCAGCAGAATTCAGTCCTCTTCCAAGCAGTATGTACAAAACCCACTGAAATGACTAGAAAACAGTCATAAATAAATGAAAATGGTCTCACGAAGTGGAACAGATATTCACAGCTCACATAAGGTTTGCACTAGATTCATTCTATTGCATGCATATATATATATATATAATTTAATTCCTCTATGCTTTGCCTTCTGCAGCTTTTTATATCTAAGCATTACAGTGTATGGTTAAGGCTTCAAACAGAAGTAATCTCCTGTTGAAGTGAAAGTGCTTGATCCTGTACATGCAATAAAAGATAAAGCTATCTCAAGACAGTGAAGTGTCCTTGCTGCTCAGCCTTCTCATCTCCACAGCTTCACAAAGGGACACCCGGTGATGCGCTATCCTTCTCTGAGGCCCACTCAGCCTCAATCGAATTGGCATCATGAGCTTGTTCACACCACAAGAAGAAGATATAGAGTTCTGGAGTTAAGAATGTTTTAAATCAAATCCCTTTACTTGGTTTAGGCTGGATCTAGCAAGATGACAAGTGCTCTCTTCCATAATCAGTCAAGTACTTGTGTAACATCCAGCTTCAAGCCCAACCACAGTGACAGAACTTTTCCTATACAAGAAGAACAGAGAGCTCACCACTTTCAGATTTTTCCTTTTTTTTTCCCTTTGTGTAACTTCTACCTATGGAGGCACAGAATATAACTGGCCAGGCCATAATTCAAGAATGTGACCTCAAGCTGTGACCTACCACTGCCTTCAGCAGAATTCCTTAGTCTGAATGCAGAATGAAGGTGTCTAAAATGCATCAACTTTGGGAATTGCTTGCTCTAAAGTCTTGTGCTTGTCTTGAGGTGTTCTGAGTTGAGACACAGAAGATGTTATGAATAAGTATCTTTTTTTCCCCTCTGGGCAATTAATTTAACTTGAAATTTCATTAACTTGAAATTTCATCTTCATTGAGAGATATCTTAGATATTCTTCTGTGGCTCTGAAGTGGGATGTGCACATAGATTACAAATTAAAGACTAGCAATGAGGGGAAAAAAAGATATTTTAAATAACTAAGAGACTGAGATGGTCCTGTTTTCTTTCCATGATGTGATGACTCTGAAACCTATCAATTGACTTTGCAGTGATGACTTTCAGAGCCAATCTTTTTAGTAGAAATTCCTACCCAATACATAGACCAAGAATCTCCATGTGACTCTTCAATATCAAATGCCCAGGAGACACAGCTCCATCTTCTCTATTTTTTGCAAAGGACACCAACTGTTTTTTCTCTCCTGTAATACATGCAGTCTTCTCTAAATACCTCTAAAGGCAAGAGATATTAAAAATTGCCCTTTTCTTTCAATGATTTACTTTGCTGACCTGTGACTACCAAGCAACGAGTGCCCTGGTTACTATAAAAGTCATGCACACATGTCTTCTGCCAGCATGGTGTCGTGTCTTCTGTCAGTGTGTTATTTAGTACTCAATGTTCCTATTGTCTTCAAACTGGCTCTGGATTTATTCCAAAGATTGCAATGTTATTCATGAAAAGTTTGGTGGAGGGTTTGCAGTCTGTTTGAGCATTAGGTTGAAACAATTCAGGGTTTGGCAGGAGGAAGACGTAGGGATTGGGTTTTCAGGGGGAAAGACAGAGGGAGTTCACATTTATATGTGCCAATTATCAATCTGAAGGTCTATGTTAATCTGTCTGGATAAAAGAAATTCTGTGTGGTGAGGAAAATGTGAAGCACTGGTACATGGAAGGAGGGAAATCTCTCTCTGAGACGGGAATCACCAGAACTCCCAGCCACATTAAATCTTCTCTCTGCTTTGATTATTTGCCAATTTATCACCATGCCTGCTTTTCCAAACAAACAAATAAACAGAGCAGAAACCTGAGACATATCCATATCAGGCTTCAAGACAAGACATTAGCAAAACTGTCAGAAATTATAGTTTTTAAGAGCTAATTTGGATACCTCTTTGTCTCCCCAAATCCTATAACTCTACATCAGTGTAAGAGCTACTCTCTCTGAAAGGCTCAGTTTTACTATTACCAGAATCATTCAAGCATATTAGCAGACTTCTAGCCAAGAATATCTTGTGGTCTGATGTAAGGACTTGTTTTCCTTGATTAAACCTCCATGTCTCATATTTGTTAGAACAAACAAGCCATTGAATATTTTATTAGAAATAATATGATTTCATTTTGTTAGTTAATATATTTACTCCATGGCAGAGCCTCAGAGGACGAATATTTTACTTCCTTGACAGCCTTAAAGGGACGACAGTCTGATCTCAGCCTGTTCTAGCAATCTGCAAGCAGCATTTTTTTGCAGTACAGAGGCAAATGCTGAGAGAACTTTTGGTCATTAAAAAAAAACCAACCAACCAAACCAAACCAACCAAACAAAAAACCCACATTATTTTCATCCTCCTCCTTAGGTACTGTGGTTTTGGTATAAGGCCCTTTGTGTCTGAATTCACACTCTTCGATTGATAATCAGTGTTGTCAATGCAATAGCAAACCCAAAGTGGCTCATGTACAGGTAAGAGCATTTTGGCCAAGCATAAGCAAGTTGTAGGATCTGTATTGTGGAGAAGGATGTTGTGCAGGCAGGGACGATGACATAGGTATTGTGTGAGAATCTCTTCAAAGCATCCATTCTCCACCTGAGTTCTCTTTGTTTTCCACAGACTCTTGGCAGTAAGCAAAGGGAGACCTTGAGCCTTTTTTCCGTCCAGTGCACACTGCACACAAATGTTCTTGTATTGCTACTCTGCACACACTATGTTCACTTTCAGCTCCTTGCTGAAGGCCCTGACAACAAACACTCAACATTTTCTTCAGAACAGATCATCTAGATACCTGTTTTCAAAGGAAAATTAGTTTATCTCAGCCTGAGCATTCTGGACTCTGACTCATACATATACTTGGGCTACTAGCAGTAAAAGAGTAAACTGAATCGCTGTGTAGAGTACTAGTCAGAGATAAAATGATAAAATATTGGTACCATGTTACATTTCCAATCAGATGAGGACCCCACTGAGCTGGGTATGATACAAACACTCTGTACTGTGGATAGTTTAAAGTGTGACAAATCAAAACACACAAAGGGTAGGATGGGAGTGTACTCAGGGCTGCACAAAGGTCCTGTTGCAAAGCCAGAAGAAAAAACACAAGATTTCATGCCTTCCCTGCTAAAGCATCCAGAACCAGCCTATGAATTAGCCAGAAAAGAAAAGCTGTTAAAAAGAATGTAAAAAGGCATCCTATTTAGGTTCAACCAGCATATTTATTCTTGCACTCTCCAAGACACAGATCCAACCATGTAGCACAGAGGTGATGCATGTTCTCCATGATCCACTGCATGGAGAGCTACAAAGATGAGCTTCAAGGATGAATGAAGAGAGAAACAAGCAGGATAAAGTGATTGAACCAGGACCTTCTGGTTTGTTCCAAGCAAACGGGGCAAAGATTAAGGTCCTTCCTAAACATTTATGGCAGGTACACGTCTTTGGTCTGCACATCACCTAGCTCCCAATATTGCAGAGACAGAAAGCTCTACCAAAAGCACTAACTCATTGAGGACTTGCTTCCTAACCAAGGTGATCCCAAATGAAAAATATAGTCTCAAACTTCTCTAAATCCTGAGTGTACATACTTCAGCTGCCTGCTATCTCTGAAATCAGATCTGGCTTCAAAATGCACAGCTTCTGCTTGTCTTTTCTTCCCAGGAATGATACTATAAGGGAAGAGGCAGTGTATTTAACAAAGCTGTTATGCAGTTTACTGATTGTGATTATTCAAGGCAAATGCTTTGAAGTAACAGCTTAGTGCAGAGTGACAGTAAACAAGATATAGAGATATACCTAGATGAGAAGAAAAATAAATGGCAATTAGAATTGATATTCTAGGTGTAGGAAACACCAGTAAGACTTCAATCTCCAGCAACAACACTCTGCATTTGTATTGCCCCTTCCCTGCAAGATCTCCAGGATGAATTACAAATGGCAATTAGACATGACTGCACCCCCAAATGACACAAGAATACTAGCCTATCTACTGTATAGCCACAAAAATGAAAAACAAAGAGAAGGGGAGCCCTATTTAGATCTCCTATGCTAATGCTTCGGGTTGATCTAAGCACCTGCAACAGCATTTAAATTCAAGATAACGATAAGCAGTTCAAACCAGCTCTTCACTTCCAATACAGTGAATGCAGAGGAGCTATGGATTGTATTTAGAAAGGACACTATAAGGATGGGTTTTTAAATTGTCCCATTCATTCCATTGAGAACTAAGGACTGGCAGTCATGGATAATATGGGGCTGAACTTCTTCTCATAGTCTTGGTAACAGCTATGTTCCTTAGGCAGGGGTATCCATGGGGCTAAAGCATTTGCTCAGGACTGAACAAAAAGTCCAGTGCAGACCCAGGAACAGAATCCAGCAGCGTTGGCTCTGAAGTAAAAGGTGAACATGCAAGTTAGACACCTCAATGCCTCTCTCAAAGCCTGTGTGGGATGGAATTCCTTACAAGAAGCATGGAGGTCTCCACATGGTGTCCTAGGAAAAGTGACTGTTCATAAACTCATAAATCAAGCACAAACTGAAGAAGAGAGAGTAGGAAGAGAATTTTCTATTATCTAGTCTTGTTTGGCTCCTTTTACATTGGTTGCAAATCTGCCTGCCATCAGTTTTCCACAGTCAAGACAATGACTAATCTAACTTCCAGATTTCAATAAATCTCACTTCTTGTGCCCAAGACACATTGGTTGTGTTAAGGAAAATCATTAGGTGGTAAAGCTAGTCCAACTCCATTGCTTCCAGTTTGTCCATGGACTCCAAAGTGCATGTATGCAAACTTTGGCATGGCCAAGGAGCTCTCACACACTCTCATAGAACTGCAGGCTCTTGCTGCAAGTTACTGAAGGTACTTATCGCGTTCAAATTATGTATGTTTTCTTCTCATCCAGAAATCCTCTTGTCCTACAAACAATCAGAGGCTGACAAGTACAGCAAAATGATGACCTGCCTTCAGGGTGCCAGCAAGACTGCTTCCTACCACTGGCACAAGTGTCAGCCTCTAAAATACTGTAAAGATTCACCCCAATATGAACTTCTTTACATTTCCGCCTGACCATTCCTGCATCTGAAGTCTGTAAAATGCCACCATTCCAAGTGTTAAAGGAAAGAATTATGAGTTATCATTAACACTGTACACAGAACACTGCTCTTTTTTTCTTTCCCTTTTGTTCCTACCTAATTCTACTTTTTAGAAAAATTATTAAAACTAATTGCATTATTTAATCCCATCACATAAAATCCTCCAGTGTTTCATTAATCAATGTAATCAAGCCAATCAAAATAGATAAAGGAGATCTTTTAGCAGGCTTTGATGAGATTTTATCAAAATCTCAGTGCATATTGTAAAGCCTTAGCATCCTCAGAAGCAAGCTAACTATGGAATGTGAAAGCTTTATCAAGCAGGCACTAATAAAGCAGATGATGCTTGGACCATTTTAAGAGGCTCTCCATATTAAACTAATAACAGCAATGGTTTTATATTATATATAAAAAAATATAAAAGCAAATGGAAACAGCATTCATCTCACATACATAGAGAGATTGCTAGAAAGCAATCACTTCTTTTAAGTAATGAAGAACTTGCATGTCTGTGAGACCTAAAGCCAAAATACTGTAAGGGAAATGCAGTGGGTGATGCAAACGTTATATCAGAACAATTGTACATAAAGAGTCCTGTTGAAAACACAAACCATTTCCTTTTAAATCCAATACTCTTAATCCACATCTGAATCATAAATAAACAAAAATGAATAAGCTGTGTCTTGTGCAAAACTGGTGTTTGCATCTTTCTTTTCCTCTTCAGGCCATAGCTCCCATTCCTGATGCTTTTTCCCTGGCTGACCAGGAGTATGAGCTGCTGAAATACTACCACATGAATGGAAAGTAAAGGAGTCATGACAGAATACAGCACCATAAATCCAAGAAACAAGTATAGTTGGTAGATGCTACACTAGAAATACAGACAGGTACCAGGTTGAGTGAGCTCCTTAACAAACACTTTGGCCAGAAGAGGCACAGTCCGGATCCCACTTCACAGACCTGGTGAAAATGATGTATAGAATAGTACAAAATAGTCCTTAAATAGTATAAAATTGTCCGTAGCATAGTATAAAATGTCCTTAGTATTTACCTAAACTTTCTGCCTCTTTTTTTGATTCTTAGATATGAATTAGATACTACTCCACAAATGCACAGACTTGTCAACACAGAAAATCCTAAACTGTTGTATTAAACAATCCCTGTCTGATCTAGACCTTTAAACTGAAGCAAGGCCATGGCAGCTCAAGGGAGGTCCTCTCCTGCCCCTGGGTATCTATCATTGGTAGCACAGATGGTGTTAACAGACTCTCTTGGGCATCTTGTGGACAGAAATAGCTTTTACTTGCCTAGAGTCCTCCAGCTCACCTAGTAGAGATCATCCATGAAGTGATCTGACTGCATGGTACAAATACTATGTATATTGTGCCACACACCAGTCCTTGTCCTGTCTTCTTCATTTTCATGTGTGTCTGGATCAGCTGTGGGGTCACTAGCTCTGACACGAGGAGACACTGTGCAACACTCAGTACTAAGTGCAATACTCCTTGGGATCTAATATCCCAGGAAACCTCAGGCAGTTACTTCCTTCACTCAATCCAATCTGGTTTAGGATATCCCCAAAAACCTGACCAGTAGCTCTCATTGCCTGCAAAGCAGAGAGAGATAAAAAATGAGCACTGACTTCTCTTACAGCTACCTTGACACTCATTCCAGAAGAAAACACTGGAAATTTCACCACTTCGTTTTAAGACTCTTTGGGCCAAATCCTCCTAACCCAGCTGACATTGTATTCTCCCTCTCTTTTTTCTCTTAGGCTTCAACATGGACATGAGCAACAGGTAAAACTCAATGCTGGCCATTTTCACAATGAGTTCAGCACTTCAAAAGGCACTGTTAGAACTGAGCAATCACAGGTATAAAATCCAGTGGAAATCATGAGCAAGGAGGGTCTTTGGTTTTATTTCAAATCAGGCAACATGGCACTACTTCATGGCTTAGAAAGGTGCTGGAATGAGTGTGTAGGCAGCAGCCCAACAACAGCAACATCTAACGAATGCTGTGATTTCACTTTGCGTTGTGCTTTTGTTTCAATTCTGCATTGCAAACAATTTTAAGTGGAATTAAGCTTGTCTCCCTCACAAGCAGACTTTGCTTTTTTTCTCCATTTCCTTTCTGTTTTCCGAGCACCCAAAAATACAGCTCAATTTAAAAATAAAACCAGGACTGAGCAAAGGGAAACAGGTTACTTACAGGAGTAGCTGAGCTCACTGTAGTCTGTAAAAGAGTAGTTGTGGGCACCTCAAAGCCTGATCCACCTGACTTGGCTGTGTACTGGATGGAGCCTTGCTCTAAATCTGCTGCAAAATTGGACCTGATATGCCTAATGCAATCCCTTCAAAATGGAGTAAGAGCTTCTCTTTGAGAGAGTTGTCATATTTCCTCTTGAACTCAGCTTTGCATTAACAGACCTCATCCATGGTTCCTGTGGTGCCAAAAAGTCACTTTACATCAGCTGAAATCAAATCTTTCTAGATACAAACACACAAGGTCAAATTGTTCTCAAAACACTTCCCAGCAAGTAGAAACACCAAAAACACACTCTGGAAAAATTATTGCAGTATCCCTTAAGGGAATGGTGTGCTATGAGTAGAGGCTGTCCTTCATTTGTTATAGCTCTTACAATCTGAGGTGTGTTTATTGCATTAACTGGTTAATTAACCAATCCAGCTTGTCACATCTTAACCACTGTCATCAGAAGGAAAAGATCTGTTTCATCTTGATATTTGGCCATTAGAGCAATAAATGCAGTGTTTGTGGAGAGGGAATTCCACGGTCACAATTTTGTAACACTTTTATCATTCTGTTGGAATGGCTTCATTGTGTTTTTAAGATATTTAATTACATCAAGGGAAGGTATAAAAAAAGTATTTGATTTTTAGGTTTTTTTCCCCTTACATCTTAAATTTAAAAGAACATTCTCAGGAAGGAAAGAAATTGTAGTGGGATGCTGGGATCCCAGTCATCCCAGCACGCTACACCACTGCTCTTTGGATAGCAATCAGAGGAGCCTGGCAGCGAGCTGTGGATGAGGTTCTTCCAAGCAGCAGCATCTGGCTCTCTGGCAAGCAGAACAGGCAGCCACACTAGTCACATTGGAGTTGCCCCTGGGTTTGCCACATGAGGAAGCGGCTGATGGACTGTCTGGGCTGTTCTGTCCTTGTCTCAATTACATTTGCTTTTGAGGGTACATAAATCTCAATACCAAACCCCACAGCTGGCACTTCCCTGTGTTCCTCCATCTACTGTGTTATGGTCAAACACTTGGATTTCCCTGCACACAAACCCATGTGCCCTCCAGGTATAGCTCACACCCATGCAGAAGGATGACCAAAAAGGATGTTCCTTTGAATTTAAGGCTGTGTCTCAGTATGCTACACCAGCAAAAACCTGCCTGACTCTTTCACAGTCACCTTTTTACAAATAGACAGTTAATCAAAAGATTTTTCTGATTGTTTTTCTTTTTGTAAAAGCTTTGCCTGTTCACTTTGGGGAAGGTAAAAGTCTCTTTTCCTTGGACTGTCAGCAATGCAAGTGCAAGTGGTGGTGATATCTGGAGTGCCGGGATTGGTGACACTGAGTGATGACACTGAAAACAAGCTCTGAGCAAGGCATGTAGTGTTTTGCATGTACCTGCTCCCTTCCTTCTCCACTCGCCAACAGTGAAACAAATACAGCAGACTTGAACAACAATGGATTAAAAAAAAATCCAAAAACATTTTATAAGCACAACCCAAACCTGCTCATATTAAGGCAATGGAGTAATTAAGGGATGTCACAGCATGTGGGGAGAACTAAGCTATTATTTGATTTCTTAATAGTAAGTTCACTGAAAATTTCAGTCTCATGTCATCCAAAATTCTTTGTGAGTGTGGGTGAAATTTGGAAAATAAAAGTCTCCATTCATTTGGATGTTCTTTTAAGGAGGACTTTGTTTTGAAAATATAGTTGCTCTGGTTTTTAAACTTCTTCTAAATTAAACTTTTTTTCTTCTTTTTATGATAACATTTTCCTATCAAAAGTAGACTAAAAAAAAAAGTTTGTAAAGGAAAATCAGCAAGCCTAAAAATAAAATATTTCCTGTCATCTAAGCACAATGTCTGCAGTTGATTCAAAATCTCGTTTTCAAGGATTTTTTAATTCTCTGCACATTTGGAGGTGGGAGAATTATCTGTTTCTATTTTTACCTAGTCCACTTCTATCCAGACTGTTTTCTGCTTCAGCCACCAAAAGGAAAACACATACACCCAGCTCTGTATGGAATGTGATCAAAACTACTTAAGGACGTGGAATTAACACAACAACTTTTCTGTCAGCCAGACAACTCCCTTCTGCATCAGCTCACAGGATGGAAAAGCTGGAAGCATAACTCTAAAACAGGTGAAGATGTTGGTGCTAGATGAGTTTGCTTAGAAGTATCCTAAGAGTCAGTTTGGGAAAAAAATCAGGCTGAGAGTTTGTCTGCACTGCCGCAGAGAAAGGGGAAATCCCAGCTATCAGCCAGGTGACCACTTAAAGAAATCACAGGAGGATGATTTAGGGCCATTCCCAGGTGGTTTAAGACCTTTATAAGGATTCAATATGGAGAGTTCGCTGCCTTAAAAGACAAAATAAAAAAGAAAGAAAACAGAAAAAAAAGAAAGGACAAGTACAAAAACTGCTTTTACCACAAGGGTAAGGAAACACAGAATAATTAAAGTACAAACCAACATTTGATGGTTTTATAAATGTTCCTTCAAGACAGACACTTGAGAGTATCTGATCCATGCTGCAATATTTTTCTTGATTTTAATAAATTTGCAATCCAGTCTCTCCTTCCATCTTTCAAGCCACACACATGGGCAAAAACTGGATCTAAGAGGAAAACACATTCAGTGCCACTTCCACAGCCTCCAGGAAATCAACTGGCCATGAGGCCGTGATTTTAGAGCATAAAAGGAAGAAAATGCTTTAGTGAAAGAAAAAGACTGCCAAGGCTATTAGTTCATACAACCCAAGATATTCTATATGGTAGGGATGGGTGGTAATACATTAAGATGCCCAGCTGCCCTTCAGGACGCCATTGCTTTCTCTGGGAACAGGAGCAAGAGTCTGCAGGGAACTAAGCAAATTTGGGCAGATCACTCAATACTCTTCCAGGGACAACTTTCCAGGGTATAAATGTGCGATTCCTTGGTTCCCAGTGAGGGAGGTAGGGTTTTTTTTTTTAATGCAAATTATTCCAATTAAGGCAAGTAGTCAAAGTAAGCTCTTGAAGCTGCATGGACTCGGTCTTGCATGGAGCTCCCTAAAATATTATGAGGTATGCAAAGTGCAGAAGCAATTCTTTGCAAGCATTTGTGAGGCTCACTATTGGAATGAGCACCTTGCACTCTTGATCTGTCTCAAATGTGTAGCCACATGAGTTCTTACACATCTTTCAATAAAACCTGAGGGAAATTTAACACTCTGGGACATCATTTGGAGCTGTCCATTTGCCCATTTCTCCGTGGGTCTCTAAACAATATAAATGGTGCTTCATCAAGGAACACGGAAGTGTCATTTGAAATTCCTTCTCTGCAAGATGCTGTGAGTGTTATTTCCTTGGAGCTTGAAGACAGGCAACAGGAAGCCTTGAAAAGAGATGTCAGTGTCTATGTGAAAAGCAGTTGAGGCATTAGCCCAAACCTCCCACAAAGTTTCTGCCTGACCTTAAATTGTAGGACAGTCCTCCCTTGCAAAATGGAGATAATACCTTCCTGTATCATACAGGTGTGGTGTGAATTAATTCATTAGCACTGGCAAGGTATTCAAGTGCTAGATTAATTTCATAGCTGATGGTAATTATTTAGTCATACACAGAGCAATAACTAGACTTTCATTCAGGATGAAGTTCTCTTGTCATCTCACTCATAAAGACCTGATTATTGATTCAGCTTTTTCTTGTTTTCCCAATCCATAACATCCCTGACCACATTTTTCTAAGCTCCCCAACTGCATTTCTCAAACTCATTTTGTCATTTCCATTCCAGGATGATTTTTCCTTCAAGTTTTTTGAGTTACGCACAAGTTTGACAAAATGGTCATGTTTGAAGCAAAAATGTACAGACTTCTGAGGCTCGGTGTCACAATGTGAAAACCATCTTTATGGGGGCACAGAGACCTATTTATCTCAGAAATATTCTTCCTCAAAACAAAGGTCCACTTGGGCTGTAAAATTACCTCTTCTGCTGAGAAACAGCTTGCACATCAATTTACTTTAATAAGTGGACTTGGATTTGTGATCTTAATGCACATGAAAAACTTACAGCATTGAAAGTCTTATGTTTCATCAATAATAATTTATACATCTCACATTGGAAAGCTTGTTTTGAATTACAAGTGCAGGGTAAAATACAGCCATTGGTGTTTATATTAGTTCTTTTTTATTATTATTTCTAATGGCTTTATATAATAGCTCATGCAACAATTAATCCAAGCACAGAGGCTAACATTATCTATGGTGCAAGAAGATAGCATGAAAATAAAATATTTCATTTAAAAAGCAATGTGCTCTGGTTTCAAAATTCTTATTTATGTGAAAGGAATTTGTTTTCTTCCTTTATAGTGTCTCTCTAATAAAAAACTGCTGTAAGTTAAGGGCAGTTGGACAATTATACTATTATGCTATAATTTGCTTTTCTTAATAATATGTATGTCAAAAAATGATGGAAAGCTGCATTTCAATAAAACATTTCAATCGCTGACGTAGCCTGTGGGTGTGAGTATGAGATAGAATAAAGACACAATGCAGCTTGTTCTGAATTTCTCATCAGATATCAAACATGGATTTATGGACTGTATAGGCTAAATCACAGCAAATGCCTAAAGTGTGGAGCTATAGAAACCCACCCTCAGTTCCACACTCAGGTAGGAATCCTATCAAAATAGTCCAAAATCCTACAGGTAGTCCAACAACATGCTGAGGCTAAAAGCAAAAAATTACAAGAACCAAAATGGGGCTGAAGTTACTGCTCTCCAACATTTCAGTCAAGGTAAGAGCATGAACTGCTCAAATGAAAATATGTACTCACCTTTTCCTCAAAAGCAATATCAGGAAGATACATGTGACGTTGCAAGTCCTGGCTGGACATTCATGCCCCAGCCAGCTCCATACACATTACACGTGCACCAGCCCCACAGGCTTTCCCCTCTCCCCAGGGTATAGGACTCTTCACCCTCACACAGGACTTGTGAAACCTGCAGTGATCACCATCACTACTCTGTCCTCCTCCTCCTAGCCTCTGGCAGGGCTGAAGAAACAGTTTCTGCCTTTTCTACTATCCAGCAGACTATTGTCTTTGCACCAGTCCTGATCCCAGCATTGCCTAGAGAACCAGAGCAGAAAGACAAGCCAGAGTATTGGTCACGGCTCTCCTCCTCAAACAGTAGC
The DNA here is from genome assembly GCA_013401255.1 of Urocolius indicus. Classification (NCBI taxonomy): domain Eukaryota; kingdom Metazoa; phylum Chordata; class Aves; order Coliiformes; family Coliidae; genus Urocolius; species Urocolius indicus. Next base: position 184,815 of record WBNH01007886.1, on the reverse strand, counting down.
AGCCAGCCCTGCTCTCACACAACCTTTCCCACAGCAAGCTTCAAACAAACTACCAGCATATTTTCTCTATTATCTTATCTGCACCCTATGCTGATGACTGAGTTTACACATAGGAAGAAAAGAACTTTAGGGCTTAGAGGATGTTCTCCAGGTCTCATTCATAGACTCAGCACAAAACACTGCCTAGGCAGACACCAACAAATAAGAATATACTTTGAGTGGACAAACCAAGACACCTTGGAAGGACTCTGCTCTCACTGATTGGGTTGTCGGCACCTCCTGAACTCACACTCCTCTTGGTGTTCAATGTTACCATGTCCACCAAGATGCCACATAGCAGTTGAGGTCCACCTAAACAAGGCACCTCACAATGAGTATGGGAAAGTATGTGAGCAGGGTTGTGTTATTTACACACTCCTGTATATCAGCTAAGGACTCAAAAAGCTTTAATGAAGGCTTCACCTTGCACCAGGAAAGAGCCGAAGAACTAATGGTCACAGATTAGATCAGCTCAGACTGTATACGTGGCCTTGTTGCCTAAATACATATGTCCAATGTCACCTGAGATGTCCTCAGGTGTCCCAGCCAGTCTCTAGCTGCTGAGCCAGGGGGCACAAATCTGCGAGTCCGCTGGCAGACCCACCAGTGCCGTGTGGATGTTTCAGAGACTCAAGGACATTTTGGATCCTCCCAACAACCACTTTCGGGCAGCTAATTTGAACCCTGTGCCACAACAATGTGTGAGGATGGGACACAGATAAGAAATGACAAAAAAAAAATCCACCCAGAAAGCATCATTTTCCCAAGAGACCTTCCACCAACGAACCTCATTGTAGTGTTTATCAGTGAGTGCACATGAAAAAAGGAGGGTTTTTTTTTTTCCTTCTCCAATACCTGTTGATATCAGATTTACCTACACCATCAGTATGAAAATAAACACAGAAGGTGGGCACACTTCCACAGAAAATCCTACTGCATCCGGTTCAAGTCCCTGCTTCTTAGACATGGGCATAAACCAGCATGTCATTAACGTCCCACTTACAGGGAGAGGCTTTAGACAAATCAAGGGACAGCCATAGCTCCGGATATGAAAATGAAAGCTCCAGAAACTCCTCTTCTCCCATCAAAAATCCCCTTGGAAGCAGGCATCTGAGTAGGCGCGGGAGAGGGGGAGCTGCGGGGAGAGCTGCGCTCAGGCGAGCGAAGATGAGAAGAAGGAGGTGGGCACGGCACCGTCCTGGGGGACTTGCAGCCTCCTGTACCATTAAGCCCACGGGCAGATCAGCCGGGGCTCAGGGAGCAGGCAGGGGAGGGAGATGAAAGGCTCCTGGAAGGAATCAGGTGCAGAGGGTGGGCAGATGCTGCTAAAGAGCAAAGAGAGCGGGCCAGGCTCATTTGTCTGGAAGGGAACCAGCAGGAACTTTCTTTTTATCTCCAATTGCGGATGTTAGGGTAGTTCTTAGAGGCCACAGCCAGTTGGGACTCCATCCTTCTACCTCTCTCTGCCTGTACAGGGAAGGAAATTGCGGCGTTGAGGGGTTTTTTTTACACAGGTAGAAAAAATTCTCACTGTGATGGCCAATGGACACATTTGCTCCTCTCTGCCTGTGGGACCCAGTTGGGCTCTGCTTCTCCCAGCAGAAACCAAGCTTGTAGCAATGTTTTGTCTGTCCAACAACCAGTTGAATGTGGATGGGTGTTTCTGGCCTGAACCACGGCCCTGCCAGAGCCAGCCTTGCCTGACCTGGGTGCTGCCCATCTCAGCCTAAGGATTAGCCATGCTCCACCTGGTCTGACTGGGATTTAATGGGACACCCCCTTACGAGGCGGGGTGAGTGGTACACAGCCCCGTCTGTCTGTCTGTCTGTCTGCCTGGGGATTAGCCTGGCCCCACCTGGGCTGCCCCCAGCTCTGCTCAGCAGGGTGGACCCAGTCTGAGCTCTCTTCTGCATAGGCTGGTGGGCCACAGCTGTCTGTCTGTCTGTCTGTCTGTCTGTCTGAGAGTTGCAGATGGGCGCTGCTCTGCCCATCCTACCCTCGTGTCTGTCTGTCTGGAAGGGCAGACACAACACTGCCACGTCTATCTGTGAGGGGATGCTGGGCACAACCCTGTCCATCTGTCTGTCTGTGAGAGGATGCTAGGCACAGCCCTGTCCATCTGTCTGTCCGTGAGGAGAGGACGGCCACTGCCGTGCCTGCCTGTGAAGGGCTGCCGGGCACAGCCCCGTCCGTCCGTCTGTCCATCGGGGAGGCTGGGTGCTCTCCACCCGCCCGCCCGACCTCCGCTCCCTATGGCGGGGGGCGGCAGCTGCGGCGGGTCCGGGTCTGAGACGGGCAGCGCGCGCCGCTGGGCACCGGCACAGCGTCCGCAGCCTCCCCCCCTTCCCTTCCCCGCCTCCGTCCTTCCTTCTCCTCCCCCCGGCGGAGATTAAAAGATGCCGTGAAGGGAGGGGGGAACAGGCGGGATTAGGCCCGGGGGCCGCCGGGGTGCTGCCAGCCGCCGGGGAAGGAGCCGGGGGCCGGAGCTGGTGGCCGCATTGTCTCCCGGTGCCAGCACCGGGAGGGACCGCGGGCAGGACACGCACAAAACACTAACAAAATCCCCCCCACAAAACACCGATTTGCACCCAGGGGAGGCGGCTGAGCGGGACACCCTCACCCCACACCCCCCGGTCTCCGCCCCGGCCAGGAGAACATGCGGCATCCCCGGCTGGGAATCCTCCCCCCCCACCCCCCGCCTCCCAAAAATAAAACCAACCGTGAGCACCCCCACGCAAACCCCTCCGGTTACCGGCCCCACTCGGTGCTGGACAAAGATCTGCGGGGAAGTTGCCCGAGGTGGCTGGCGGGGGGAGGGAGAAGAGATTTGCGAGGAAGGGGCGGGGGTTAATTATCGTATCTTTTAATTTTGGAGGTGTGTTGTTTGTTTTTTTGTTGGTTTTTTTTTTTTTTTTTTTT
>WBNH01007886.1:0-177148 GCA_013401255.1 Urocolius indicus | reverse complement strand
TGGGAGAGCTGCAGCCGCTTATCCCAAAAATCCTCAACTAAACCAACAAATTCACAAAAAGTCCTCCAAAAGAGTCTCATGGAAAAAATAATAATAATAAAAAAACCCACCCCAAAACATTGTTCCAAGGATTGCGGGAATCAAAGGCTGATTCGACCCGGGGACACTCCCGGGTACCAACTTTTCGCGAAGTCGCCTCCAACAAAATAAAAGCGGCCCAAATGGGAGCGACTCCGGCGGCCAGGGCTGCGACTAAAAAACTGCGAGGGAGTTAGTTAGTTAGTTTGTTTATTTGTTTAATTTTCCCCTCCTCTCCTCTCTCTCTCCTTTCCTTCTGCCCCCTCCTTCCTCCTCCTCCTCCTCCTCCTCTCTGGGAAGAAAACCACCCAGCCCCAGCCCCCAGCCCCCAAGCCCAGCCCCGAGCATCCCAAACCTGCTCCCGCAAACCGCCAGCCCGGCTCGGCTGCACCGCCGGTATCGCGCCCAAGTCCAAGGACAAGCCCGTCGGATCGCAGGCAACTAGACTCAGAGAAGAACCACAAAGAGGCGAATTAATTGCTATAACTTCATTAACATAGGTCACCCCATTAAAATGATCGAGGCGTTGAGTATTTTTTTCCTTCCCCCCCTTCGCTATTGTCAGAAGTGAGGACAGTGGGTGAGCGCTCCCTCTCGCCGACCTCCACCGCCTTCATCCCTTCTGCCTTTAGCCAAAAAGATTTATTTGGGGGTCTTTCTTTCACCGGGGAGAAATCGAGTGGGCCGGGCGGTGCGAAAGACGAGTCCCTGTGCCCAGTCCCGCTGCGCCCATTGGGCTCTGCCCGGCGGCAGGACCCCCCCCTCCCCGGCCCTCCTCACCCCCTGCTCCCCCTTTGCTGCAACGAGTTTGTTTCTGTTGAAATAATGTCCGCATCCTTATTTTGCCAATTCAGCGCCACCGCCTCAGTTCCATTCCACACCATCACCTCCTTTAAAAAAATGTAAAATACTAAAAAATAACGTATCTCCCCCAGGTGACACAACTCCCTTCTCCCCAGGGACATTCGGCCCTTGCGAGGTGGAACGAGGGTGCGGGCTACTCTGCGGATGCGGTTGGGGGGATCCTGGATTAGGGGTACATTGTTCCCCTCTGTCTCGGGGAGTTGGGGGGGGGGTGTCTTCCCCTTTACTCTCCCGGTTTCCACTCGCCCAGCTTCGCCCCGTTCAGCCGACGGCTCCTGGCAGGGCTCCGCATCTTCCCCTTCCCAAATGTTTACTTATATATTTTAATATCTTTTGTGGTTGTTAGTATTATTATACACTCCACCCCCAGCTTTTTGCTGACCCCCCCCCCTTTCCTCTCCTTTGCCGGGCAGTACACTAATGCCGTCCCCGCTGTCCATCACATTAATTTGTACAATGACTTCATAACCTCCACTCCATAATGTATATTTTTAAAGCGAGCAGGTTCTTTTAATGTATATTCTCGTGTCATTTCGGTGGCTGTTATTTCTCGCTTGATTGTCCCCCCGGTACAGCAGCGGCCTGTTTTTTCCTCCCCCTGTTGTGTGTTTTTATTATTTTCCCCCTGGCTTAGATGTGTCAATCACTCTCTCCCTGCCATTGGTTGGAGAGTTTGCGTCAAAAAGTTGCCAGAGAGGCTCTTTCTCAGCAAAGCTCCCCGAGAGAGGTAGAGACCTCAGCTCCAACGCACCCTGCCACACTATTATTAAAAATAAAATCATTTGACCGGCTCCGGCACCAGCCAGCTCTGTATGTACCGAGCCCAGACCTCGAGCATCCCTGCATCCCTCTCCTGCATCGTCCCCTCCTCTTTCTTCCCCATTTATTCTTCGTTTTTCAAANCCCTTCACCTCCCCAGCCCTGCCCGCGGTTCCGCCGAGGCTCGCAGGTAAGTCCGACCCCGCTCGCTTCATCTTTCCATTGCCCAGCGGACAGGAATGTGAGGCAAAGGGAGAATTAAAATCATCATGATGGTTATGTTTCAAAAGATAATGTGTGCGGTAGAGGGCTGGGGGACGACACACTGCGTTGGTACCGGTGGCCGGAGGGGAGCAGGCGGTTCTTCGGAGAAGATGCGGGGCTGCCCGGGCGGAGAAAGGAGGCAGCCTCGGGTCAGGGGCAGCGGCGGCTGCTCGGCCCTTGGTGGGGATGGGGAGCAGCTGAATGAAAGGGTGAAGGGCCAAATTCGAGAAGCGTTTCACACTTCCCCCTCCCCTCGCCCTCCCGCCCGTCTCCCCAACGCCGCGGCCGGGCCGGCTGCTGGGGGCCAGCGGAGGTTGCGCGGAGCCGGCTCGGCCGTCCGTAGCCAGGCGCGGTGCTTCACCGACATTTCGTTGGGTACCTGATTTTATTTTTTTTTATCCCCCTCACTCCCCGGCCTCATCCTTTGGCCCTTAGTTATTCTCTGGCCCCCAAGGTGGACTTTGAAAATCAAGAATAACCGGGGAGAAATTTCTCCCCTCTCTCCGCTCCTGCCTAAGATCTCCTCCACCTCCTCCTTTACTCAGCAAAGTAATTTTGCAAAGGTGTCTTTGGGCACTCGCGGCAGCCGAAGAACCGATCTGGAAATAGCAGGGAGAGAAATCTTCAAGTCGTTTGGGGCCGGAGCTTCGTGGCTCGGTGTGGGTGAAATGGATGGCGAGAATAGCATCCAAGTCGGAGAGGGCTGGAGCTGTTTTCCAGCTCCCTTATTTTATTTCATTTGTTTCATTTTTAAAGTCTTGGGAAAGCTCTTCCCAAAGACACCGATGGGGTAGAACGTGCACCGCGACGACAAAGAGAAAAGTGAGGAAAGTCCTCGTGCACCGGCACAAGTTTCTTTAGAGCTCAAACCCTCTTTCGCTCCAGAGATTTATTTTATTTAATATTTTATTTTAGATTTCGGATCGTCCGAGAAGTCGATCTTTATTATTTATTTCTTTGGAAAAGACGTAACTGCAGTGTAAAACAAAAAACGATACCAACAAACCCCGGGAAAAAAAACCACACAAGCAGTTAAAAAATCCTGCCGGGTGGCTGTGGGGAGGCGGCGATGGGTCCAGCGGCTCCGCGGTGGAGGTCGGTGCCCTCAGAGCCCGGGGCTCCGCATCTCCTTCTCGGACCTTTCGTTTGGAGCCGGCGGCCGCGGAGCTGCGCGTAGTTTTTTTTTTTTGTTGGGGAGGGGGTGGCGAAGCCAGTGGCTAGTCCATCCCCACCACCTTCGCATAGGGTGAAAATTCCCATCTTGGGAAATATCAACCCAAACCCTCCCTTTGAGGAGGAGAAAGGGGAAAAAAAAAAAAAAAGATTAAAAAAAAAAACCCAAAGCAGAAAGGCGGTGGAGCAGGGGGCAGGCGGGGAAACGAGCTCTCGTTTGCAAACAAAACAAAACAAGAAAATATTCCCTTTTCTGTCTCGGCACCTTCGCTCCCCTCCGCGGTAACCTCTCTCCGCGCTGCTCCGCTGCCCGGCCGTGTCCCCCCCACCCTTGGAGCGGCCAAGAGCGGAGCGGCTGCCTGCGCGCCCGGCCGCGGATCGCTGCTTTGCATTAATCAGCCCGGGCCATCAGCGGAGCCGGGGCCGGTGGCCCATAATTAGGGAGCGTGTGCCGCCCGGATTATCTCGTTAGTTTATCAAGAAAACATTTATTATAATTAATTCTCGGACGGGGTAATTATTATTGAGCGAGGGCAGAGCAACTGGTAGACGGGCTCTTTGCGGAGCGGGGGGGAGGAGGGGGAAAGGTGACAGATTGTGGAGCGGAGCCGTTGCTCCGCGGGCTGAGCGGCTGCGGACGGAGCGGCTCCGCGGGCAGCCGCGCTGGGCTGCGCCTCGGCGTGATGCCGCAGAGTTTAACTGAGCGAAGGTCCGGGGCTGGATTCTGGTTTGATTGGTGTTTGAAAGAGGTTTTTGATGGGTTTTTTTGTTTGATTTTGGGGAGGTTTGTTTTGTTTGGGTCTACTCGTCTTTAAGCAGGCTGTAAACCCGGTTTTACTCTCCCACGCATCTTGCGCTGGCGAATAAATTGCCGGCCGAAACCAACACTAGGCTCCCCTCTCAGTAAATTGGTCCTTCTTCATCCTCCCTCGGGAGAGGGGAACGTTAAAAGAGGAGCCCTACTCTGTGCTCCTCGCGTTAGATGAGCGCCCGCTCCGCCGCTCAGCGAATTTGAGGTTGGCAAAGCACTTCCCGAGGGGAAAAAGTCCGCAGCGCGGAGAATCGGCATCGACGGGGCCGGACAGGGGGGTCGTTTTGCCGAGGGGTCCTGCAGGAACTCCCTGGCAGCTCTCGGCCCTCCCTGGGCGGCTGCTCTGCTCCCGTGGGCTCTTGTGAGTTTGTGGAAAAGAAGATAGGAAAAGTTGTGCTGGAGTTTGGTTGTTTTGAGTTTGTTGTTTTGGGTTTTTTTCCGACGGCGACGGGAAAGGAGAGAAAGGCGAGATTTTTTTTTTTCCCCCGTTAAGAAGACAACTACTTTTGTTTTTCCTCCCCTTAAACTCTTTCAAGAACCCCGCGCTGTCCTCTTGTCGGCCATTTTTTTGGAGGAATGTGGGTTTGGGTCACCCCTCACCCCTGGATGCAGAGAGTCGGGCAGTGAGGTGGGGAACCGGGGCCCGGGGAGCCACTCGCCTGCCCGCCCGCCTGGGCCGTCCCGGGGCCGCTCCCCACCGAGGTGTTTGTTTAGCTTTCAACTCCGTCATCAAGAGTTTCTTGAAAGCCTAATAAATCTGTTACTTGCCTCCAAATCTAATTACCCGGAGTACTAATTAGGTGCAAATGGCTGGTGGAAATTTCTGCCGACTTGGACTGCTGGTGGTAGAGCTAAAAAAAGTTTGTCTCTTCCCGAGCGGGCGTTCGAGCTCTTGAAATGCAGCAACGTCGGGGGAAGGGGAAAGGGGGAGGTGAGGAGAGAAGGTTTGAATGTTGCCCAAACCTGGGATAATTAAAGTCCTTGCAAGAGAACTAGGGGAGAGATAGGTTTCTTGAATTGTTTCTTTGTTTCTCCCCCTTGGGCTTTCTTATCTGCATTATTTATTTAGCCGAGGGGTTCTTTGTGTCTGCCAATGGCCCCAATCAAGTTTTGCTTGAGACAATTAGCCGGTGCCCGGCCGGGAATCCTATGCAAATGCCCCGGGCTGCCGTACAATGCGGGCAGTTGAAGNTCCCCTCCTCGCCCTTTTTTGGGGGGGAGAGATACGTTTATCTAGTCAGAGTCTCCCAGCTCCCAAATCCAGCTGGGGTCCGGCTTGACGAGCTGGAGGATAGACGGGGAAAGGCAGAGAAGAGAAAAGCCAGAGTGGGGGGCAGCGAGCTGGCCTGACCTTCCTCCCCCTCTTCCCTCCTCTCTTTCCTCCGCAGGCACCCGGCGCCCTCCTCCCGCCCGACGGCACCCCCGGCACCCCCCGGGGCAGGCAGGGTGCTCGGGCGGCTCCCCCTCGCCCGGATTTCGGCCAACTCTCCTCCCTACCACAACTTTAGCATGATGTCTTATCTTAAGCAACCACCTTACGCAGTCAATGGCCTGAGTCTCACAACCTCGGGCATGGATTTGTTGCATCCGTCCGTCGGTTATCCCGGTAAGACACGATTTTCTTCCTTCTTCCCCCGCTTTTCCACCCCCCCCCCCCTTTTTTTTTTTTTTTTTTTTTTGCCCCGCGGAAGAGAAGCCGACGGGTTTTTGGAGGCACAACGTGCCCGGGGACCGTAATGGCTGGGGTGGGTTGGGAGCTGTGGAGTTTCTCTTTCTCCTTTCCTCAACTTTTTATCCAGGGAAAGGGTTGCGAAGAGGGGACACCCTCCCGCTGGAAGTGGGGAGTAGATGCCCCAGACCCATCCAGGAAAGATGGGGAGGAAGCATCGGGGGTGGGATTGCTGCATACTGGAGGGGTGTAGGGGAAGGGAGGGTGACCCTTGGGGAAGGAAGGGCTAGAAGGAACCCTCAAGGCTGAGAGGCTGCTGAGTGACAGCCAGGGCCTCTGGCTCCTTTCGCAGCCACCCCCCGAAAGCAGCGGCGGGAGCGCACGACCTTCACCCGGGCACAGCTGGATGTGCTGGAGGCCCTTTTCGCCAAGACCCGCTACCCCGACATCTTCATGAGAGAGGAGGTGGCTCTGAAAATTAACCTGCCCGAGTCCAGAGTGCAGGTATGAAGCGGGGTGACCCTGGATATCCCTGCCTGTTTCCCATCTCCATCCCAGTGTAGAGGGTTTGGGGAGGTGAGGGGGATGGAAGGGGGGAGTAATTTCTTTTAGGAGATGGGAATCAGCCTGCAGCAAAATTAAGTGCCTGGGAGATGAAGAAAGCAGAGGGGAATGGAATGGCAATTTGCCCTCCTAGGGCTAAAGTGTGCCCCCCCTCCCCTCTGTGTACTGGGCTCCTGAGTCCCCCACACCCCTCCCCAGCCCATACGGCCCCTCTGAGCCAGTGACAGTCCCGCAGTGTCCCCAGACTCTGCACTCCACCTTGTCCCAGCTGCCAAATCCCAGCCTGTCCTGCAGGCATTTGGAACCCACACAGAAGCCCTAAAGGATCTCCCCCTTCCCCAGGGATCCCCCCTTCCCCAGGGATCCCCCATGCCTGGAGCAGGGCCAGATTGGGATCCCCCTTCACACCAATACAGACTGGAGGCTTCCTCTCCCTCTGAAGAGACTTTGGTGAGCAAAAGGAGGCCTTGGCAGAGCGGACTCTTCACCTGTGGCCAGGCTATGTCTCCTCTGCAAACAGCCCGTGGGGGCTCAATTCAGACATAATTTTGGAGGTGCTGCTGGCAGGGCACATCTGAGCCCACCACAAGTCCAGACACCCCTGCATCCAGAGCCATCGCTCCCACTCGCTTATATGTTAGGCTTCCCAAGGGCTACCTGGTGCCGGTCCTAGACTGGGAGCCCCTCACACCAAACCTCAGCCTTTTCCCCACAAAACCTCCTCTGCACCCCTCTTCCCCAGAGCCAGCCCCCTTGGTCCCTGCTAAAAGATGATGAAATGCATTGAGAGGCTAGCCCTTGCTGGGAGGGAGAGCAGAAGGTCTATTTAGAGGGTAAATGAGACATCTTTACCCTCCTTCCTCCCAAACGCCTGCCTCTGTTTCCCTAATTGTTCCTTCCCTTTCAGATGCTGTATTGTTTCTAATTAAGAATCTGGCTTCAATAGGTCTTAAATGGTGATTCCTGGGGGTCCCTGGCTGGCAAACAGCAAACAGGGAGCACTCCCCGCTCTGTTTTTTCCCCCGAAGTGACCTTATTAAGCAGTTTGATTTGCCCGTTTCCACTTGTTATTACTGTTAATGATCTCAGGGAGGGGGAGCCCCGGAGCTTTTCTTTGCAGCAGCCAGCAAAGTGCTTTCAGAGCCCCCTTCCCTTTGAGGTCTCCCCCATCGCCATCTCTTTTCCCCCATTGGGTTTGCCTGCATGTCTCTAACACCAGGCTTTTTTCTCTCTCCTTCCCTCACCGTCTCTCGCTCTCAAGGTATGGTTTAAAAACCGCCGAGCCAAGTGCCGGCAGCAGCAGCAGCAACAGCAGAACGGGGGCCAGAACAAGGTCCGTCCAGCTAAAAAGAAGAATTCTCCAGCCCGGGAAGTGAGTTCGGAGAGCGGGACCAGTGGGCAGTTCACTCCCCCCTCCAGCACCTCCGTCCCCACCATTTCCAGCAGCAGTGCCCCTGTATCCATCTGGAGCCCTGCGTCCATCTCCCCGCTCTCAGACCCCCTCTCCACCTCTTCCTCCTGCATGCAGAGATCCTATCCTATGACCTACACTCAGGCATCAGGCTACAGCCAAGGATACGCTGGCTCGACCTCCTATTTTGGAGGGATGGACTGTGGATCTTACTTGACCCCTATGCATCACCAGCTCCCCGGACCGGGGGCCACCCTGAGTCCCATGGGTGCCAACGCGGTCACCAGTCACCTCAACCAGTCTCCAGCCTCCCTCTCCACCCAGGGCTATGGAGCCTCCAGTTTGGGCTTTAACTCCGCCACCGATTGCTTGGATTATAAAGATCAAACCGCCTCCTGGAAGTTAAACTTCAATGCTGACTGCTTGGATTATAAGGACCAGACATCGTCATGGAAGTTCCAGGTTTTGTGAAGAACCTTTGTGATAACGAGAGAAATCGCAACGAGAACAAACAGGCTGGACCGGACGCTCCAGTTTTAGTCAGGTCTTGGTTAAATTAAAGAGAAAAATAACTCAACGGACAAACAAACAAACAAAAACAAGTAAAACCGACAGCAACGAGAGGGGGACAGTGTTGGTTGTGATCCCGTTCAGACTCATCTCCTGCTCAGACGCTCTGGAAAAGGAATAATCAAGAGGACAAAAAAGAAAAACGGAGGAGGAAGGCCTTAAACGGACAGATCATCTAGCGAGCAGAAAACAAGACAGACCCATCTGTGTTCTTTCTAGTTTTAGGCAATTGTTGGGTTTCTTTGTTTGGAAGAGGTGGGATATCTTCCCACCTACGGGCCAGTTTAAGAAAAAAAACACAAAAAAAAGTAAAAAAAAAAAAAGAGTCTAGGTTTTTATTTCCTTTTTTTTGTGTGTGTGTGTGTGTGTGCGTGGAAAGATCCTTCACCCAGAGGTTTCCAATGTGTTAGCCAACCCTCGGTTAAAATATTTGGAATGGACAACATCTCTCTTTTTTCTCCCTCTCTCCCTCCCTTCCTCCCTCCTTCCCTCTCTCTCTCTTTCTCTCTCTAGAGCTCATCCAACTGTTTCACGCCCAACTTGCTCAAGTTGGCACCCAGAGAACTCGGTTCAGGGCTGTGTGGGTTGTGTGACTGATTGTCCTAGCTGCACTACTTTATTTAAAGGTTAAAAAAGAAAAAAAAAACACAAAAAAAGAGAAAAAAAAAGATAATGTTCATAAGGAGTCAATATGTAGTTTTTAAGAGACAATCAGTGTGTGTCTTATATAAATGGTACATCTGTGGTTTTTAATCTGTGCTAGACTTCAAAACTGTGATCTCCTGTATTGTATGCAACTATGAACTCTGCAACCGAGCGGGAGTTCTGCTGTGATTTAAATAGGTTATAATTATAAGTGAGATTCAGAGCAACTGAGTTACCTATTATCATCTTTTAAAAGAAAATAATTTAAAAATATATATTAAAAAAAAATAAACAGATGAAAAAAAAAAAGAGGAAAAAAAAAAAGACAAAAAAATATACTGATCGCCTTTCACCTGGAGGTGAGCTGCACTGAAACTCGGTACAACAGTCTCTGAATGAAAAGAGGAAAGACCGAAACCCTCTCCCCCCCTGCCCCCCTCAACCCGAGGACATTAAACTCCTCTGGAGCTCACTTTACTGCTGGTCATGCCGGCAATAACCGTCAGATCCGACAGGACTTTGGGCAGTTGCTCTGATCTGGATGAATCGAACCCCAGAAATTCGTTGTCGTTTCTGCTTGCAGGTGTTAACTGGAAAAAAAAAACAAAAACAAACAAAAAAAAATTTAAAAAAAGATATATATGCATAAACTTTTTTTTTTTTTCCTTTTTTTTTCCTGGATTTGGCAGATATGTATAATTATATTAAAATGGTTCTAGCACACTTGATGGTTGTCTTCCGTTTTCATCGCGAGCGAGACGGGCAATGCCGAGCGCCGCGGGGCTTTCTCGGCTGCAGCCAGCGATGGGGAACCAGGAGGGTTGAGACAAAGAGGGGTTTGCTGGCTGCTCCCTGAGGTGGAGGAAGCAAAAGGAAGGCAGAATTATCTTTTTTTTTTTTAATTTCTTTCTTTTTTTTTAATCCAACCCCCCCTGTTCATTACAAACAGACTTTAGATAACGTGACCTTCCCCTCCGTAAGTCTACTTCTCTGGAGGTTTCCAAACCTGCCTGGATGCGTTCCTGTGTGACCTGATCTAGCTGGACCTGCTTCTGCAGGGGGGTTGAACTAGATGATCTTTAGAGGTCCCTTCCAACCCTGCCATTCTGTGATTCTAAGCTTTCCCAAATCTTGTCACGGGGAGGCGGGGGATTTGTTTGCTCCGTGCTAGGCCCCAGTTGTGTTTTTTGGGGAGAGTTCTGAACTTTCCAGGCTGATCCAGGGAAGAAAAGGGGAGATCTGGGAGCGAACAAGCAGGATCATCCAAGTGGAGGTGCTAGAGGAGGGGGACAAGTCTGGAAGCTACAATTCCAAGAGCTGAAGCCATGGCACCCTGTCATACAGGGTCGGCCTCTTCCGAAGCATCCCTGCTCCTAGTGGCTTCTTCTCTGTCCTTCTTCCCCTTCCTTCCTCTCTGCTTCCCACACACACTGCTGGGGTTGCTCTAGCCCTGAATTCAGCCTGGATTTAAAGCAGCAAAAAAACCAAAAAGGACCTCTGGGAAGAGAGAATGTCCCAGAAAAAAGCACCTGTCACCATCCCTGCTACCGATTGTCCCCTGTGGCTTGTCACCAGCACCCTCCTGTCTGCCAGTCACTTGGAGCCACAGGTGAGCAGCCATCATCATCCCAGGTCTTGGCATCCCAGACAGGCTGTCCTCCTCCATGGGCAGCAGCAAAACCTCTGCCTTCACTGTGGCATTTATGTCCCTCAGCACCATGAGCAAAGGCCAGTCTTTCAAACAGATGTGTAGTCCCACTTGGAAGGAAGGCAAGTGTTTATGCTGCTCTGTGGTAGCTCTTGTCAGTGATTTTCTCATTATTCCTTTTTGGTTTTGTTTTAATGGGAGGATATGTGCAGGGGAGCTTTGGAAAGCACAAGGCAGCGCAGAGGCTGGGGCTGCCAGGGATGCCTCAGCTGGGTTCTCACCTGCAGCAGTGTGAAAAGTTTCATTTTTGCACTGATTTAGTTCAAAATAACAAAATTTATTCCCCTCTTCCCCCTAAAAGGCCTATTCAAGCAAAACATGCTCAGAAAAAGCAAGTCCTTGCTGAACTGGGTCACAGCATCCCACCTGCTTGGGAAAGCCCTTTGTTTCCCTGGCTTTTGATTATTATTGCTTTAAAGCCTTTTAAAAAATCTCTTTTCCCATTTTGCTTTTCCCATCTTACTTTTCTTTCTTTCCTATTTCCCCATCTGTTAGGGATGTGCTTCTCTGGCCAGTTCTCATTTTTAACAGAAAAGCCAATTTATGGCAGGAACTTCTCTGAATTTCTCCTGGATTTTTGCACTTTCCACATTTTCTCTACCTGTTTGTTTCTGATTTTAATTTAAAGGGGTACTCACGTGGGCAAAGGACTAAATCCCAAGGTGAGCTGGCAAAACATCATATAAAGAGCATTTTTAGTCCTGTTTGATTTTTAATGTTTTAGCCTTCTGGCTGAATTAGTTTCCCCTGAACTCAGGCTGCAGGAGGCAATTCTGGATCCAATAAAATCAGGGGAAAAGCTGGGGGAACCACATCCGTTTAGTGTTGGAAAGCTGGATTTAGGGTCAAAGAGCTGATTAGAAGGTTTGAGGTGTTCCCTCAGTCCTCAAAGCCAATCCTCTCTCTGTTCTGTAGGATGACATTTTGCACCAGAGGGAAAACAACCAAACCCAAAATTGAAAAAGCGGAAAACCGGGAGGGAAGTCTTGACCTCATCCACAGTTGAGCTGCCTCAAATATCGTCTCCAGCTCTGACTCCCCTGCTTGCTCTCTGCACAGTCCTCTCCTGCTCCCTGTCTGATCCCCCTCCTGGTCATATTCTGCTTCATGTCTGATTATCCATTCTCTTGCCTAATCCCTGCCCCGGAAGGAAGGAAGGAAGGAAGGAAGGAAGGAAGGAAGGAAACACACAGACACCACTGGGCAGATCCACCTGCAAGGGCTGCCTGTTGTCTCCCCTCTGCTGTTGTTGCTGCTGCACCTCTGTGTTGGGACAGAACAGAAGGAGGTGTTGCTGGGGCGGGGAGAAGAGGGAGTGAAGAGCTACATAAATGTATAAATGCTGCACAAACTGTTACAATCTGTTCTGAGAGTCAATTTTGACTTTTAGGCTCATGAACCATTAATAAAAATCTCCTTATACTCAAATGGCTCTCAAATGCCGTGATAGCGGATTACAAACTCCTAATGGAGATACTGTACGATCAAACATTCTATGAGCAGCAAGGTCTAACATACTGGGGGTGGCTGGGCCACCTGATTATCAGCTTATTGGAAAATACTTCTTAGTGCAGGATGGGCTAGAAAGGAAGAGTCTTCCTTGGCACAGTCTCTTCCCCTTCTTTATTTGGGAAGGGCAGCATGGAGGACCATGGCATGACCCATGACAATGATGTCCCCATGCACAGGGTCACGTACTGCACAGGGTTTGACTCTGCTTTCTGGTTTTCCCTGTTAGAGATGCAGAGTTGGAGGCATTGACTCCCTTTCAGCCACCCAGTGCACAGAAAAAAAACCTTCCTTGGTCTCAAAGACCGGCTGATGCCACTCAGCCTTTTCCAGGACCAATCTACTGTACATGATCTATAAATATTTGGTAATTAAATTTGGAAGACTGAGGTAGCTTCATTACAGTGAGAGTGAGAGAAGAGGAGATGAGGTGCCTCTGCAGGACCAGAGACCCCCTGACAGACATCCCTATGGAGCTAATTGCTGGGGAAAAAAGGACTGCATTTCTGTTGTTATCTGTTGTCAATGGGGAGCTGGTTCTCTCCCCTCACATGCTCTCTGAAAGGGACCTTGGAATTTACTCTTGTGTGGGTGCTGATAACATGAGATACACTATTTCTGCCAGAGTTGCTGTTGTTTTTTAGAAAACAAATCATCCAACCCTCCTTGGGGGGCAACTCACCTCACAGAACCCTGTGCCCTGTGTCCTGGAAAGGTCTGTGACCAGGTGAGAGACAGAGGAGAGGGCATGAGGCAGAAAGGAGGGCAACCTACCTGCTTTATGCTTTAGAAAATTGGTTTTAAAAGTCCTCTCTGGTTTGTACCCTTTCTGACTGGGACCATGTTTTGTGTGTGTGCACATCCCCCTGGCACAGAGGGGCTGTAGGGCTTGCGGCAGTGCTTCCACCCTCTCTTACCATGAAGAGTTTCCAAGCCTTGATGCATTTTGGCTTTCCCAAAGGAGTTTGTGAGGTCAAGATCTCAAAGCCAAGAAGATATTTCCAACTGCCCCACTTTGATTCATTTGTGGTATTTTCATCAGGCTTGTGTTTCCAAGCACCACCCTTCGGATGCAGGGAGGATGCTCATGCTGGACTGCCATCCTCACCCCTGCCCTGTGCAGAGAGGGAGGCAGTCCTGGTGCTCACAGTGCGTTACACACCAGGGCCAGGTACTCTTGCATTCTCATTCCCTTTAGAAGTGACAAATTGCTTTTGCTTTCAGACACAGGTTAAAGCAGAGGTGAAGCCACTTTATCTCCTGATGTTACTATTGAAAGCATAGTGTTCCTCCATCCGTGCAAGCCAGACCCCTCATGCCATGGTGCTGGAAGGTAACCACGTTCTGCTGTGTCTCACTGATTTTTGAACCCCATGGACCACGGTAACTCTTCTATAGGATATGGGTCTGCAAGTCTGACTCCTCAGGATCATGAGACTCATTTCCCTTAAGGAAATACCCAGAGTTAGCCCCCAAGGAAGTTCATCTGGGGAATTAACACAGACTGATCTGGGTGAGGGTATTGCCTCAGGGGCTGCAGCTGCAAATCAAGAGCGTGGTGAGTTGTGAGGGTGTTGTTCAGGCAGAGAAGAGAGCGTGGGCTCAGCTTTATTCAACATTTTTATTAGCCATGTGAAAAAGCACTCAGGTAGAACTGTTACACACTGAATCACCAGGGTTGATGAAGGGAGAGAAGTGACAGAAAGAGGTGCCAAGAGGACAGAGAGCTTGGCAAAGAAAAGCAGGGTTGGATGGCAAAGGGTGAGCAAGTGCACCTGGAGAGATAACCAGAGCCATTCAGCATCACTGCAGGAGGGAGGCGTTTGGAACAACAGGCCATGCATGTGCTCAGCCCTCCCAACAGCCAGGAGCTGGGATGGTGAGAAGGGTGACAGAGTCTGATGGGAAGCCAAAAAGCTTCAGCCTTGGGTCAGTGGGAGGATAAGGGCAGAGATGTTGCCATGGAAACCCTGGAAATCCCCAAATCAGGTGGGAGAGGAGGCTTCACTGAAATCATGCTGTCCAGTCTCAGGGCCAGGATTTGAAACAGAAAGTGGAGGATTAGGAAGGGTTCAGGAAGAGCCAGGAAAGCAACTCAAGGAGTGGGGAACCTAGGGGAGATTCTGTCAATATATGAAGTTATCCAAGAGAAGTATATTCAGTGAATGCAGAATATTACATGGAAGATGAAAATGTGTGTTTATCCATCTGGTAAGAGTAATCAGGTTGACAGGGCTAAAATAAGAGTAATCCAACTGGACATCAGAGACAAACAAAAGAAATTTGCTTCTAGATCATCTCTGGATATGGTAAATAAAACATAGATAGTAAAGGAAAGAGATGAGAGCAGGATATCAAAGACTGGGGTACCACTAATATGGGAGGCCTGTGCTGCTGAGATTTGTGTTATGTCAGGACCTCCAGGCTGCAGAACCTCCAGGCTGTAAGACCTCCAAGCCAACGGCGTGTGACAGAAGTATGGCATGCTGTGGGTGTCTGGCCTTTCCCACATGCCTAGAAAAAGGCCATTCTCAGTGCAACAAGGGCACTCTCCCACTGATAGCACAATGCTGCGATCCCTGAGGTAACTCAGTCTTGGGAAATGTCTTGCAAGACCTCCTTTGGGGCAGTTTGGATCAGCTCTGTTACACCAGGGCTCTTCTTTTCCTTGGTCATTCTCTCTCATGCTGCCTCCCTGTTGCGGGGACTAGAGACATAGTGCCAATCTCTCCAAGTGTGCAAACTATCCTTCTCCTTTGGCAGGTACTGCCAGGGGTGACCTAAACTGCTAAAGGCTGCTAAAGCTCGATTTTGACTCATGGCCTCTTGCAGAAAGGGTCACAGCAGAGACACCTGACTATCTTTCCTGAACCTTGCAGCATGCCAATGCTTGAACAGACCATCCAGGCCTGCTGCAAGCCTGTGACATTGCAAGGAATGGTGGTGGATGGGTTGAAAATTATTAACAAATCGTGTACTGTAGCTACCTGGAATTTGGTGTGAACAACTGTGCATACGTCACCCTGTGGCATTACACTGGTCCCCCTATAACTGAGACAAACATTAAAGCCTTGCTACATGTATTGATGTGGACACACTAAAATAGTCCCTCTCTATCTAATTTCCCAGGGAAAATCCTGGTTACTGACATTTCATGTTTTCTTTGGTGGCGTCGCTGGCCAGTGAGGGCCCATTGAATCTCCCCTTACCAACATATCATCAGGTCAGGCTTCAATAATCAAAGGCAAGAAGAGCATCAAGATGTATCCTGGGGTGCCAAGGGATTTGCAGGTCCCTCCCTGTCAGGATGACTCTGCAGCACCCATTTATCACATCTGTGTGTGTTTGAAAGCCCAGCACTGGAGGTGGGTAGTTTCCAAACAGCCAGGCTTTGTTGTAGGATAGAACAGGAGGGTTTTGATGCTGTTTTCCTCTATACCAAATGTCTGGTAACTGGTTTGTGCCTTGCCTTCACTGCCTCAACATTTGTATAGATGCTGCAGCAAACAGTTGGTATTATTTGGCCACAGCCATTAATATTTGCTACAAGGTGATGTCTCGTCCTTTCTAAGACATCTGGGAGGCTGAGATTTTCTGAACCCAGGAGCTGAGCCTTGTAGAGGATATCCTTAGCCCAGATGGGAAAGAGCCAAGCAGGGAGGACTCAGGGACAACGGCAATGATGGTGGAGGAAGAAGCAATTTGTTTTGCAGTTGGCTTGAGGGTTATCTCTGTCTGTGTTAGGTTTGTGAGCAATTTTGGTGTCAGAGTGATTAGGTTCCTGGAGAGGGATCTGAAGAGACTTTGTCCATGGGTGTTACGCTTCCTGGGCTGGTGACAAGACAGCAGGGTCAAACAAGGGCTCTTTCCCCAGCCCACCTGGATGATGCCACACAAGGTCATCTGTAGGTGGGTTGGATAAGGTGAATGACGAGGCTGGTGTTCCTGTGTCAGACATGGCCCCTTGATGGAGCATGGGACAAATCAACCAGTTGTGTCTGGCACTTGGGCACAGTGGAGTTGAGGTGTTGCAAATGCAGGAGATGGGCCGAGCTGCATGGGGAGAGGCAGTGTGAGACAGAAATCAGTTGCACGATCCCTCAACAGCACCAAAAATGTGTATGTCTCCTGATAACCAGAGGATTCAGTGACGCTTCTGGGCTCATACTGGGAATCTGTGACTGTAAATGTCACCATCAGTATTGACAGGCAGCCTCTTTACTCACTCCACAGTTTAACAGGCACTAATTAGATATTACACAGAGCCGAATTACTCATGGAGACCGGGCATGATGTGTTTGCTTTTTGTTTGCCTTCAAATTACAGAAATCCGCAAGCAACATTAATTCTAAACCCAGTCATACCATCATGTTCTGGGTGTTTTAGAATGAAACCAATCCCAAGGCTGCCCTTAGGTTTCCACTGTCTTATGTGAGAAACAAAATGCACAAGAACAATAGGACAAACGAAAATCTGAGGTTTCAGGCTGGAATTCTGCCTTCTCTTGGTTTGTACCCAGAGTGATGCTGTGCACTCAACTTTCCTGTGTCAGCAGAGGGGATGGGAGGGGGTTGTCCTGATTAGATCTAATTTCCTACCTGTTTACTGTAGGCATTTGCATAATGATCACCCTGCAAAGAGTGGTTAGCATATGCTAACACCATTCCTTGAACCCGTTAAAACACAAACCCCACGCAGACTGCTGCTGTTTACAGCACATCTCTGCTTCCTGATTTTGTCCCAGCGGATGTGGCCAGCGCCTGCCCCCACTACCTGCGATGGCTGGAGCCTCTTCCAGATGTCATCAGGGCAGGAGGCAGAGAGATAAACACAGATTGTTTCATTTTCATCCATAAGGAAAAAAACAAAACAAAACATTGGAGAACTGAAAAGAATTATAAAGGTGTGTGTGTGTTTTTTTTAGGGGTTATTTTCCACTTTAGTTCTCTGTTCAGTGATGGAAGAAAGAGGCTTCTCTGACACTGCATGTTCCTGGCCCAAGAGCTTTCATGGCCACAGCAGATGATAGATTTTTGAAGCAGTGCAAATCAGAAGAGAGGCAAAGACCTCTCTTCAGTCCTCTCGAGTTATTTGAAGCCTAGCAGGATCTCCCCTTCACCAGAACATTCACCAAAGCAAATCTTCATGTATAGAATGATGATAATTTACACCCTAAAGTGGTGGAAAGTTGAGTTTATTTGTAAATCATTTGCTTTCAGTGAGGACAGGCATGAGTGTGACATGATTTTGGAAGAGCTTCTTGTTGGTTGAATTGCAAAATAAAAAGATAAAGGAGAGGGGTGCAAAGCAGACATGACTGTGCTGTTGCCAAAGGGTGTCAGAGGATTGCAAGGTTTGAGTATCCAAGTAGTGAGGTGTCAGCAAACAAACCCAAGTGGATTCACCTTTTAGCAGATCTGTTCATCACTTTGGCTTTGACAAACAGCATTATGACATCCTTCCCCACCTCCCCCTTTTCAGTGTCTCTCACATCTGTTTTCAAACAGTCGTTGGCAGCAGTCACACATGCTCCTTGAGCTGCTGCATGCTAAAGAGTCGTGCTCCCTCCACGTGCATGTCTTTTTAATGGAAGAATTTTAGTAGCTTGGGGGACTCTGACAGCTTAGAGATCAGAAGATCTGTGGGAGGATGGGGGTATTCAAGGAAGGATGTAAGGAGAAGTTTTGGGGCTGCATTCTCTCCCCTGGGACAGAGTAGTGCAGCACACTGCAGTTGCGGTACCTTGCTCTGTCTGGGTAGGTTTCATCGTAGACATACTGAGTAGTGAATAACAAGACAGATTACTTGACTCTCTGTACATGGGGTGGGGTTTTTTTGTGCTATTTCTCTGATGCTAATGACTTTCTAGTCTACAGGTGAGAGTCTTCTGACACTTGTCTGTAATGGAAAGATGGGAGACATCTAGGCTGCAGGTCTCAGCTTGTGATGAAATCAGCTTTAATTAGGGCTTTAGCAGACATCTCATGATCATAGTTGATCATGGTTGGAAAAGTTTTTTTTAAGGTCACTGAATCCAAGCCCTCCCTTCACACTGCCAATCCCACCACCAAACCCATGGCCCTCAGCACCTCAGCTCCACTGCTTTGCAATAGCTCCAGGGATGGGGACTCCCCCACCTCCGTGGGCAGCCTGGGACAGTGTCTAACAACCCTCTCAGAGAAAAACCCCTTCCTCATCTCCAATCTAAACCTCCCCTGGGGCAATTTGAGCCCATTTCCTCCTGTCACTCATTACTGGGGAGCAGACATCGACTCCCACCTTGCTACAACCTCTGATCAGATAGCTGTAGCGAGTGATCATGTCTCCCCTCAGTCTCCTCCAGAATAAACAACCCCAGCTTCCAAGTTTGTTCTTAACAAAACTCACATTGGCTGCTTCTTGTTAGAAAATATTCTCAATAAACTGGACAGCCAATGAACAGAAAAATCATAGAACAATTCAGATTTGAAGGGATCTCTGAAGGTCTCTGATCTTGCTCAAAGCAGAGCTAACTTCAAAGTTGAATATCTCTAAGGATGGAGATTCCTCTCAGCTTCTCTATTCCCTGCCCCAAGGCTTAACTACTAATATGCAGGAGGTTTTTTTCCCATTTGTCCCTTGCTGCAACTTATGTCTGTAATGGAAAAGGAGCCTGAGGGATTGCTGTCACTTCCCCTGCGAGCCCAAACCTCCAGCTCCTACTCCCTTGAATACTGCTCTCCTCTCCTGCTTTGTGCCCATAACAGAGAAATATATGTCCCAGAAGCATGGAGTACTAAAAGTTTATCACTGGCTTGATTTAGAAGATAAGATGGTCTTTTGCACCATTCTGTTTTGTGAAGCTCTGAAGCCCCTTTAAGGAGCCCTCAACCTCCAGCCAACTCCTTCAGCAGGCTGCTGCAGCTGGATATGATCCCTCTGGACCTACTTCTCTTCCACCCGAAGTGTGTCCCAATGATCCTTCATGGTGTGTCTGGAAGACTTGTCAAACAATTGTGAGGGTGTTCCATGGATTCCCACAGCACTATTCTGTCCCAGTGCATGGGGTTGTTCCTCCTCACGTGCAGGACTTTGCACTTGCCCTTGTTGAACCTAATGAGGTTCCTCTCTGCTCAACTCTCAGCCAGTACAGACCTCACTGAATGGCAGCACAGCCTCTGGTGAATCAGCCAGTCCTCCCAGTTTGGTACCATCAGAAAACTTTCTGTCCCCTCCTCCAGGCCTTTGATGAAGATGTTGAACAAGACTGGTCCCAGAACAGACCCATGTGGAATCCCACTGGCCACAGGCCTCCAACTAGAGGAGCCATTAAGCCTCTCAAGGCAAATTACTACTGACACCTCAACATTGTGCTTTCCTTCTGACAGTGGGAGCTTGAAGTTCAAAGTCCTATACCTGAGAAAAGGGAGAGCCTTTGGAAGCTGATGGTTTTCTGCCATCACTCTGTAGCTGCAGAGAGTGGCACAAGAGCTCAGCTCTCATGCTGGAATTGCACATTGCTTTCTCATTATGCAACTGCTGTATTTTAATAGAAACCTCTTTTTAGGCTGTCACAAAAACAGTTGGTTTTTTCTTTTATTTTCCTCCTTCTGTCAAATGACCAACTTAATAATTCACTAGTTGTGCTGGGATTAGGCACTTTGGGCCACACTCTGGATTTCTTATCTTTAATGTAGTTCTCGACGACATCTTCTGCACTTAATCCCCTGACAAAACTCCCTTTGATTCCCACGACAGTCGCTCACAGAGATCAAACGCAGAACGCTGCTCTGTCAGGTAGAGTCGGGTGAATAATTTGTGACAAATAATTTACCCACAGACTTTCTCCTCATTTTCTGTGCACAAATTGTCCTTTCGGTTGAAGCTCAGGACTGACGATGGATTTGTTTCTGGCTGCACAAGTCTGAGTTGAATCAGTCACTCATGAGAAAGAGCCTGAAAAAAACCCCAAACCCACCATTTCAATAGCTTTGGCGTTCTTGATGCTTTGACCTCACTCAACATCTGTTTTGGTTTCTAGCAGTGCTGAGCCCATCTCACCCCACAAGCGACACCAATGCGTGCCCCGACGTGTGCAGCACTCGTGAATCATCACTCTGTGTTTCTGTAGCACAGCTGAAGAGCGTGAGATCCCGAGCCTGGAGTTGAAGTGCAAATAATCTCTGATAGCAACTGAAAATTTCCCATTCAGGGCATGTGCTGTAATGTATGCGCCTGATATGAGTTTTATCACTTTCCCTTGCGAGAACAGTCTCCAAAAACCAAGCAGAGGAGAGACGAGGACGTGTAGAGATAAAGAGAGCTGGTTTCCACGTGAGATCAGCTCTAGCAGGGACAAAGGGCACCCACTCCTCCAGCAGTAGTGCCCCAAGCTATCTGCACCCCACATTGCGTGAGTGGAGCATGAACATGCATCCCATTTTTACCTTGGGTGGCCTCCATGCCAATTTAACCATTTAACTGAACTTCAATGGCAGCTCTGCCTGTGTTATACTAATACAATCCTAGTGGTTTAGGTACAGAAGGAATTAAGAATTAGGATTGATTGGGAATTAGCTATGGGAAAGTTCTGATGTAGACTGGTTTGAGAGATATTTGTGACTGCAATTTTACAGATGGGATCATTTTATCTTGCAATTTCTGTCAACTTCAGCTTGTTTCCTTTTCCTTTTTTTTTTTTTTTTTAAATTAAGCTCTTTAAAAAAAAACCCACCAAGGTGGGAACTTTAAGATCTCCACCTATTTTCCAAGCAGCCCTGGTAAGGCCTGCAGGGAGCAGAGAGCAGTGCTGTCTTACCAGGGCCCACAGAGACGCTTCATTAACCCAATTAAGCAGGTGGATGGAGAGGGTCTCTCTGATAATTTACACCTTACTAATGAAGTGTGTGACTCTTAATCTCCTCCAAACAAGATACACTCATGAAACACTGGTGCAAGGAAAGGGGAAATTAATTAGGTGAAAAAACTATGAGATTATAGCAGAGGGATTCCAACGAGGCAACTGTAACATGGCTGGTGATTCATTTGCACCTGTCTTAAATTAATGTCTGAGCTGTCAAGTAAATAAGACCCAGCTTTGGCTTAAAAGACATTCTCACCAGGTCTAGCACGAGGCTCCTTATTTTACTGCGTGACACACTATTTTCCATGCCCAGCTGCCTGAGTGGCCCTGGGAGGAACAAACAATCTGACCAAAGCCTTTTTTTCTATGATATCTAGTGAAGAGTTAGAAGGAGCTACTTCTTCTATGCAACTGTTTTCAAAGTAGTAATAACCTTGTGTAGTATAAATACCAGGCTACCAAGGCTGCATTTGAGTTGTGTTGGTCAGGAGGTGCTGTGCAGTGCTGTCCCACCAAGTGAAGAAATGCTGCACAATGTTTTCTTCAGTCCCACAGTGGGTACGATGGAAGGACGATTCAAGCTGTTGTTTTGGATGATGCTAGAAGAAAGACTGAAGCCAAGCTCTGGCATCCTGGCTTGTGTCAGAAATAGCATGGTCAGTAGGACCAGAGAAGTGATTGTCCCCCTGTACTGGACACTGGTGTGTCCGCCCCTCAAGTGCTGTGTTCAGTGTTGGGCTCCTCACTAGAAGAAGGACACTGAGATGCTGGAGCATGTCCAGAGTCACATGTGGGAACTGGGGAAGGATGTAGAGCACTAGTCTTATGGGGAGCAGCTGAGTACCCTGAGAGTGTTCAGTCTGGAGGAGACTGAGGGGAGACATGAGCACTCTCTGCAACTCCCTGACAGAAGGGTGTCATGAGGTAGGGTGTCAGCCTCTTCTCCCCAGTAATGAATGACAGGACAAGAGGAAATGGCCTCAAGTTGTGCCAGGAGAGGTTTAAATTGGAGTTCAGGAAGAACTTTTTCCCTCAGAAGGTTGTCAGACACTGTCCCAGGCTGCCCAGGGAGGTGGAGGAGTTCCCATCCTGGAACTATTGCTAAGCAGTGGAGCTGAGATGCTGAGGGCCATGGGTTTGGTAGTGGGCTTGGCAGTATGAGGGGAGGGCTTGGACTCAATGATCTTAAAGTTCTTTTCCAACCAAAACTGTCCTATGCTGCTGTGATTCCTTTATTTGTGTGTACATGCCATAGACTAATGCTGCACATTAGCATTTGTGACAGAACAGGACCATTCAAACCATGGTTACTGGTGACATTCAGCAGCCCAAGAATTCAAACCAGTATGACGTCACCTAGGCTCCAATAGCACTGGAAGACTTTTGCATGAGTTCTTACCCTGCTTGAGCATTGGTGGGTGATACCCCCCAAATTAGGTGTGAACGTAACTCAAGATTGTCTGGTTTTGACCCCAAAAGCACATTGGAAAGACACCATTCATCTTGTGGTCATGTATGGTATCTCTGCCTCCAGGGAATGAGGCCTTAAAAGTTTCCAGAGTGAGAATGCTACAGAATGTATTTTATCAGTTAAACCAAACTGCTGGCTACTGAAAGGTTCACAGAGTGGCAGAGCTGAGCAGATTTGACATTAGAAATTGTATTTTATCCTGAAAGGAACTCGGTGAATCCAAGGATTTCAAAGCTTTTGGCAAACATGAATTAAATCAGTAATTAATTAAGCTCCGCAGCACTCCTGTTTGATAAACAAGAGTTACATTATGATCAGTCAGTATTGCCAACTGCAAATATTCACAAACTGCGAGTCCAGCTCCCCAAAATTATGAGATTGGCTTAAAAAATCATGAGATTAAAACCCCAAATTGTTGCATTTTCTTTATCCACCATCTGTCTTCTTAGCCTCTAGGGTAAGCGTGCCTCGTGTTTTCAACTACAAGGGCTAGCCACTTACTTAAAAACATGAAAACTAAGATCCTTGTGCTTCCTAACAACTCCAACAGCTGAGGCTGTAGGAAAAATTCTAAGACCCATCATAAAATCAGAAGAATTTGCAATACTGATAATCACTTGTAACAGAAACGTTTTTGGCTCAGCAGCTGTTACTGAAAACAGTAACTCAGTGCAAGAGCTGCTGGACAAGGAATAGCAAAGACTATCCTTCCTGATCAAGATTGCAAGGGAATTTAGGTGGATGAAATACAATAACAGAGGCAGGATGTCATGTAGTCCTTGCTGGAGTTTAGCCAGTACATGACAGATAAACACATCACTTCTCATGAAAACTCTTCTGGGATTGTTAATTATGACGAATGGTTGTTCCTGTCTCTCTGGAAGATAATTGCAGGCGATATCACGGCATCGGGCAGTGGCCGGGAGCAACAGCTTCATACCAAACCACAGATGTATGTGCTACCCCCTGAAACCTCTATTCCCTGGTTCTGCAGCCCTGACAGACAGTTTGTGTCAGGAAAATCCTGTCTCAGGCTGATCCGACTTAGCTTGTGAGACAGGCCCATTTCGGTGGCAGGGCTGGCAGCCACCGCATTACTGTCTGGAGAAGAATTTACGCTGCAGTGGGAACGGCAAATTATCTGGAGAGAAAGTAGCTGCAGCAGGGCTATGGCTGGCCGAAACCAGGAAAACAGATTTCAAACTAATGTAAACAGCTTGGGTTTATCACCGGTTTCACAGGTTCGAGAATAAATATCACCGGTTTTGTGGTTGGAAAGTTGGTTATTGCCTACCAACGCTTCAGAAATGTAGCTTCCCTGTGACCTTGAAAACCACTTTAAATACATTTTTTCAGTAATTTAAAAACCTGAGGTTAATACGAGAGAATCAGAGAAAGAAAGAAAGTTGCAATTCTTAAAGAGGGCCTATTTGTCAAGGGAGAGAAGATGAACTTGCAGCCACCTGAGCATCCAAGCGTATGTATTTTAGAGAAAACTAGCTCTAATGTCTTCATCGCAGCAGGATCCTCATGGGCATCAAGAAGCTGTTTTCTCCAAGGAAGAATGTTATAGCTGTGCTTAGGATAGACTCTGATCTTTGCACCTAAACCTATTTAAAGTGACACTAAGGGCTTTTGTACTGCTATGAAATTACCTTGGGCCAGTGAGAGCACTCCCTGGCTGTGTACTCCCCTCTGCTCTGTGGAAATTGAAGCACAAACAGGTTGAGAAAGCTATAGACAAATTCATGCACTGAGAACCAGCTGGGGCTATTTTACTGAAAAAAGATATAGCCTGTGGCTCAAGAAGCTCAGTGCTGCAGGGAATAGAGGTGATAAGGAGGAAGGCTGGCCTTCTTTTTACAGTTTTTCTCTAAGCATCTCTACTAGATAGACCTTCCAACCAACCCACACCTAGTTGCTTGTGTTCTCCCATCCCTCAGGATTTCACCTCCCACCCCCGCCCAGAGGAGCATGACCAGGAGGAGCTCCCAAACACATGGGGCTGCAGGCAAGAGAATAATATTGCTTAACATGTGAGCCATGGACTTCATGAAACTTCACTGCATTTATCCTTGTCTCCCTACTTTTAAAGTTATGTTTGTGTGTTAACTAAAGCATTTCCAAGGGTTATGCTAAATAGGTATCCAAGGCTCAGCAATTAATGTCAACATCCATAAATACTGTTTCTCACTCTGGTAGAACCTGATGGCAGAACCAAGTACTTTATTGAGTTGCTTGCTTTCTCCAAAGGATGCACCAGCAGTTTATGTATAGGTTAAATATGGCAGCCCTCAAGAGCTATTTTATCCTGTGTGCAAACCAGGTTTATAAAGCTTATCAAGAAGAGAGGCTTCGTATCACAGCCTAGTACTCATAATTAATCCTGGAGACAGCAGGGATTTAGGTTCATTGGGGCTGACTTCAAATTAAAAAGTCACCATTAGCATGTGAAACAGACACCATATGTTATGTATTAACACTGTAGATGTTACAGAATGTAGTGTATTGTTTTGTTTCAAGTAAGATAGCTATAGATACTTCCTTTTCAATAGATAGTTTTTTGCTTATCTGTATTTCTCTTCCCTGAAGTAGTCTGTGTTATGTGTGGTGACAGATGTGATAGAGGTTGCGACACCTGGATTTATTCACATGCACACACCTATAAAGATGAAGCCCTTGTTTACATAGTCATTTGTATTTATACATATAGTTATATATTTTTATTGTACATGTAAAATTACACTTATTTGTATGTGTATTTTATATGCTACTATTACTGTTACAGCACAATACCGATCAGTTCACATGCACATACCAATTAAGGAGAAATGGCATGTATATATCAAGATATACGATGTATTTGCACATACAAATAATTCAAAATGCAGAGGGAAATGCTATCTAAGGATGTATTTGGCAGCATCCTGTGAAGCCTCCTTGTACTGGGAGTTAATGCAATGTTCTCAGTGTCTTCAGTCATCTGAAATTTCAGTTTAAAGTTTTTGCACAATCACAGTCAACACAAAATGCAGCAGGAAATCGCCATTAGTCAAATGTGTTCGTCTAATCCCACTGCAAAATGCAGCTTTTTCATTTTTATCCCGCCACGGGTTAGTGTGTGATTTCATATGTCAGATACGTCAATTCTGCCAAGGAGAGAAGATGGGCAAGAACAAATTAAAAATATAGACTCTTTTGCCTCGGGGGAAGCAGAGAGGGCAGGTCTTTGTAGAGAACAGTAATAATGATCTCATTTAAGAGCGTTTCTGGGTTTGATTCTTTGCTGCCCTTCCTCGTAGTTAATTACTCCCTGGCAAATTGAGGGCCTAACCAGCAAATCCAAGCAAATACATGTTCAGTCTCCTCTGCTGAAGTTGCACAGGGAGAGTGTAAGCAGGGAGACATCAGCCCACATCCTCTGTCAACATTCATGCCAGGTATGAGAGCATCCACCTTTTGCTGCTGGGACAACCTGCCATTTCTTTCTCTCACTCTTTCTGTCCCTGTCTCCTTTTGTTCCTCACTCTCTCCCACTTTCTTCTTTCTAATTCTCTTCCTTCATTTGCACGACCACTGGGATAAATACAGCAACAGTCCCTCTCTTCCCCAAGACTCATGCTTGGGAGGATATTAGCATGTGCCTCACTCTGCTTGCTGATTTGTCTTAAGGTAATTATTTCTAATGGCTGTTGTTGTTTTTCCTGCAGAAACTGTAATGTAGCCCCTTTTGAATCATTGGCTGAAGCCTGTTGTTTCTGTAAGAAAAAACAATAGGCCCACAGATTAGGACTGCATATTATGGCTCTACTAGCACAGCAGGCTTTTGGTATTGGTACCAATCCTATCAATTCCTGGCATTCTTCCCCCTTTACTCCTGGTAATTAATCTTTTCACAAATGCTGTCACGTTTAGAGCCATTTCATTAAGTTTCTGGTTCCTACTTTTATGTAACTCACCACATCTCTCATCTGCCTCATCAGCTGGAGAGATGTGGAGAGGGGCGACGGCTGGGCAGCGGGTTTGCTCTCCCTGGCCTTCCTCCCCTCCACACAACATGCTCTGCTGTAAATGAAGTCACATGCAGATGACAGACAAGCAGCCTCACGCTTCAAACAGCCTGAAAGGGGCAAAATTGAGCCATCAAAAATTAGGAAAAGCCCCTGTGAGTGAAGCCCATGGAACACAGTGCATGTTTTCCCATATGTATGCACGTACCAAGGGCCTGATAGGAAAGGGCTTATACACTGTGCAGCATAAGCCCTTTTTCTGTGTGTACAACATTGCAGGTTTCTCCAAGCAAGGACAGCAGTTTGGGATAATCAGCTCCTCCCACCATACACTGATGCCCTTCTTTCTTCCTCCTCAACAAATCTCCAACCCATCTCCCACAAAATGCACCAACTTCAAACCATTTCTATAAAGCAGGAGGCATTCTGGGTAAGGAGAAGAGAAAAGAGGTTTAAAGCCACTTTTGCTGATATCACTCCAGACTGTTATTCCTGGTTTTGAAAGGGAGTGAGGCCGGATGGTTGCAGACAGCATGAGGCTGCGGCGTGCATATTCGTAGGGCGCAAGACAAAAGCTTGTATTCCCAGCCCTGCCTCAAATGACCTTGTGCAACCTCTTAATTACTGCAATTACTTGCCTCCTGAGATGACATTATTAGGCCTTGCTCGGTAATAAGGGCTGTGAAGTTCACAGAATTATTTGTGCCGGTTGGTGAAAGAGCAGCGAGTAAAACACTCGGCCATCTTGTGGCTTCCAAACCAGCTCGGGGTCAAAAGGGGATGGTTGCTGGCTCTTCTTGAGAATTCAGAGTAGATGGTGTCCAGTGATTTTACATTTGTGGCTGGGATTTTTTTGCAGCATGGCATCTGCACTGCTTCACTGAGGGTGTGTGCAAAGAGCGATGCTGTACAATGGCTGCACTAAAATATGTTTTACAGGGAACAGAAAACAGTAACTGTCCCCTCTCTGGTACTGCCCAACTGCCAGATTCCATGTTTCTCCCTCAAATCAAACATGAGCAGTCCTAAATGGTAAGATATCAATTATAAAATATTGAAGGGTTAAACTGACAGCTGCTGAAGCCAATTTTTAGCATTAGAAACACTAATTCAAAACTCTAAAACGCTGGGGCATTTTGCTGTCCTTGGGGGAAAAAAAACAAACCAAAACAAGAAACAACAAAAAAGCAAACCAAACAACCAAAAGCAGAAAGAACTGCAGAAGTCACCCTAAGGCAGAGAATAAACATCGAGGATCTCAAGTGAAGTATTTAGTTATTGAGAAGAAATAGCAACTGAAAACAGGAGACTAAACAGAAAAAAAAAAAAAAGGAAACAGCCTTCAGTGTAATCACTGCTACCTGCAATGACAGATGTAACTGCATTTGCCTGTATCTGGGATGGTGCAACAGCTCTCCTGCCTTGATGTTTGCACCTTGTGTGGAAATGTGTCTGTCACTGAACACCTTCTGCTTCTGTCGTGGTCAGTTTTGACCTGGAGGTCACCTGTTTGGCTGAAACATGACACAAAGCTGCCAACTTTCCTCTCTACCAGCTGTAATCCAAGTCCTGATTTCCCAGTCCTGGAGAAGTGCTTGAAAACACAATCCAGGGTAGTTATTACCTCCTACTTCTTTGCCTGTCCAACTGTATCCTGTGCAGGGACTCACTGGGGATGTGGGAAATCCCCAGGGCTCCTCCTCTGCCCAAGTTCCCTCACCAGGCACTGGAGCAGAATTAGCAACTGGTGCTGAATGGCCTGTCTGGGGAAGATGTGGAGGGCAGGAGGGCTCCATAGAGCTATATGGGGGAGAAGGTTGCATTTAGTTTATCTCCATGGGCAGGGATGTCAATCTGTCATCTGTAGCAGAACTGGATATGGAAAAACTCATCTCTGTGACTTTGGAGTGGAAGGAGGTGCCATGCTGAGCAAGGCAAGCAAGAGAGGGAAAGCACAAAGCACTTGCTGTGGGCTGTAGGGAGTGGGTTTTGGCAACGCTTATTCTCTTGAGAATAATTCTACTGTCCTGTGTGTGTATTCAGCAGTCTGAGGGAGAAATCCTACCCTCCCTCCAACATCTGCCTTGCAATCTCATTATGCTACATCCTTGGGATTTTTTTTTCTGTTTGGGCATTTTTGTTGTTCTATTGGTTTTGAGGTTTGTCTCTATTTTTTTTTTTTGTCCACTGTCACTGCTGTAATAGAGGAGGTAAAATATTTTCATTATCCTCTCCCCAGAATGTGGAAAACTTCAAAGAGGAGGTAGGAGGGAGGTGAGCTCCTCTAGCCTCATTTTCCTACCGCTGCCATTCCTTGGCTGTTCATCACAAAATGAGTCCACACGCCCATTGCATCATGGCATTGAGCCCGTCGTATGTTTTGCCTTTTCTTTTCTATTCTCTCCTCTTTTTTTTCCCCCTAAAATTATTTCACATTGCAAACCTGGCGATTATTTCATGCTGTTTAAACTATATTTGTAGTCTTTGATCATACATAAGTAGACTGAAGTAAACTGCTGATAGAGTGAAGATATTGTTCTCAGCGTTCCTCCTGTCGCTTTGTTCATTACCTTATGCCTATAAGCTTGCATAAAATGTTCATTGTGGCAGTGTGCCTTTGTTATTAATTCTTGTGGTGCTACATATTTTTGTGAAACATAGCTCATTCACAAATGGAGTGATTAGGTAATCAGTGCCAGAGTGTATGGGTGTATTTTACACACAACATGGACACATACAACACACAATTACATGCACCCCGAACACATACTTACCCATATAAACAATGGGACCAAACCATCATGTCCTATTTATGTTCAGCAAAATACTTATAATCCAGTTTCCAGGGCTCATTCTCAAACTGAAATCTTGTTGACTATGGACATATTTTACTGCCTTGAGACCTGGCACAACGGTGGAGAGACATGATGTCAGGTAGCAACATCCAGTGCAGGAGTTCAAGGTCAGATATGTACAAGAGCCCAGGATATCATACACGACACCTGTGGGGCTTGCCTTGTCATCAGTATGTTTATTTATGAGGGGGCAGAGGAGTTAAATGGATACCTGCCTCACGCAGCAACAAGATGGGAAATGGAAACTGTTGGGCTGCTGGAACCCTAACTTGTCTCCTGCTTGCTTCATTTATAAAACACATGCATTAGGACACAGCTATGCTAGTGAGCTGGGATCCTTTTCAAAGAGAACAAGTACCCAACCCCACTAGTCACAACATCTGAATGACTTGCATTGTCAGCAAAGATCTCATTAACTGCCAAGAGGAGGAGAAGAAATCCCGAAAGAAGACCAATGGGCAGGTCATGGTGCCACACCACATCTGAAACAATGCCACTGGACATCACATTGTCCTCGCCAGGATATGCTGGGATCTGGACAGGATCTCTGTTAGAAGTTGAGGTAAGAAAGTGATGCTATGGGAGCACATGAACTGGTGAAAGCCCAGCAAAATGAGGCAGGTATGTCCCATTCTGCCTGCAACAAGCAGTCAGTTCAAAAGAGACAGGGAATTGCAGGAGAGATGCCAACACAGGGCTACCAAGATGATCAGGAAACTGACACATCTCTCTGATGAGGAAAAGCTGCAGAACTTGCAGCTGTTTAGCCTGGAGTGGAGAAAACTGAGGGGAGACTTTATCAATGCTGATAAATAAAGGGCAGGGGTCAAGAGGATGGGGACAGCCTATTTTCTGTGGTTCCCAGTGACAGGACAAGCGGTAATGGGTATGGGCTGGAACACAGGAAGTTCCACTGGAACATGAGGAGAAAGTTCTTTGTTGTTGAAGTGAGGGAGTCCTGGCCCAGGCTGCTCAGGGAGGGTGTGGAGGCTCCTTCTCGGGGAGGTTTCCAAATCTGCCCAGACACTTTCCTGTGTCCCCTGATCAAGGGGAACCTGCTTTAGCAGGAGTTTGGATTGGATGATTTCTAGAAATCCCTTCCCACCCTGACCATTCTGGGATTCTGTTACCATGGGAAGTCCATAGACCTGCACACAGGACTGGCCACAGCACTCTGGATCCACCCAGCCCTGACAACCCCATTCTTTCCACTCCGTTTACAGGATCAGCACAACCAATACCTAGAACTGGTCACTCCAAGGGATTACCCTTCACTGGCTTCATCTTCAGGTGAGACGTGCCTGTGCTATTGCAGGTGTTTCTGATAGCTGCTTCTCTGACAGTTGTGGGGAGATTTTCCACCCCTAAACGACTTCATTTTGATGTGTGGGGTAAATAGTATTCTGCGATGGGTTCCAGTAACCCAGTTTGTACCCTGAAAGCTTCATTTTAAAGCCCCAAAACTCTTCCTTGGAAGGCATCTTCTCTTTCTAGCCTTGGTAAATACAGTGTCCAATTGCAAAATGCTGATATTGTGCAGCATGGAAAAAGCTTTTTTCCCCCTGAGTTTTATTATATACAATTGATTATACACCATTTTTCTCTCCTTCTGAAACCTGCACAATTGGACTCATGTTGCCAGAAGAACCTGCTGTTACCCAGCCCCAGGGAGAAGAAACAGAGAACAGAAAGAAAGCCATGTTGTAAAGCTCTTAAAAGTTTTTTAAAAACCATTTCTCTATAGAACATCTTGCAGCTGCATGTACCAGGGGCCTCGTGATTGTCAGCATTGTGGCCACCACAGCAGTCTCTGTGCACTTCTGCGTAACCATTTTCCAGGCAGACTTGAACTCACTGCCCTCCCTCTCCCAGGACATCGCTTCCTTTCATGTTCAGGATATCAGTGTCTTTTTGCACCTGACAGCCTGCCAAGTCGAGGGACACAAGGTTCCTCAGCAGATCAGAAATAACTGGGACTCAAATGAAACTCAAGGAAGGAATGGATTTGCTGAATATTGTCTTCATGTAGGGTTTGACTCCTGGTCTGGAGTCTGTCAAAAAACAGAGGATGTCTAACAGCATGGCAGAAGAGAGAAAATCAAGGCATAGATGTGCCCCAGAAATGTCATTTTTAGCCATGGTGGTTCAAAGCTTGGGTCATATTTCCTCAGCAGACTGATGTGGTTGCACAACATTGTGCTGCACTGTGTGGAGCTGCTAGGCTGGAGTCAGGGAGGAGAGTAGCCAAACAGTGACAGCCACCTGGGATTCACTGGCCCAGTGTTGCTGATGTGGCTCTGTCCTGTAGGTCCTGAGCTGACCTGGCCAGCCAGAGCACAACCTCTGGGCTCTCTGCTCCTCACTGCACTTACTTGGGCCAGGAAGGAGCATACAGCAGAGACAAAATATTCATTGTCTGGATGAGCAGTGAAGGAGCATAGGGAATATTTCTTGGACTGCCAGAACTGCAGCAGAGATCTAAAGCCTATTTCTGTAGAGGTGCAGGCCAGCTGGATGCACCTGCTCAACCCTACCCACTGCCACAGGCATTGAGTAGATCCCAGAGCAATCACTACGACCAGCACTGCTCCCAGTTCTGCAAGGGGAATACATAGCAGAGAGTACATACACAGGTGTGTGACCACTTGCAGACCTGCTCCCAGCTGAGCTGAGTTTGAGCCACCCACCTTCACCATACGGCCCCTGTCTGCATCCCGCTGATACAAAGCCATCAGGTGAATAATCCTCACTGAACATCAGGTAAGATGAGTTAAACTGTAGGGCATTACAGAGCTGGTGGAAACAGTTTGAGCCTCCAAATTCTTCTGGGAGGAAAAAAAATGTGATGCTAAAAATACATTTGTAAATAAAACAAACAACCAGCTTCTTCTCATCAACCTTATTATAATGTAAAAATGAGGTACGTAGAACAGGCACCATCCTTTTTAATATGAGAGTTCAAAGGCTGGGTCAACATTTGAGTGGCTGTTACAGATTATTCCTTTATGTATATGTAGAAGGAGTCTAACACAGAGACAATTTGCAAGATAAAAAGTAGCCCTCCTAACTGTGAGCATTTCCATGGACAGAAGCCCCCAAACTGTCCTCTAATCACAATGATACATAAATACATATCCACATACACTGTCCTTCCTGGCTGTGAAAATGCCCATGTCTAGGAGCCCTCAAATCACCCTCTGGCCATGACTATGTTTAAATACACACACATACACAAATAAATAAGTAAATAAATAAAAATATTGCTCAAGGGGAAAAAAAGTCCAAGATTTTCTCCATTCTCTTTTTTTCCCCTTTTTTTTTTTCAGACTGTTTCAGCTGATGAACCATTATGATTTCCTGAATTATTGCTGTGTAGATCAGCATTAGGACAGTCTTTGCACATCTCAGAATGGCTACCCAGGAAAGTCAAAACACTTTCTATGTCTCTGCTGTTTTTTTTTTTCAGTGACTGGGAAGTGCTGAGGGCTTGGAAAGGAGCAGCAAATGCACGCTGCTGGTATATAGAGTAGCCTTCCGAAAAGGATTTCAGGGTCGGATCCTGTCTCTGTTTACACTGTGTAAATCAGGTGTAACTCTAGTAAAGCTAATAGAGGTAGTCTGGTGTCAAGCCCATGCGGATAAAAGGATCAGGCCCTCTAAGCTTTAAAGTTATGAGTCTTTTCAAACTGCAGATCTACTGTCAACATTTCAGTGATTACTTCTCTTTTTTTTTTTTTTTTTTTTACCAGCACACAAACATAAAATAGTAACAAGATTATCAGATTAAAGAGCCAAAGAACAGCCAGTTTATTATACTCTTGTGTCTAAAACACTCCCATCATTCAGGTTTCCTTCCCACTCAGCATCTTGAGGGGGGGATATTGGGATGTTTGTTTTTATTTGGTTTCATTTTTTTTTTAATGGCAGTTTAGTATAGCTGTGTAGGAGAATAAACCAGCCATAATATGATGAACTGCACTGTGCAATCAGCAAGATAAAAACCCCATTCCTTTAACCCCAAAGCGACCCTTCTGGACGTTTCAACTTTAAGACAAAATTAAATAAAATCAATCTTTGCTTTCTTTCTGTCAGTCCCCATGAAGAAGAAACGACAGGACAAACAGCATAAAAAGGACAGAGCTGTTTAAATCTAAAAATGTGCAACTGCTGCATTCCTTCTGGGAGAGGGGAGAAAAAAACCCCACCCAAACAAGTCAAACAAGCCACCGCCTTTGCATCAGTATAAATTATTTAAATCAAGAGATGGTTTGTGTTAAGGGTCTTGAACAGATTGCATAACTGTTGCACAACTAATGTGTACAAGTGTGTCACTAATTTAATTTTAATTTTACTGTATGAGTTTGTATAAGATCCCCCAGCTGTCATGTGCTCATCATCTGTCACAGAACTATCACTAAGCCATGCTGGGCTAAGACAGGATTATAAACGATGAACTGCCATGTGCTCTAAATCTTCTTATTTGCCTAGCCTGGAAGGTATGCCCTGTAAAATTTGATTGGCAGCGTGCTCTATTCTGTCAATTGACTTTGAAGGCCTCTTCTATTGGCGCGGGGAGCGGATCTCAGTAGCTGTATTGACTGTCACCTGCTGACTCCAGCACGTGCCTGACCTCAGCCCCGCGCCGAGGCTCCTGCCCGCTTGCCGCCGGGCCGGCTCGCTCTGGTGGCACGTGTGGCCCGTCAGGGCATATGGCTGCCTGGTTGTATGCAGAACAGAATAACTGAAGCCAAGCAGCCCCGCACTGTTATTACGGCAGATGGGGGAAGCGTGGCATTCAATATTAAGACAGATGCCACCTCCTTATTCCACCTGTCTGGAACTTGGACATGGGACAGAATGAACTGTCTGCCTAATAATTAAGGAAACAAAGACTGCATTTATGAAGCTCAGCAGAGCACCATATCTGCGAAGCACGCGCAGATATAATTGTCGACCACAACAATAAGGAAATGTAGACTACTGCTCATCAGATGTTCAGATACGTATACACAATTACAGTAGGAAACTGCACTGTTCCCAGCTGCTTTTGTAGTCTTTTATTTAGGCTGGTTGTGTATTAAATTAAACGGGAGGAACAAGTTGGCTGGCATTACTACTATTATAAATAACGCTTCAAAATTACAGTGAAGTTCCTTAAATAACAAAGCGCCTACCGTTCCCCCTAACAGTCGCTGCTGCTATTGTGCTGTGCCCTTTCTTGCAAATTTGCTCTTTGCTTCTCAGTAGTCAACTGTTTTTGTAACAGCCAGAGAGAAGAAAAACATTCTTTCCAGGACCACTATTATTTTCACGTATTTTTACACAACAATTTGCCTCTTTCTTTGGCGTTGTTAAAAAAAATGATAACTGTGTAAAAAAGAAGGCCTGGCTTCTTGGCATTTATGCTATGTTACGTTTCTGTTATTTAATCCTGCTTAATTTGGGACCAATTATTGCTGAACCTGCCGTGCTTTGTGATGGGAATGACTGTACTGGAGAGGGCCCGATCCTTCCTGCATTTGAGCCTGGCCTTGGCTAAGCCAGCAGTGGGGCTGGGCTGATGGCCATGGTCACACTGTGCTATCCCACCAGTTCAGCAGTTCTCAGGCACTTGTGCCTCTAAGGACTCTGCAGAGCCTGAGGGTGGGTTCTGAAATGCTTATGCAGGCTCAAAAGCCCCTATGTGTTGTCTGGGCTTGGGTCTCA
Organism: Urocolius indicus; assembly: GCA_013401255.1. Lineage (NCBI taxonomy): Eukaryota > Metazoa > Chordata > Aves > Coliiformes > Coliidae > Urocolius > Urocolius indicus. The sequence goes on along the minus strand of WBNH01007886.1, from coordinate 142,239 downwards.
GCCCTCCTGAATGATGGGCCTCAGGCTGGTCCGAGGTATGCACCCCGTTTTCAGGGTGAATTCCTCTCTCCTAAGGGAAACCCTAACCACAGTCAAATCCAGGGCTGCTGCTGACAGCATCAGCCTCCCCCTTACATATCTGTTCACCCCTTTGAGTTTGGTGGAATTAGGTGCTTGGATATAAAATTGAGCAGGTGTGGGTGTGTTGGCTAGGCAAAGATGTTTCTCTGTAGGAGCAATATGCAATTAATGCCCATGATTGAGAACCTAATGTGATCCAGGAGATATTTTTAGTATCTACTTACCTACCTCCGACCCTTTTTTAAAAGCTCCGCACTGACGTAATCACGCTCGTCCTTAAATCTAATTAATTTCATTCTCTTTTGACAGCATGAATTCAAAGGCAGCTTAAAAAAATCATCTGTGTGTCTGTCCTGGGATTTATCTGTAGATGGCAATTGGAATAGAGATGAATAAGTTGCAGAGGATGAAAATGCAGGAGCAAGTGTTAAGGGCATGTGTACAGTGTATACATTATATACAGGATTAAGGACACACAGAGTGCCTATTGTCTCAGCAAGCCATGAAAGTGGGCTTTTATGTTTATGTACATTTATCTGTATGCACACACAGGCATATATATATAATATCTAGCAATAAAAATGAATAATTGATTTTTTAAAGGTATAAAGATCACGTGCAACACAATTAGCAAAGCTTGATCTTCACATTTATGTGTGTATATAAATATATATACTTCTTTAAAAACATACACATTTAAATAGTTACAGTGTAATGTGATTAATTAAGCATCATAAATGAGTGTATTTAAATATAAACACATAGACAGGCATGTTGAACCTACTGTAGTTCTGTAATAAGACTCATAGACTGTTTTATAGTAATTTATAAAAGATATATTTAAACCAGACAGCTCATCCTTGGAAAAAAGCAAACCCAACTACCAGATGTATTTGATTCCCCAAAGCACAGAAATCACATGCAATACATTTCAATAAAAAGTAATCAAAGCCCAACCTTTTTTCTTTTTTTTTTTTTTAGTAGAAAAGCATTAAAAAGGACACAGATACATGTTACAAGATGAGAATCAATTTGAAAAGATCCCACAATATCTGTTACCAAGAGCTTTGTTAATCTTTAAAAACCTAGAATGATTATTTATACAGAAGCTGTGAATTAACTAGGCTTTAATAAATAGCTCACAGGCACGTGTGTCAAGATTGTGCTTTTTGTTTCTATATGTGTGTGCATTTGGGGGAAAAAAAAAAAGGAAGCTATTATTTGTTATTTTTTTCTGTAACAATTATTTCAAATTAAAAGCCCATCTGACGAAAGGCATATGGATGGAGAGGGGGTTCAGTCCTAATTGAACAGCCCAGGACTCGTGAGGTTAATTACAGATATTAACGCTGTTGTTCTTCAGCTTCTTGCCCTCACGAAGGCTCCAGCTTCCAAATGACCTGGCTCCAACAATAAGACTCTCTTTAGCCCATTAACTAATTGATAAAAATGTGAGTGTTTAGAATGAGTCTAATTAAATCACCGAGCCTTACAATTACGAGTCCATTTGGTAGCTGTCGGGAGATGGGTAACCTCAGCTGGCATTGTAGGCGAATGAAAGATAAAAATAAAAGGGAGCTTAACCAAAGATCATTTTGAAAGCTGTTCATTTGAAGACAAAGTACACATTTGCCTGAAATGTATACATACACCACTTCAGACTAGCACAGTGTCTTGAAAAGAAAATGGAGCGTTTAGCAATCATGATTTTTTTTTTTTCCCAGGGCATGCATGAAATTCTCTCCAGTCTGTGTGATGGAATGAGCTACTTTTATCATCATTTCTGAGTTACAGTCAATACCTAAGAGTCTTTGAGAGCACCTGAATACCTGAGACCAGGTACTTCTATGTTATTAACACTTTTTTTTTTCCCCCTCACTCTTTCACTACTGCAGGCTCTCTGCAGACTGATATCCCTAAGTCCCCATTCTGGTTGTGGCTGCTGCTGTAGGGACAGCCACTAGTTCTCAGATGTCCCTTTTGTGAGGTTGGCTTGCTACAGTATGGCAGATTTTCTCACACACATCACAAGTTCCCTTGGCAAAGGAGCTGGAAAATATCTTGCATGTAAAGACTCTTGTTGAAGATGTGCCTCATGTCCCAAGTATCACATGCAATTCTCGTCTCACCCTGCCAGGCAGAGATTTACATCTAGAAAAGGATGAAGAAGTGAGTGATAATGTTTGCTGAGGGAGTGGCTTCTGTAGAAGGAATCCTAAGCTACCAAAGACTGAACAGGTTGAAAAAGACTGAAGTTATATATCACAAGGGTCTATAATATCAAAAGAGGGATGGAGAAAGTGACCAGGAAGGAGTATGCAGAGTCTCATGGGAATATCAACCAAAACGCTTGTTCAGTAGATTCAAAACAAGTGAAAAGAGTAATTTATTTTCAGTTTTGGGGTTTTTTTTTTCTGTCAATCTACTGAACTCATTGCCAGAGGAAGTTTTGGATGCTGAAATTTAAATCAAAGAGCCTTTAAACAAATCAACAAAAGAAAAATTCATCCGAAACTGATAAGGTCACTGTCTCTGTCTTGGGAAGTCTCCGAGCTGCAGGTGTCTGGGAATTGGAATGAGAAATTTTCACTGTAGATCTACCCTACTTTTAGGCTCTATATTCATCAGCAGTAACAAGACACTGGGCTAAACTGGTTTTTGTTTCACTCCAGGACTGCAGTTTGTTCAGTCCTAAGGTGCTATTTCAATGAGTAGACTGTAGAGAGGGTGTCCATTGATGGTGTCATAGGCACTCAGGGAGACTGGAAGGAGCTTTTCACAGCTTGTGCATAGCAGAGGTTGAGGAGACAAAGCTCACCAGGTCACTGAGCTTTGGCCTTTGAAATATGGCCAGGGAGTGAACTGCATTTAGGGCATTTCTTGGCTCCCTGCATTTCTCTAAGGCAGGTGGCTGGAGTCCAACAAGATTTGTCTCTGCTCAGTGATGAAACAGTCAGCATAATGACTTGCAGGTAGTCAAATGTGGACTGGGAGTCCCTTCCCTTAGGTAATATCTTCCCATTATTTTCCAGGATGGAAATCTTAAAAAGCCAGACAAAGCCAAACACCTTTCTGTGTCATTACAAAGAAATCCCACTGCTTGCTACCTGGCATGTCTCTTCACTGACTGTTGAAACATACTTATGGGGTCATTGGAGGAACTTGGAGGATGAACCAGTTAATGTGCATGGTTTGATTTACACACCAGCATTAGTACCAAACACATTACATCACAGCTGTCAGGCGTGCTCTGTATCTTGCAAGTGCTTTCTACACAAACAGGGGAGATATCTGTCCTATGGTGTCATAACAGTAGAAACTGTCTCCTCATCTTCCATTTTCATACCTGCCAAATCTTTTCCCTTCTTTCTCTGGTGAGGAATCCTAGCTCAAAGATAAGCATTCATCCTTCTTTTTGCTTTTCTGTTCCTGCGTCCTTGTCTCTTGACAGAATGTTCTTGTAGCACTGCTTTCCATTTTGCTTATGGGAAAACTCTTCCTAATTTCCCAGGCTTCAGATACCACAAAGCAATGGGCTGTTAATCATTAACCAAGCAAGGCATCGGCCATGAGGATACAAATTTGGGCTCAGATGGTATTTCAGGTGTTGTGACTAGGCAAGGCAGAAAAGCAGACTTGGATCTAGTCAGAGCTTAGTTCATTTCCGGCTTTATCGATATTTAACCAGTCTTGGATGTTACCCAGAAGTGACTTGGCAGCCAGTTCAGAGCATGGAGCACAGGTGTGATATGCTCCTGCCAGTTTGCCTTGTTTAGAAGATGGGCAGCTGTGCTCTGCACTAGACAATGCTTCCAAGCAGCCTTCCAGGGTAGCCCAAGGTAAGGCCTGCATCCTTAGATTAGTCTGGAAATGGCAGAGACACAGATAACCACATGAAGGTCCAACAGAAAAGAGGTCATCTCTTGGGTAGACCAAAATGAAGGAGGATATTTCCAGACATTGCTGCCGTTGGAGTATTCAGGACTGAGGCTACATCAGTTCACAAATGATTTGGAGAGAAAAAGAGGATGGTCTTGTAATAGATGGAGCAGGCACTGTCTTCCAATTCTTCAAGACTGGTTCACTCTGCCAAGCAGCATAGCTTCTGCCTTATCTGGATTGACCTTCAGCCAAATGGCAATAATCCACAGCTCTATCTTAGCCAGACTTTGGAGGAGGAGGGAAATGGCACAGTCAAACAGGGGTAACTGAGACACCGAGTTGGGCACTGTAAACGGGTAAGTCTATGGCAGAGAGCTTCAATTCCCTTTTCCAGGCAATTCACACATCTTTGGAGGAATATAAATTGCAAGAGCAAGTCTGGTGGGATGGGACAAGCTGGAAATGGAGGAGGTTCTGGTCTAGCTTCTGACAGAATGGAGAGGTTGAGTCAAGGCCCCTTGAGCTCTGCTCCAGATGTCTGAGTATGCACTGACATCAAGAGAAAAACCTCCCTGAAACTCGATTAATTAGCAAAGAGATTTTGGTAGTTAAAAAAATCTGGCTGAAATTTTCTACAGTTTCCATGTTTTTGATCTGCTCAAACTTTCCTGAAGTTATTTCACAGTAGAAGTTCATCCTTCAATAAAGAAGAAAAGAGAGCATTTTTTTGGAACAAGATTTTGTGCATGAGTTGTGAGGGCAGAGAGGGAGGAGAGGATCTGTCAGGCCAGGCTGACTCTTCCCAGTCATTCACATTTTCCTCCAGTGGAGAAGATTATTTTCAAATGAAAAGAGAAGGCTTAAAAAATTCAATGTTGTAAATGACCTTACATGAAAAGTCTTGCAAGAAAGTACTATATATATATATATATATATATATATATATATAAAAGAGAGATGTACTGTAAGAGATTGTCAGAATTAGATAATGGACTGCTGCAAAAATTGGTTCCCAGGCTTCTCTCTCTCTTTCTCTGTCTCAGGAATAACATGGCTCTTGTGTCCCTCCCTGCAGCCACCCCATGCTCTTGCACCTATACGTAGCAACTGTATAATAGTCCCTACTTGACTCCTGCTCTGACAAATCACTTCTGTCACCAAAGAATCACAGCTTTTGCAAGTGAAACAACAGCATTGCTGGGCAGAGGATTGAGATGAAGGCTGGCCACTTGGCAACCAGTCTTGTCCAAGGACAATTGCAGAGTTGCAGCTTGATTGGATTTAATTGACTAAGGTCACACACAGTATTGTATCACAAGTGTGGATAGAAAAAGTATTAAAATACAGAAAGAAATATAATTCAGCTCAACCACAGATTTTGAGCTGCTAAGGAGACACCTCAATAGCAAAAACCTCACTGATTTTCATGCTATCAACCAAGCAAAAGGGAGGTAACACAGAAGACTGAAGAACGTGTAAGTGTGCAGGGGGGAGAAAAATGATTTAGAAATGCCTGCAGTAATATCTGAATTGAAGTGTTGCCCTGCAAGTCACTTTTTTAAAGACAAGGAAACTACTTCCAATATAAAGTTCCAGACCTGGGTACATATGGCATAACTGCAGGGTAATAAAGAAATGGCCCATTAAGGAATGAAATGCTTGTTTAGCATCTACCATGCCTGCTTTATCTCAGGACTTATCATAGTAATTGCTTGGTAACATACTAAAAATATTAGCATGTACTCCACCGTGGGCCCAGGAGAATGAAGAGGACAGGTTTCAGATTCAGACTAACATCACATCCTTAGCATACAGTTGACAGTGGTTGTGAGCCAGAAACATTTGTAGGTCTTTGAACTCATAGATTCAAGAGCATAGATCAGAGAGTTACATGTTTATTTTTTAGGGATTCTCATACCCTATTACCCTGGCAGAACTAATTAGGATAAGAAAATAGTGAATGCAATGTTTGGATACATTTAAATCAAGTTTTCCACCACCTGTAAGCCACAACTGACTTGGTTCTGACTTCATTTTCTGGACTATCAGCAAATTTCAAACCGTTAGGTCAGATTTGCAAAAGGACTTTTGGTAAACCTTATTTTGAACCTGTCGAGGTCAAGAAAGCATTGAGAAAGTCCTATTCACACATAGGTGTAACTTGATACAGCTATGGAGAGCGAATGAGCATATTCTGCGTGCACAGCAGACACACCTGCTTCAGTGTACATAGATTCTGAAGGTATAATACATTCTACCAGCAACTTTCTCCTGCTCTGTGCAAAAGATGAGAAGATCCAGATCAGTCATTTCTACCAACCACCACAAAGAAACTCTCCAGGCATCTGCTCAGGCTTTGAAAAAAATCACTCCCTTAGTTTTAACTTTCCTCCCTTATGACAAAAACCCCATCCCAATGCAGGGGGTCACTGCAGAAGCTCTTTGTTCCCTCGAAGGCCAGTGCATCTGCCTCCAAGAATCTAGACTTGATCAGAAATGTATTTTTAATGCACAAGTTAAAGCATTTACTTAAAATTATCTCCTCTTCCCTCAGGGAATTTTCAATTAAACAAACAAATCATAATTATTTCCTTTAATTACTCATCTCTGCTTACCTGGAGCTAGGACACCTCTGCCCTGTTACACATCAGAAAGCTGTCGGATTGATACATTAATATTTATTTGCTTCTTATTTTCAAAACATACCTCTGTAACGTGGGCATTTAACCAAATGCCACTGATGTCAGAGGGACTTTCATTTCTCTAGATGTTGGCAGCATAGGCTCAGTTCTTGTGTGATGCTTGGGAGCCTTTTCTACTGCAGAAAACAAGCCAGCTGCAGCAATTATGGTGAGTTACCAGAGTCTAAAGGTGGTGCTTTGTCTCCAAGGCTTTCTCTCATTGTACATACACTTACAAGTATCATTCCCACCCTTATGCTGTCTGTCAGTGTGGTTTGCCCCAGCTGGGGGATATAGCAGAAGGAGTAAGGTTGATTTTTACAGCTCTGTTCCTCAAAACAGCCCACTAGGAATTCCCACTCCCATTTATCCTATTTGGTATCGGTCCGGAGCCCACCTCTAGCAATGGGATGGGAGAATACTTGAACCTGCAGCAGCAGGGAGATCTGTCCTCAAGCTCTACAGCTAGCTGCCCCCAGGCCTCAGACTGACTGTAAACTTCTGGTCAGTGCAGGAGCTCTTATAACTGCATCTGTGCCTGAGTATTCTAATGGCAGTGCCTCTGTCTAGTCTCACCTCAAAATACCAAAGGCAGAGACATGCACAGCGAGGATTATATAAGAGAAAAAAAGGAGAAAAAATAGAGTCCTGAGCCCACTACCTGAAGCATCTGTTAGTCCCAGGACCTTAAAGCAACACTCTTCCCCAACCCTGCCCACTCAGTACTGAAGTTTTGGTGTTTTCATGCTTCTTCACATCCCCACAAAGATTCTCACAGCTCCTGACACTTGCTGATTTTGCCTTAGAAAGCAGCACACAGCCAGCATTCAAAGAAGAAAGAGATGGACAATATCTCTTAAGCCAGCATGAATATGACAGATAAACTAAATTATTTGTAATCAGAACACGAATTTCAAAACAGATCTCCCACTCCCAGTCCTACCTGCTGTCCCTTCAAGCCTTGACAGTTCTCACCTGCTTCTTTCCAAGCTCCCACCCAGAGCCTGGTATGCTCTTGTAAAATTGCGTTTTGATACCCTAAGGAGGAGGGTAAATAAAATCAATCTTCCTTACACTGCTGAGCAGCCTCAAGCACTGGTGAATAAGGTAAAGGCTCTGTGACTTTTACCTCCCACAGAATCCCCTCGGGCAGGAAGGAGTCCAGGTTGAGTTGTTTGTTCTTTAAATCTCAGCTCCGTGTGGTACAGTCACGTAGAGGGAGCTTTCTTTTACCAAAAAGAAACAGCAAATATTTAAAATCTCCTAAATATTGCTAGCCCTTCAATCACATCCTAAAATACCCCAGATTTTCTTCTTGAGAAATGCAGCCCTGAAACAATTTTTCTGAGGCACCAATCTGACATGGTGAAGGAACTGTAATGTCACCATGGGGCTAAAAGCACCTTCCCATATCAATATTGCAGCTGAGCACTTTCTAGAGATGTTGTGTTAGAATTCAGTTCCAACTTACATTTGCAGAAGTGTGACTTTCTTTTACAATGATCAAAAGTAACCAACCTTTTAAAAACAATGCTCTCAACAAAGAGTCAAAATACCTCTTTGCTGAAAATTTGGTGAGGTTTGGGGTTTGTTTGGTTGAGTTATTTGACTGTCTTTTCTTTGACACACCAGCATCAGCCTTCACTATAGCAAGATTCCTGGAAGTGTTTTCCAGTGGAAGATGGCATGCAAATCTATGTGAACAGAACATACTGTCAAGGGACAGGAAAGACCAGCATCATCTGCAACAACCAGCCACCGCATTACAGGTGTTCTTCTGTGAAAAATGAAATATACCATGAACAGATTTTGAAGATTTTACAAGCAAACCCCCAGTAAACATGACCAAAGTGCTCACATGTGTGAAGCCAGTCATGTACATATGTGTTTGCAGGATCAGAGCTTACAGAAACAGGACACAGGGGGAGTTAGAAGATAATTATCCAAAGAGACCTACAATAAATATCTGTGGGCCAAACAGCACCATATGTACTGTATATTGATTTGGTAGTAAAGGGATTACTTGAGTGATAGTGTCTATCCTGTATATTATTCAAATACAACAGATGGGAAATTGGCATGCCATGTAAAATACAAAATTCAATATTCACCCAAGTGGGCTGATAAATTATCATAAACCATTTATGAATATCCCTCAACCATGAAGCCTAATAATAAAATAAAATTAAAAAATGAAGCTCTCAGCCCAGCTCTATCAAAAGCAGAGACAGAGGCATGCTCTGAAATAATGGCCCTGTTCTACTATCCAAACTGATTTTAGGCTGTGTCTTCTCCAGTAATGACAACCTGAGAGACTTGGGGTTGTTTCATCCTGGAGAAGAGAAGGCTCTGGAGAGACCTTCTAGCAGCTTCCAGTCTCTAAAGAGGGCAACAAGAAATCTGGGAAGAGACTTTTTACAAGAGGGGAGACTGAGATGAGACAGAAAGAAGTTCTTCTCTGTGAGGGTGGTGAGGCCCTGGCACAGGTTGTCCATAGAGGTTGTGGCTGCCCAATCCCTGGAAGTATTCAAGGGCAGGTCGGATGGGGCTTGGAGCAACCTGCTCTAGTGGAAGGTGTCCCTGCCCATGGGGAATTTGGAACTAGATGATATTTAAGGACCCTTACAATAGAAGGTACATTACTACCAACAATAAAAGGAGGAGTCCTTGATTCCATCCTGAAGAGGAATATCAATCATGAGAGGCTGGCATGAACTGTGAGGTTTGAAAGAAGTAAAGCTGAAGATACATGGCAGCAGTACATATTTTATTCCACTGTTTTTCATGAGCAGTGAGTAAAACAGGAAAACCAGAGCTGTTGGATTGAATGAGAATGAGAAGAAGATTCAATAGTCCTAGACAAAGACATCATCAGCATATTGAAAGCACCATGACTACAGGATTCACGCAGAATATTTCACCTAAGGCAGCCAATACAACATAGCTCTCTCTGATCGCTCCTCAGTTTTCTGAAAAGACTACTAAACAGAGACTTCAAAAATAATCTCTAGCAGGTGATAGCATCATCATTAGCCTTCTTTCCAAGCAGACTGCTGTTTTACACTCGCCATGAGGTGGACAGCAACAGTCACTGTGATGTTTGGACGTTGGGTATACTGTAAATATCAAAAACAAAAAGCCAAATTAGAAACAAGCCTCCAGTCCCCAGTGACCTACTGAGCTTTTCTCATGCCTACAAACAAGGGGCTTCCCCATGCACACAGAAACCTGTTTGTGGCCTACTTTGAGCCTCATGAGCATGGAATCAGAGAAAATGTAAGAATTCAGGGCAACAGAAATATTTGGAAGCCCAAAGGAGGTTGTTTTCTGATCAAAGACAACTTCTAGCCTTGTCTGTGTGAGGACATTTGTTTCCCTCAACAAGGACAAATTTGGAACTGGGAATCTGATGGAGAACGAAGGGAAACTTGAGCATTGCAGTTTCATTTCTGAAGGAATCAAAATCAGCAATGTTGGCTGGAAAGTAGAGGTAAACATAGTGTCTATCCAGAAGGTAGCATTGAGCATAGCCTAGCAATTTCTGTCTCACAGAGAACAGCTCATACCAGGTCTTAAGTAGGCAGACAAACTGACACATGAAAATTAGAAATATCCTCTGTCTTCCTTCTGTTAGTTTAGATGCCTGGTAGACTCTTTTGTCTAGACTGAGTTATTGCACATTCCTGATAAACCTATCTGTAAGCTGTTAAGAGTATTGACAGGAAGTTAGCCAACATGGTACCATCTGGACCAAGTCTAGCCATTCTCCGTAACCATGGCCAGCAGTGACCGTGCCTGTCACTTTCAGGGTTATTAATCAGAAAAGGAAAAATTACCTCCCCGGTCACACATTTCTATCAGTGAATCATTCTAGAAACAGTCATCAAACTGCAGATCTCTCAAGAAATCATTCTCCAGAAGACAAGTCCTTCGGAAATGTGGCATGTTTGTTCTTCAGCATGTATAGTTGTATCAAAAAACAAAAAAAACCAATAAAGGTAAGCAGACAAAAGAATGCTTATTGTGAGAAGCTTTGCTGAGAAAAAAATTAAAGGCTTGCTTTCACCCATAGAGAAGGTTTTCAGAATGAAGTGGAAATAATTCATAAGGAATTTACAGTTAGGGGATTAATCCTCAAACGACACGCAAAAATAAATTACCTCAATCTTAGTATTCCTTGTCATCCAGCATCCAGGTTCAGTTTTCTCCTTGAAAGAAAGGCCACCTGTTAGAAAGCCACAGTATGGATTTATCTTTTGGTCTTGAAAAAAAAAAAACAAACAACACACCAAACACTTGTTTCTCATTTTCAGAATTCAGTTCAGTGTTGTACATCTTTGCACTTATCTCTGCTCTGTGTGTAAACTAGCACATCTAGAAAGAGTCCCACTCATATGAACATGATTCCTCTGCTAAACTCACTGCATTCCAAAGGTATAAATGCCACTGCTATTAAATTACAAGAATTTAGAGGATGACTAGACTGACTAGACTGACTTTTGGCTAGAATTGCCTCCCTGGTTTTGTCACTAGCCTACTCTGTTAGCCAGGACACTTCATCTCTCAGGCTTTCTGTTTAATTCTATACTTATCTGCCTTGACTATGAAGACCATAGGATCTCTATGCTCCACTGAGGCCAAAAGTCACAATTTATACAGTAACTGCACAGCTCATTAGCAGCATATGTGCTAATTTCTTCTAGACAGAGACAGAAAAGGAAGGGAAAGATGCCTGTGTCCTTCCATGGTTGTCCACAAGGAAGCAGGTGCAAAGACATCCAGAGACATCTCTTGAATCCAGTCCCCATGATAAGAGTGCTGGGCAGAGCTGTGATTCAGAGCATTGAATCTGAACCCAAACACTTTGCAGACATGAACTAGAACTTCTCAGCAGCTTCTCAAGATGGTCAGTTTTGGGGAGGAAATCAGATTCATGTCTACAAAACATTTTGTCTATCAATCACATAAAGCAATTCTTTGGGATTTCATCCTTTTCAAGCCATCGACATCTCTTTCCGCTTTCCACTTTTTCTCTTTGCCTAGCATGTGAGAATCACCAGATTATCAACACGGAACACTGAAAGAGACCCTCTTAAATCCATGGTAAGTAAGTGTCCTGACTTTCAGGACCCTGTAGCTGTCCCTGTTGATCCTGCTTAGTCTAACACAAAAAGGGCTCCAAGAAGCTTCTGCTCCCCTTTTTATGCAGTGACTTGAATTTTGGGACTGTTGGGCCATAGGCCAAAGATATGTCATTGTTCATGGCCATGGGAGCATGGTGTATGGACCAGAGTAGCTGCTGATCTCGGTTTTGTATCCCGTGCCTGTAAGAATGGGAACCTCACCTCTATCCTTTTGTGAGATAATGCCACCTCAAACTCAAGCTTTGGCTGCTGGCTCCACTGCCATCTCTTTTTACAAGTTGTTTTTTACAAGTAAGTGTTTCAGTCTGTGGTCTTCCACAAGCTTAGTTGCCATGCAAAATGCATCGTGTCCATCCTTCCAGGAGAAGTGGCTTCTACCTGTAGCATTAAATTTGCATTCAGACACTTGATCACATAAATACCAGGCTTTCTTTTATCTCTATTACTTTAACATTCACTTTAGAACCCACAAGCAATGTCACTTTTGTAGCTGCATAAGTTTTCTCACCCCACAGCAGCAGTGCACTAATGTGCCCTTACTATAATTAAGAAATACAAGACAATTCAGCAGCAAAGAAAAAAAAAAAGACAGAAAGAAAGAGAAGCCCCCTGCAACATAATTGGTCACTGCTATGAATCTTTACTCAGGGGACAGATAGCACGACCAGAGGTAATAGCTTACACACGTATTCTTGAGCTGTGCAATAGATGGAAAAGTGTCCCAGATGGATTGGGCAGGGGCTTAGTTCCGGGATTATGATGAGACAGTGGGTAATTATTGAGTGGCATTGCCTCAGCACTGATTATATCTGCAAGCTTGTTCCTTTCCTTCAGAGGAAAGCATTGATAAAGATAAACCATGCTGCTCTATGTCCTTCATGTAGCACAAAACAACACATTTCAATCTAACAGGATCAGGTCTCCACTTTGATCACAATCTGTTACCTAGATGTCTTTGCAAATTAATCAGCCCTGCTTGTTTAGCTCCAGTCAGTTTGTACTGCTAAATTAATAAATGTACTAGGAGCAACAGAATACATAATTAAATTCTACAGTTTAATCTCCACATAATAATTTTGACCTTAGTCTGGGGCCTCTGTTATAGCCAGCAACACATTGAATAGACACGGACCTTGCAATGCAGCTTACACTAACAATCTACCTTGAACAATTATTCAGAGGCACCATAATCAAGAGCTACTAAAATCAGAAAATGCAGGATGCACAATTAGGAAAGAAAAATTGTAGCCACGGCTTTTGGCTATTAAAAATAAATGAGTACTAATGCAGCATAGACATATATCTACCTCAAAAAATATAGAAAGATACTCTGCCTTGGTGCAGTTAACCAGGACAATTGTTTTGTATTTTCAGTGTCTGCATCAAATGCAACCCAGAGGTGCAGAGGACAGCTTATATTCTTTCATAGAATACCTACAAACTTCTGAGAGAAGAACAGGCCCTGCCATCAAAGAGTTTTCTGTGCTGCCTTGTTGAAGGCAACACCATTGAAATATTAGAGGTGTTCAATGTATCTGGATATAGTGGACATCTTGCTCTCATGTTTTAAGCAATTTGTATGTCATTCTCTTATCTTCCCACTAGAGGTAAATGCCTTCCCCTGTGGAAATTCAGTGTGTGGTTGCAGGAACTATAAAGGGTTTTCTTCCATGCATTTTACACTTTGCATCAACTGCACATTACTCAAAAAAAGACCAAGGATGTCTAGTGCTGGGAAGAGAGAGGTAACTGCTGAGCACACTGCTCACAGAACTTGATGAGGAAGGGGTAAGGGGACCACACGGACCTTTCACCTTTCACTTGCAATCTGCAAACGATCTAACCTAAGAGGCTTGCAGAATAGCCCCCAAAAAGGGAGACGTGGAGGCCAAATGCCAATATTTAGGGTGTTACACCTCCACTGCACATTTGTGGACATCCATATTCACTGAGGGAGCAGATAAGAGGAAGGCAAAAAGGTAGAGCCTCCTCTAGTTTCGATCCACCTCTGCCTTCCCCGTGGACATGTCAGGTCATGGGTACACATGCATCCTCACTACTGACAAGCAGCACATCTTGACAGACACCCTGGATACCTGGTTCATCTGTGAACTCAGGACTTTTCTGTGAGGTTTCTGAGCCCTCCAAAAGTCTTCCAAATGTACAAGGAAGTACAAATCTACAAAGCTCATTTGGCTCAGAAGTCTTGCTTTGTTGCACCAGTGTTGTTTAGATCTTAGCTTTATATTGTCATGCTTTGCTACAAGTGCTGTTTAGCTGTAACAGTGTTGTTCAACTCCAGGTTCTTCAGAGCAGGGGCAGTATCTTTCTTGCTTTTCTAAGTCTCTGTCACACAGCTCCTTGGACTCCAGCACCCATCATTTTTTTAGTAAAACAATTACACATATACGGTGAAACTACTCTCTAACTCTTCAGATGCCCAGTTCCAGAGTACGTGAAACATTTGATGGTCACTGAATAGGAGACAGAGCAAATAAGGTAAACTCACCTTTACTGGTGACTTCAGTACTTAGCGTGACACACCTCCCAGGACACTTACTGAGAGCTAACAGCTTGCTGTAGGCAGAGTCTCCGAAGCTGCTTCTGTGTAGGAATGTACAATGAGGACATATATCACATTAGCGGATGTCCTGAGAACCTTGATCTCATTCTCATTTTTCTAAGGCTACAACATGAAGCATTGTTACCAAGGAGATATGCACAGAGTACATGAGACATGTTGGACTAAGCTCTGAGATGAACCTCAAGTCCCCAGCACTTTACTTCACCCTTACTTGCCTCAAGATGAAACCTCAGGGTCCTAAAGGCAAAGATTAATTGCTAGCTGCCATACATTAAACATATTAGGCTCTAACATAAAAAGGCAGTGGTGAAGATTCCCAGAATGCTTGGTTGAAAATCAGCCTAATTCATCTGGACCAATTGGTTTTGAGTGGTGGTTTTGGGGCTAGCAGACTGGAGGCAGCAATGATGTGATGCTACTGCAGTTGAGCCAGATCCAGAATCAATATATAATGGATCACTAGAACCCTTTCCTGTACTACAAAGTCCTGTTGTAAAGAACAAACTAAAACATTCGCTTTAAAAACAAAAGCAATAAAGCAGATCAGCAATGAATATATCTGGCAGTAATTGTATTTATGCATTTCCTTTAAAATATTTAGATTAAATCCCAGCTATCTGTCCTAATGCTTTGTTTCTGGAGATAGTATCAGAAGCTTAAAACACAGTTTGGCAGTCAACACTTAGTAGACCACATGAGCAGTAAAACATGCTGACAGAGCTTGGGCTCTTTGTCTAAGACCTTGACTGTGGTAGCTGGCACTGGAACCCTCGAAAGAACTGAAGGAAAATTGTAATATCAGTCACATATCTGTAAACAAATACAGTGTGATCAGCTCAAGTGTGAGCAATACGCAGAGAATTAAAGATAATTTAACATGACTGGTCAAAAAACTATATTCAATACTGACATAGAATTATAGCTAGTAGTGCACACTCCTCCTAGACTTGGGAGTTCTCTCCTCTCACTTCTCCTGGCAAAGTGCAAAGTCTCTGTGACCTCACAGTAAAATACCTGTGGCCAAAGACCACATATTGCAGGAACATATTTTGATTCACCATAAATGTGCAAGCTTGTCTACTATTTAACTCATTGTCATTCTCCACTACTAACCAAAGTTTAGATGAACTCAGTGCAGCATGGGGTAAATGGACAGCAAATTAAACACAAGCAGCAATGTTCCCTCGTGGGCAAGAAGGCCAATGGCATCCTGGGGGGCATCAAGAAGAGTGTGGTCAGTAGGTTGAGGGAGGTTCTTCTCCCTGTCTACTCTGTCCCAGTGAGGCCTCATCTGGAGTCCTGTATCCACCTCTGGGCTCCCCAACTCAAGATAGACAGGGAACTGCTGAAGAGATGCCAGCATAGGGTTACCAAGATGATCAGGAGGCTGGAACATCACTCTGATGAGTAAAGGCTGCAGGATGTGGGACTGTTTAGCCTGGAGAAGACTGAGGGGAGGTGTTATCAATGCTTATAAATACTTAAAGGGTGAGTGTGGAGAGGATGGGGGCAGTCCTTTTTCTGTAGTGCTCAGTAACAGAACAAAGGGTTATGGGCACAAGCTGGAACACAAAATTTTCCACTTAAACATGAAGTTCTTTGGCATTGAGGTGAGAGAGCCCTGGCCCAGGCTGCCCAGGGAGGATGTGAAGTCTTCATCTCAGGAGGTTTCCAAACCAACCTGGACACATTCCCATGCCCCCTGACAGGGGAACCTGCTTTAAGTTGGGCTGGATGAGCTCTGGAGATCCCTTCCCACCTCTATCATTCTGTGAAGTAGTTGATCTGGAAACTTGCAGAGTCAGATAATTCTGTTTCTAGGAGTTCCCAAACCATAATAATGTCTTGAGCAGCCCTGCAAATTCCAAGAAGTGTTTTGAGTGGATGAATGGAGGATGGATGGATGGATGGATGGATGGATGGATGGATGGATGGATGGATGGAGTTACAATACAGTGGGACTCATGAGTGAACACAGATGTCCAAAATGGAAATGTATCTCTGAGCTATTCATCTGCAGCCCATGTTAATAAATGGCATGAGATAGGCACTTTCAGTATCTGATTCTTCTAATGTTTATCTTGGTCACTCAGGCTTAGATGATTGATATGTCTCTGGACTGAGCTATCAAATGGCTGCCTCTAGATCTTGTTTTGTTTCCCTATCAGCTATACACCCTCCCTCATAGCAGCCCTCACAGACCACTGTCCCCATGTACTGCATGCCAGGTAGATAACAGAGCAGGATTCCACAGCTGGAGAATCAAACCAGTCCTCTGCAGACAGAACCATTCACAGCAAGTTTGTGTGGTGGCTCACACATTAAGCCTGGTCACACAGGCTAACCTCCACATCCTTCTTCAAAACTTTCCCCCTGCATTAGTGTTTCTCCTTTATCTGCCAAGGCTGGATATTATTATGGTAAATGAGGCATAAGGTGGTATCATACTAAATAAATGTGATTTACAGCCTTCCAAACTGCAGAGAAGTATAGACCACCTTACCATATCCAAGACTTCAGATCTTTGACAGATGCTTGAATCATAATCAAGTGTGATACTCAACATGTCCGTGGTATTTTTCTTGTGTGTTCCATTGGAAGTGATAGAAACTACCTTCCTCTTTCACTGTGTATATGTAATGTTTATTTTATTTATCAAAACAACATTATACACTATAGAAGAGCAACTGGACATGCTTTGTTTTAAACACCTTAAAAGCAATGTGCTTATAACTAATTTATTACTAATTCATTGTATTAGTGTTTTATATTATCTGTCATTACTACTAATCAGTAGCAAAGCACAATTACTTCAAATATTTCAAAAGGGAGAGGAAATTCAGAAACAGCATTAGGAGAAAATTTGACCACCATTAAAGAAGAATAAATGGACAGACATTCTGTACTGAAAGGACAGTTCAGGCAATCAGCCCTGTTTACCATTTATATCAATTATAAATTTAAAGATTGACTGGAATATGGAAATCTCTGGAGGCCAGGGGTATTAAAAATATTATGCAGAATTGTCATGCACTGCTCTTAAAAAATAAACTCCAAACCTGTGTGTAATGTTGGAGCAGATAAGCATTAGCAGTCAAGTTGTTGATCCAAAGAGAGTAATTAAAGAAGGTGAGGTCTAAACTTGTCAAAGTCATTTTGCCCTACTTTCCTATTTATAGGTTTCAAAATGGAAAAAGCCTTCAAAAGGATTTGCATCCTAGCTTCCCTCTGTAAGATCCTTCTGCAAGAGATTTGAGAATTAGCTGCTGTGCCTGCAGTATATTAAAATCTTTGACAGCCATCCACTTGGGGAATCCCAGGGAAAAAAAAGAAACAACAAAAAAATAACCACCTCACTTTCGCTTCAAAAGGTTCACAGCAT
Source organism: Urocolius indicus (assembly GCA_013401255.1). Classification (NCBI taxonomy): domain Eukaryota; kingdom Metazoa; phylum Chordata; class Aves; order Coliiformes; family Coliidae; genus Urocolius; species Urocolius indicus. The sequence continues at coordinate 124,485 of WBNH01007886.1, read as the reverse complement.
CACTTGAGAGCAGAGAATAAATCACCACTCTCCACAATTGTTCCGAAGGCTTACCCATTCCGTGGGGTCCCTCGGTGGGAAGGGATGTGTGGCCAGGCTGGAGGTGCATTTCTTTCTCTCTTGTTATGGTTTGGTTAGTGAGGAGTAGCTCTGTTAGGTCTGCTTGTCTTTTCACCCTCAGCACCACAGTCAGTGAATCTGAGCACGCACTGGAGAAGTGCTGTCTGAAAACTGAAGAGGAGCAGCCCTAAGCATGTCTCACAGAAACTTGTTTGAGAAAACAAGTCAAGAGAGATAGCTGGGGTTTGCTACTGTTAAAGAAAAGGAAATGTTTGGGTGAAGTTTTCTCTACTTTTTCCTGCACCAGTGATTTTAAACCTTGTTTAAACTCAGTGGAAATATGTTGATAGAAATGTTTTACATGAAAAAGAAAACAAGTTTTTAACCTCGAGAGCTGCAAAATTCAACTTCTTTTGTTATTCATTAATTTTAACAAAACCCAGAAAAATTCATCTTGGAAAAAATTAAAATATCCTGATGGAAAAAAAAAAAGAAAGAAAAGAAAAACTATATGAGTTCAGTGCAAATTGTTCAACTGCTACATTCTCAGTTACAAAAAAAATCCTTTGCATGGACACTTAAACTTCATTTTCCACTTACCACAAAAAAATAAGTTTTCTTTGAGCAGTTTTTTGATAGACCAGACTTGTGCCTTTTAAAATTGACCCCTACTTTGTCCTGTGACAGTGCAGTTAAATGCAACCTCTGACTGAAAGTATATTCTTAAGTCACATAGACAAATGAAACACTCAGTGAGCAGACATGTATGTGTCAGGGAAACTACACCATCTGACAATATCACCTTTAACTTCCACTTGTCTTACCTTCCTTGTGCTAGCCCATGAAAAGGCAGGCAGTTATCTAACTCAAATATCATAGCTGTGTAAGCAGATAAGATAAAAAGGGCAGCTCAAAGGATGAAAATAAAAATATTTTATGGGAGCCAAGAAAAATGCTGACTCACTTTCTAGAACATTGGGAAAAATAAGTCAGTGAATAGTTGCGTTTCTCGCTTACTCACTTGCTCAAATTTCCATGCCATCATTAAGAAGTTTAAATGTTTCCTTTCACAAGGATTAAAGGTAGGTTGACATGGGCATATATTACAAAAGAAATTGCTGCTTCTGCCCTGGCATTTTACAATCCTGAGGGATGAGTAATGCATGAAGGAAGGTGTCTTTTTTTTTTTGCCCACAATGATCTTGCTGAAGGAAACAATGTGAAAAGTGTCCTTTAGATAATTAAAAATGAGAACTAGCAGAAACGGACTCCAGAGACAATCAAAATTTGCCTAGGGGCAAGAAGATAGGTTGGATGTCTCCTTTCTGTTATACCATTTCTGATTTTGCAGACCAGATTTTTAGCTGTGTAACATGATGCAAGTCCACCCACAGTCAAGAGTAAGCTGGTTTGCAACAGCTGAACATTTAGTCCACCAGCTTTATGGCATTTTAAACTCCTCCTTTGAGTTCTGGCATTTTTTCTACTGCTATCACTCTTCCAAGAGAGCATCCATCCTACAACACCTTATCTACAAAGGGCTCTGCAGAAGATACAACCCTGCAGCTACTTGACTTTCCTGGGAAGAAAGGCTTGCTTGCTACTGTCAAACTGTTTTATTTTTTTTCTTCCTTAAATAACAGTCTAAGTTAACTGAGAGAAAAAAAATGTTTTAGAAAAGGAAAACCCACTGTACTGTGTACTGTTGTCTCTAATATGAGATATCCTCAATCCAGTCTCTCCATCTTTAGTTTTATGTGAGTTTTCAAATGGCAGCCTCATTTGCTGCTTCTGCATTGCTCCCAGCACCTCCTCCCCTGGTTGCAGATATGCAGAGCCACTCACATCCCTGAAATCTGGCCATTAAACACAATATTTGTTACCCCAAATATTGCAGGTACCCTGACCCAGGAGCCAAAGACTCTGCAAGACAATGTAATGACATACTTGTGGTAATTGTTCTGACAAGGACCCTCTGAGCAGTGTCATTGGAGGTGACAGTCACCAGCAGTCTCCAGCTTAGCAGCAAGGTCACTGGGGAAAGGCAGTTTCCACTAATGCTGTCAGGCAGTGGCCATGCACAGTGCAATCGTAGACACATCTTTCTGTTTACAAGTAGTTCTTGAGTGACCACTGTCCTAGGGGAAAGAAATGGCAAGAAGGATGACAGATAAAGCACAACACTTAAAAATGCCTATACTTCTCCTCAAAAGAAAAAAAAAAAAAAGAAAAAACTCATAGAAGAAGGATAAAGTGTTTGTTCCACTTCTGTGGAATACCTCTGCTAAAGAACTTGTCCTCTATAGGCCTGGAGGACCTCTAGTAAAACAAGCGAGGCTAAGGTGGAGACCTCCCTCTGTTTCCATGGCTTGTCATTGTTCTCCAGAAGCAAGATTGAGCACTCCTGATGCATGTAAGTGGTTAGCTATGGAAAATGACCTGTTCTCTGCCCAGCACAATTCCACTGCACATGACAGAGCTTTTGCCTTCTCTGCAAACCCAGGAACTTGACGTTGCATGAGCTGTATGGGCGCCAGTGTCAGAGAGACATCCATTTGGAAAAAGGATGCTCTGCAAACTGATATGCAAATACAAGCCACCAGCAAGGAGATGCAGCAGACAGATATCGGGGCTCACAGGCATTGTGCTCTCAGTAAGGTCAGCATTTCACTGACCCAGCCTTCCCTGGAGGTACCAGTTGCCCAACAGGTGATGTTTGACTCAGTGGTCACCGAGGTGACAACGTGCTAGAAATAGGAAATTCATATCATTTGTATTCCTTTTCCTCTGCTATTCTAAGGGTTGAAAGGGCCACCATTTTAAATTTAATTTACAGGGTATACCGTCTATCTGTTGGAAACACGAGGAAGCAGACCTTGTCCTAGTATTTATCAGACACATGCCGCCCATCTGCTTGAGCTGGGTCGAGGAGGATTTGCTGTTAATCCTTCAGACCCATCTGCAGGGGGTTCAAAATGCTGACCAGAAAGCTAGACAAGATGAGGTTTATTTAATTAAAAAAACTGCTCCGGAGGTTAGTGGAAATCAGTCTGAAGAAGAAATAGCTTTTGATCATGTCACTTCTAGAGAAGGCAGGAGGGGAAGGGGGATGGGGGAGGAAAGTGGAGTTTTGCATCAAAATAAGACCGTGACTATCAGTAAATAAAATGATAGAGCTGCACCAAATAAACCTGTTCCCATGAGGGAACATTTCTATCTACCTGTTACATCAAATGCAGAAAAACACCTAAGCCCCCCCCACTCCAGCTCGGGTGTTTCAACACCACATCGCAGGGCTTGGCTTCTAATCTGGGCCAAGTAGGAAAGGCAGAAATTGGGTTACTCGTGCCCCCACACACACATGTACACACGCACACACACACATGCTAATCTGCAGGTTTGTTTTGCATAGGTCTGAAAAGGAGGCAGACACAACCTAGAAAACAACTCCAAAGCTGCAGCAGGTTAGTGCTTTAAAACCTGGCATTTATGTTTGCCTGCTCTTTGGAAGAAATACAAGTTTCTGGGGAAGACAGCTAACCTGAGCTTCATTACTTTAACATTTAATTGCAGCTTTTCATAATCAGGGCTACCACCGCTCACGATCCATTTATGTGGAAGTGAGAAACAATAAAATCCCATCTACATTTGCTCTGCTGAAAATGGACATCTGTTACTAACGATATTATTTCTAATGAAAAATTACGTATACAATTGGTTTGATGCAGTGCTGCCTTTTGGGAGAAGTGGCATTTAGTGGGAATAATCCTTGCTCTTCCAGCTCCTGATTGTTACTGTGTGGCAATACAATGCATGACAGTTTCCAAAGTAACTCATACAGACAATTTGCCCCTACCTCTCTCAGAGCTCTTTGAAATGCTACGCCTGTTCCTAATCAGATTCCTGTACTGAGTGGTTACACAATCATTTTCTTTCTCTTTTCTGGTTTGTTTGGGTTTGTTGTTTTTTTTTTTAAGCAAAAGCAGAGGCAGAACTGAGCACCAAGGAGAACAACAGGCAGAAACTATCAATATTCCTGACAATAAGCTGTGAAACACAGGGCCTGGCATTGCTGTTTCTCTACGTGGCACACTGATGAAATACAGCTTCATCTAGGGAGAAGGTATATCCATCTTGCAGAAAAGATGGATTTTGGAAACCGTGACCAGGAACAATGGGGAGATGTTATTCTCCTGCAGAGCTGCAAGTAAAGATTCCCACTGCTTGGCATCAGATATCAAGCTTTCTGCTTTGTGGCTGAAGATAACCTCTGAGCAAAGTAACTTTATCTACAGCAAATTCCTCCTTAGCTTCCCATTGCAGGATTTGCTTCACCTTAGTTGGAAGCAAGTGGTGCTGACTCCTACCAAATAGAGGGCTGAAGGGATGACTGCTTTGATTTAATAGAAAAGTTAGTGTGGAAAGTACTTGGGCAAAGAAAATCTCATCCAAAGATCGTGGAGAGAGATGTTCATTGAACTTCTTTTATGAGGAGCAGGTTAACCAACTATGCAGAGATTGGACCATAGAGACAGAAGGTCCCTGATGTTTTGCAGACCACTAAAGTAGATGCTCTCTCTTCAGAATGTACAGCTTCAAGTTATCTGTGAGTCTTTTATTCCCCTGAGATTCCCAATACACATCTTTTTACTTTTCACTGAGTAAATTGGGCATTTCCCATAGTTGTTTCTTCTCAGTCATGCAAATGTGATATTAACCCGTCCCAACTGTTCATCACTGCTCACAGCCCAAGGCTGTGTGAGGGTTTCAACACTCTGCCCTGCCTGTCTTCTCTGCACCAAGGAAGACATCATTGTTGCCTTAATTCATTTTAACAGTTCTGCTGTCATCCATTGCAGCATCAACAGAAAGCAATATGCACCCCTTCTTGACAGGGCAAAGTCAGGGAAGATTTGGATTTGAAGTATTGCTCAATTTACACTTCTAATATGCTGGGCTGACAGTCAACACCACTCAGAATGTTTCCTTCTGCCATCTCCACTGGAGGGAACTTGTATACAAGCATTTCAAGCTGCAGCCAGAGTCCACCAGATCCCCTTTAATGGGTTTCAAATCTCTGTGAGGCCTGAACATCACAAGGCAAAACATCTATTTCAGACGACTCTCAGGTCTTAAGGGGGATTCTTAACGAAAGTATTTAAAAGGTAGCAAAGCCCAGTTTCCCAATACAGATACTTAAAGCACACACTGATCCTGTATTTACACATGCAGAGTGGAATTTGCACATGCAATTAAGTTGATTGACATTTTCTCACTGCGTAGACACCTTCATCAGCAAACATTTGTGCAAGCAATCAAGTGAGCTATATTTTTAAATGCCCACCTTGGCATGCAGAAGGAAAAGTCCCAGACACAGAAGGAAACAGCAAGGATGCAACTTAGATGAATTCATCTGACCGCTTGTCAACAAATGTAATGAACAGGAAACCAGAGCAGCAAAGGACAAAAGCCATTGGTTCTGGGAAAAGTGCCTAAGGGATGGTGTTAAAAGTGTCTCGGGAACAAGAGAAGATCACCTGGTATGTCATTTTGGTCATAATTAGTTGGCAAAGAAAACAGGGAAGTCAAAAATCACAGTGGTGCACCATAGCCCTCCTGTTAACAGAGCGAGGCTATCGATCCCATCACTCATTTATTTAGGAGATAGAATTTTAAACAGGAATGAGAACATAGTTACCATCAAATCAGCTGTCAGCTGGATGTCACCCTAGGCAATTAGCATGCTTCTAATGTGCTACAAATTTTAAGCCCAAATTATGTCCTCAGATGCCTGCGTTCAGCTCACACTGACTTTGCAGAACACATGGTTTAGAGCACAGAAACAGTAGAAGATCTGCAGGTAGATTTGCAGAGGCTTTAGACAAACAGCCTTGGCTGGGAGAAAAGGAACAGAAGAGGAGATCTACCACGGATGCTACTAACAGAGCAGAAAGTGTGAAAAGCCCTTTGTGTCAGACTGAATAAGCAAGCCTGCAAATGTGCTGTCTTCTGCCCAAAGCAGCACTGGAAACGGACTGTAAATACATTTGTAAGCACTACAGGTAGTTAGCTATTAATATTTCTGGGGTTGATCCTTGGCAGGGATAAGTCATCCAAATTCCACTGATTTCCTCGGCTCATACCAGCTGCAGCATGGTCTCTGTGTTATTATTGAAGACAATATGTCTCTTATTTGGGCCAAATTCAGTCTTAGCTATGTCACTGCAACTGGATTGCCTCCACTGAAACTAATGGGGGAAAGTCTGAGTTCACAAGTGGGAACAGAACATAGCTGCAGCATTTATTAAAGTAGACAAGAAGCATATTCACACACACAGACATATCTGTTGCATGTTGGACTGAATATTTTATGTAAGAGAAAAGGGGAAATAAACTACTTTCCCTTCAGAAAATGAGATTTTGCACAAATTGAGATTCTCCAGGTGGGAAAAAAAAAAAAGTACTTTCCAAAACTGTTCTGGTGAGAAAAAGGATGGTTCTTGTTTTGTTCTGGAACTGCCTGAGCCAGTACACCATGTTCTGGAAGACTTGTGATGCTCCTCAGGTAATTCAACTGCTGAAGAAATAAGGACATATTATGGTAGATACAGTTTAGCCAGTGGTGGGCTTTCCTGCAGTCACAGAAAACATAGAGAGAGGTAAAGCTCCTGTAAGCAAGGGGCTGCTCAGGCAGAAGCAAATGATAACCTGATTAAAGCAAAAATATTTCATTTTAGCTCAAAATGTCAACATGAAACACTCTGACATTTGCAAATCAAGTCTTTTCAGGAAGTAGGTGTTCCAATTTGAGATGAAAACAAATATGAAAATACCAGAATTTCCCATGGGACAGAAATTCTATTTTTCAATGAAGGGTAGGAGCCACTTCATTTCTCTATTACAAAACCACTGTTTCCTATGGTTATGTCTAAACTTATATAAAAGACAGTTAGGGATAAAATACTTGTCTCAAATCTGCATGTCCAGCTGATGCTTACATGGAGAATTTTTTCTTATAGCTAACTGGAATTTTTTGTCACATAATTTGTGGCTGTTGCCTCTCGCCATTCTGCAGTGTGTCTCCAAGAATAGTCTGTATCTGTCTCCTCTATGACTATTAATTAATTGAAGCCAGCTTGTAGATTCCCTTGTAGCTACCCTCTCCTCTGGCTGCACAGAACTCCCTGTGCACACTCTGTACTGCAGGCTCCTGATCACCTTGGTGGCTTCAGCTGCTGGTCAGTGTCTTGTCTCAAGGAGCCCCAAATTGTACATAGCTCTGTATATTTAATCAATGAGTGGCTCAGGTGATAAGATGTTCAAATTTGCCCCTTACACTTCCTTTCCTTAGCAACACAGTCCATCTGAGGCCTTCAAAGGCATTTTTTAACTCTTGACAGGGAGTGACAACGTTCCTGGCTACTACAAACCAGCTCAGCTTTGTGACCTTCAAAATGGAGCCAGGCTGATTTACACTTGGTCTGGAGGAGTCTGGCTGACTCCTGGACAATTCTGTAGCCATTCCCATTGGAACAGATGAATCCACAATCTCAAATCACCTACCTTCCGATTTCAAACAGCAAAACACTCAATGACACAACAAATGTTCCTGGGGAAAACAACCCAGTTTTGGAATTCACAAATGGACAATAGCATGTGGAGTTGTAGACCGTGTGTGTGTTTGGCAGGAGGGGTGGCAGATCCCAGCGTGTGAGCAGAGGGAAATGGAAAAGTAAACGTTCAAGAAGAGCAATATGCAATTCTTTGCACCAAAGCACACAGTAGTCATGCTACAAATCTGACTGCAAGGGAAATGCTAAATGTTTTTTCAAGTAGATTTTCATTATCTCTTAATGCAAAGAGCTGGAAACCAAAGAAGGAAGCCAGTTCTCTGCACACTTTCAGTCCTTGTTCTGTGGAGAAACAACACCACCATGGAAATCAATCTCAAACCACAAGCCACCAGAAAGTGCCCCATCCATCCAATGTGGAAAAACCACCCCCACAGGTTAACTGCCTTCTCTTGAGACCTTGATCATAAGTCTGGGCATCACCAGCTTTTCTCCATTACACAAGTCATCCCTCACAAAACAGATAACCTGCACGAATATCCTGCTCTTTTGGTTGTCATTAACATCGTGTTGCCCTGGGAAGCTCCACCTTTCTTGCCAGAGAATGTGGCCCCAGTGTCTTTGTTAGCCTTGTTTTCTGTGCCTTGGTATCAGGCTGGCCAAAGGAAGGGTTTTCTCCCCAAATACCTATGGAAAGGCTTTCCCTTACCTAGCCTTGGAAGAGACTCTAAAATCCCTAGAACATGAAGTTCATTCCCAGTTATACATCCTATAGTCTCATCTTCTGCTCTCTCATCTTTACGTTTCAGCCACACAAACTAGACAATGTTGACTAAATCTCATCTTCCACATTATCACAGCAACTACACATCTCCTGTCTCCAACTTCTCTAAACAGAGATGATTCATATTCAGACTTATTGATTAAATAAGACATCCACAAGAAGAGACACCTCTACTAGAGACCAGTTGCCAAACTGGAATCTCCCTATCAAAAATTGTAAAAGAAAAAGGGGAGAGAAAAAAGCCCCCATCTCTTTCATCTGCTTCCTAGGAAGTCTCAGCTGTGTCTGTGTCACCGTGCAGAAGGCAATAAGAGACGATGTCGACAGATGGGGAGCTGAGGACACAATTCACCCAGCCTTCAAGAAAGCTTACAGTCCCGTACTATACGTTAATCCACAAGGTCAGTGATGGGGAGGGGAGGGGGAGACACAAACCGTGTAAGCAGATAAAGAACTAAGATGGAGGTAGCAGACAAAGCGGGCACGTCTGCGGTATTTAGTGTGGATGGGGGAATCTGGTGGAATGTCACAGGGGGCATTTCTGCTATGGGGGCCCTTTGCCAAAGGCATGACCAAAGGGGAAGAAAAGAGCAGAAGGAAAGAAAAGGTGCAGGAGACACTCATCCAAGTGACAGCCAGTGCTGAACAGGGAGTAAATTAATCCAGGATGACACTGACAGACTAGGATTAAGTAGCTCACCCATGTCATCAGGTTGCATGCACGTATAGATGAGCTAACAAAGATAGGGACAATGCTTACCCCAAATAATTGAGGACACGAGGAAAAATGGGTCAGGGGAAGGTTATAAAAATAGTAGATGAGGAAGCTTCTAGAGAAGGTTTTCAAATCAGACCTTTTCTCACTTGCTCCCTTGCTAATATATCTATTTCTATTCTGACAGCCTCTCCTGTCATCTAACTTTCCTTTCTTTCTAGTTTGTCTCCTTCTGCTCCAGCCTATCCAAAAGATCAGTTCTTCTCCTTGATTTATCATGTATCGTCTTGCTGTCCAGCCACTACGTTACCTCCCAGCCCTCCATACAATCCCACCAAGCTCCATTTCTCCTGTAGAATATATCACTTGTGTTCAGCTGAAGAGGGTGACTTGCTAAGAAATGTTAATCATTCTCTATCACGGGTCCAGGGCAGATACAATCAATGCACATCACTTTAAAAAATTTTTAAGGCTTTTAGAATAGCCACTGAGCTGAGACTGCTAAATAGTGGTGTCTCGCTCTCTGTCACCTGCCCCACTGGCTTTGCGTGTGACCAGATGCATCATCTCAATTCAGTAGTTTAATTCCTTCTCCCCTTTGCCAAGCCTCCTAATTACTTCACCTGAAATTTGCCCAGGGAGCTCTTCTTGCTTCAGCGGTGTCAAGCACACATGGCACGGCCTCTCAGGTATGGTTTCAGGACATATTTAAGACAATCTACAACAGCATGGCTGCCAATGAAGGACAAGGCTGCATTTTTCCTCTTCTTCCTTCATATTGGTTGATATACTCAAACTTCAATTGTATCCAGGGCTGAGGTACAATTCACTGCAATGCTACAAGAGCTCTGGAGTGGGCACAAGGGAGGAGGTAGATGTGTGTGTTTGGAGATGGAGAGAGCAAGTGGCTTCTCTGCCAATAAGCTATCCTGGAGTACAGACAGTACTGACAATAAGAGAGCAGGGCCCTGCATATAGTGCTTCTCCATCCATTGGCTTGCCTGATGCTGTACTGTGAGTTTCTCACAAGGTTTCCCTGTTCAGCATCTTCAGTGCTCTCTGCCAACAAATGTTGACTCTCCCATACTGGAATAATGAAAGCTGAAGGCTGGTAATACTCATATCAATATGAAAAGGGGTTAAACTATATTAAGTAAATGTAAAAAATGATGAATCTCACTCAGGGCTGGGAATGAGGTGAAACTTAACTCTGCAATGCCCAAGTAGGAAAAGGAAAAGAGCTGTTTTCCCCTCTGCAACTTCTGTTAATGGCATCTCTGTCCAGAGCAGCGCCACTCATCCAAGGCATGTGGGTAGCCTTTTGTTTCAGTTTTCCTTCCTGGAGACTGTTGCAATTAGCATTTCTTAATGCAGCTCAGCTGAAACTGTCACTAATACAATCTGAAGTTGCTAACTACAATGTCATTGTGCATCGTAACGAATGTTTGCTTAAAGATCAATAGGTGAGGCCAGTGTTAATTGTTAAATTAAACATAAACATTGTCAAAACACATCCATCGTTATTCTTCCACCTGATGACATGAACCTGGAGATCCCTTCGTGACCTTATATTCAGGCTCTGTGACCTTCAGGTGGTCTGCATCAGATTATCTTTACCTTATGCAAACTTAGTGTTTTAATTGATCATTTTAGAATAGAGCAGATTGCAGCACTCACACATTCTCAAGAGAGTTTGCCTTGAGAAACACTCTCTGAGGGAGTAAATACATCTATAGGGTACTCAGGAACATTTGTAGGATATAAGGAAACTTGGAGTTAAATGTGTCATGATCTGGCTGCCTCCTTCCATGACAACATCCATTTCTACCCTTCCTCAACTGCCTGCTGGACTCACCAGAGCCAGGAAAGTGTTATAGAACAGTGTATTTCTGGTGACAATCTCCAGATGCTGATTGGTGAGATTCAGTTCCTAATACCTGGTCATAGGAAGAGTCACAGTTCTGAGGATGGGCACCACGGATGAAGCAAGAAAAATAAACTAAACCATAAACCATGAGAAATATTAGGCTCCAGCACAGCACAAACGCTGTTGCTCTCAGTGACAATGTAGTTACATTGCTGGTAGCAGTGAACGGGAACTGATCCCTGCCCTGCTCCACCTTCCTACTGTGCTGCTACTGCCAGGTAATTAGAGCTTGCCAGAGGCTGCAGAGAGTCTGAAATAATTACTCCAAGATGCATTATTTGTCACATGTGTCTTAGTACATTGAATTCACTGTAGAATTTGAAGGGCTGTCTCAGTCATGGAGTTTGGTTCTTTACACCACAGGGAATAAAAACTGCACAGGTTTCATCTCTTTATCAAATACCATCTTCAAACTATTGACTTTTTCTGTCCCACTCACATTGGTGTGGCTCGTTGCAGAACCCCTTTCCTCTTTCAGTGTAAAGCTTCTCTCTAACTTCCAGCCTTGATTTATTCAGAGCCAGTTCCTGCCTATTTGTTCTTGTGCCAGCATTTCAGCTTATATAGCTCTTATCCCTCCCTGGTGTTTACCCCTCTGATGCATTTCTGGAGAGCAGGCCTATCTCTTCCCAGCCTTCATGTTATTAGGCTGAACAAGCCCTGCTCTTTCAGCCTTCTTTCATAAAATAGGTTCTCCATTTCCCCAGTCACCCCAGTAACCCTGAAAGTCTGAATCTTAAACATGGGTAACCACAACTGTCCCACTCAAGTTTTCCTTCGTGCCTTCTGCAGCAATATTAACGCTGCTACAAGTCTGCAATAAAATGGATATATTCTAGGATTGTGGTTGTTCTGTTCACAGCCAGGTTGCACAGTGGCCCATCTTCATTCCCTAAGCTTTTAACACAGTCTTTCGCTATGTCTGTCTTTCAAGCTGAAGAGTCCATGGTTTAAGGCAGCAACTTCTGTTATTGGTCCCTATGTGCATTGACTTTGTACTTCACAATACCCAGATTCTGTAAGTTGATCCGAATCAACAAGGCTCCTAAATTTTCTGTCAGCAGTGTGTTTCATTAGTTCAAGTAACTCCATAACCATTTTCTAGTTCCTCATTTCTTCCTCCCAAGTTACCTTCCATCTTTGCCCCTTTGACCACTTTTTGCCCCATGACAGAACACTAGTTTTAATCCTCACCATCTCCATCATCACAAATTCCCTTTACAGCACAATATATTCAATTTTTCAGAGGAAACCAGCTAGACTGGGGCATCACACACTTCTTCACTTCTGCTCAGTGAAAGCCCTCCAAGGAGACCAGCACAATCTCTTTTTCACAAGCCCATCTTGCATTTATCCTATTTTTCACATGCCTTTGCAAGTTCAGTTATTTAAAAAGCTGCTTTAAAGCACTGCATAGTATTGAGGTACAGCCAGAAGTTTTCTTAATCACTTTTCAACAGCTGCTCCATCATTTATTACAGGTACTGTGTTTGCTACTTCCCAGTCAGACGCTCAGGGCAGAGCACTCAGGCTGTGAACAGTTTATTGAGAATCTTTGCTACAGGGATGGTGATTTCATGTGTCAGTTGCTTCTGTCCTGAGGCTGATGTGATCCTTACAGACTGGAACACACAAAGTGCTTGGAGTTCTGTGTTTTGCACATGACTCTCTCCAGTTCTATTCACTCATTCCCATCAGCCCTAGGGAAATCTGAGGCAGCATCCCTTCAACGTCTGGGTGGCAAGCACAAATCCCTAGCCCATGACCCATTCATTCTCTTTCTCTTCATCTACATGTCTAATGAGCCTTTTATTGTTTCTTTTGAATGCTCTACAAGATCCTCTCAGTTTCATACGCTAACTTTAGACCTTCATCTCCTAACCTTCGAGACATGGCTTCTTTACCTGATCCAGATAACTTCCACACTTTCTTTTAAAGAAATTCCCAGCATTTTACATATCCAACCCCTTGAGTTGTCCTGCTCTACTAATTCCACCTGCTTTAGACAACAGCAGGAGTTGCTGCTGGCCATTAAAATGTTCAGTTTGGGGACCCTCTCTTTGGCTGTCTTACAGGAGGGCTGAAACCATTCACAGTGTCAACATTTGGTTATGGGCAAGGTGAATCCTGGATAATTGTACACACAAGCTGCCCAGCTCTAGGCAGCTTTGTGGTAACAGGGAATGCATGAAGCATGTTTCTCTGGGCTCTAATATACAGCCTGCTGCATTTTATAGTCCCTGGTTGAAGGCAGGACAACACTCCAAGCACCAGCTGAGATTTTTCAGCCCAGGTTAACAGGTAAAATTCTTCTGCATCGTGATCAAATTGTCTGCCTGTATGATTGAGGCTACACATGTATCTCTTAAAGCCTGCACTCACACGACTGAACTGTTATCGGTGTTACACAGAAATAAGTTGCCTTCTGATGGGATTCTTGAGTGGAGCACTGCGTAAACCCTGCAGTTTTAATTTGCTGGAAGGAAGAATGCCACTTTGATATTCACCCTCACTTCTGTCAAACAAGATACGTGCTCTGATCTGCCATGACTGCAATTTCATAACTTCAGAAATATACAGCCACACAGCAGCGAGGACGTGTTTTCACTAAAGTCAATGAACCCAACATGATACTTTTTTAGGTTTCCTGTTATTTTTCACAGTGTTGTCGAGGCAGTTTGGGTCTCTCTTTAATAAACATCTTTATTCACATTACACCGATTTGAGATTTGATAATTACACAAAAGCATGCAAGTCTCAAGCATAGCAGGACCCACAATAAGACAGTAACAATGAACACTGAAATTTCATCAAGATAAGAAGGATATGCAGAGCTAGAATTAGGAGGACTGCTAAAAAATTAAAACAGCTTCCTTACCTCCTCTTCTTTCTGGAAAACCTGGGGAAATAACAACAAAGCAAGAGATGGAAAGAGACAGAAATCTCCAGAATTCAACTTCTCCACACCATTAATTATGGCAGTTAGAAGAATCAAGCGCTTTGGACAGATTTTGCCCGGATTCAGGAAAGCGCTTTAACATGGGTTTAAGTTTACCCTCTGTTTGGAAAGTACTTAAGTATAGGCTTAACTTCGAGCAGACGTTTAAGTCCCCTTGACTTTAACATGTGCTCAAGTGCTACCTACAAAGGAAGCATTTTCCTGAAGCAGGAGACCATCTTGGCTTAGGCACTGGATTAGCTGTCAAGAGACAGGGATTTGTTCCTGGCTCTACCCCTGTCCATTGACAGGGTGAGCCCAGGCAAATAACATCCCTACTTTATGCTTGTTTCACCACCTGTAAAATGAAACTAACTGTACTGACCTCTGAAAAATGCACCAACGTTGACATGAAAAGCATTGCAGTTAAGAAGTTACACATTCACATCATTATATTTGGGGCTGTCTTGCATTATCCTTTCAAACAATTGGTCCGGGACAGTGAAGGGTCTCAGTCGCACATCCTGCTTATCCTTCCCTGTCAATTCAGAGTAAGGCCTGACGGTGTTGGTTAGTTTCCACTTTTCACATGTCTCTTAGTAAAACCCCCTTTTAAAAAATTTTAGCATAAAAAATTACATTGAAGTTAATGGGTTATTAAGTTGTTGGATGCATTTTACACCTTCATATGTGAAGTGAGGTTGGATTTTCATTAGTTAGAGCTAACACCAATCTTCAATAAAATATTAACCAAACACACAGAGAAATAGTTCATGTGGATCTATCCACTACTTCAATAAAATTAATAGACTTAGATATTTACTCTTGCCCCAGCAGTAATATTTTCCCACATTACATTTCAAACAATGAAATGACACTAAATTCATTTAAAACAAATTTATATTATTGTTATTTTAAACAATACCTAATTCAATTTCAGTGTTTGGCATGCAAAGTTTGAAAATATCAATATTATTGTTTAATGTAAAAAAAAAAAAAATAATTCGGCTACAAATTATTAGCATATGCAAGCTTCCCAAATGAGTTCCAGGGCTTGTATTTACATTAAACTGAAAATGAGCAAAACCAGCCAGATGTAACTGTGCCATTTTGAATGGAGTTGCAAAGATTTTTAAAAAACAAAAAAAAGATAAAAGAAGGTGTTTAGTCCAAATTTCAGTCCTCTCACCTGCACTTGTACTATCAGGGAAGTATCATCATAGGTTTGCTGTGGTTGAACTGAAGACAAAACAGAGGTAAACAAAGAGGAGAGGAAGAGAGATGGGGAGACAACCTGTATGCTGCTCATTGTGGAGATTTTGGGGCTATACTTGTCACCAGTAAACCTCTAAATAAGTGGTAAATAGCATAATTTCCCTCACAGATGGGCGAACTGAAGCACCACAACTCTTCCTACCATGGAGAACGCTGGAAATATGGCCACGTATGGGAAGGATATGACCCTGTCATTGCAGCTTGTCCTCCCAGTTCTCACCTCCCTGCCTGCCCCACGGTCAGCAAGGCTTCTCACACAGGGTACTCTGTTTCTTCATCTTCCACCACGCATCTGTCATGAGGCCTCCCCTTAGGGCTAGGGCCAGTGGTAGCCCTGAGGGTACAGTACCTGGAAGAGAGCAGTGTTATTACTCAGTAATACTATATATATATTATTTAATATCTTATAATAGCCTGCATTGTTATACCTCTAATATATTATTCTAACATCTATATTAGCACAGATGCTGCAGGAAGATTATATGTTGGCTTCCAGCTCAGCACAGACTGGTAGTGGTAGACCGTGGGCCATATTGGCAAATGCTTACGAAGAATGACTCTACCCAGCTCTTGCCTTAAAGAAAATCATATGTCTTATGTGGGCTTCCCCGTGATCTTGTCAGGAAAAAAAAAAAAAAAAGTTTGTTTTAATCTTTTGGGCCAGAGATTTTGGCTGAAGAAGGGGACTATAAGTACAAGGAGGCTAAAATAAGACCTAGGTTTGGTTGAGCTACCTGCAGCCTGCTAGGAGGATATCAGCATTTACAGAAATGCATGGCTGATTTCTGGTGCTTTCACCCCACATCTGACCAGTTCGGTTAGCTGACCAGTATCCCCCCTTAACACTGACCTTGCTGAGCCATGTGCTGGCTGTCCCAGGGCCAGAGTAACCTATGGGGTCAAACCCTTCTGTGCATAGGATTTAATATCAGCTCACGGGGATGCAACATTAGCATCGTGCAGGTAAATTCCACTTTGGACAAAAGGAATCTGAAGCAACAAACATTTCAAAGCTTGTAAACCACATAGAGGTAAACAACATGCTCACCTATCCCTGAACGCTCCACCAACATGAAGGGGATGCTCCACCACTTGGAAACAAACTGCTTCTTGAAAATTGCCAGGATGACTCTTGCTGAGCTTTCCTGACAACACCACCACATGGATGGAGCCTAGGAAGGCCCACAACCAATCAGTGACTTAAGGCAACCTTTGAGGACATCACAAAGTATATTTAGATTTGCTCTTTACCTGCTAACATGGTCCTTTAAAACCCTTTAAACAAAGAAACTGTTGCCATTTGAGGATGCCTTCCCCACATCCAGCACTCAGAGGAGCTCTGATTCAGAATAAAACAAGTGGCTAGAAGAGTGTGTGGGTATTTAGCTAATTATATGCTTGGTAAATTTGTGTTTTAAAACAATGCTGCTTGTCTCCTCCATTTGCAGAGTGCCAGTTCACTGGAGTGTTTCCCATGGATTGGCAATTAGATGTAATTAGGTCTTGTGATTTCAACATTTGTCTTCATGTCACAAAGTTTACTACTAAAAATGCTCATTTTGGTGGTAGGCGTTTTCTAATTGCTTACAGCCTGCAGCAGTAATAGAAACCATTGGCAGCCACAGCACCTGAGTTTACTGTTGAATCAAGGAATTACTTACTCCCTGCTCAACTTTTTGGGAGGATTTTGCAGCTCCAGTAGTCGCAGACAGCACTTTGTCTGGGTCAACTGCACTGAAGTTGAGGACAGGGGATTTATACTTGTCTGCTGGCTGACACATCAAATCAAGTAGTAATTGGAAGGTGTGTAGAAAATGAGAGACCAAATTTAATGGTTGCTAAAAATTCAGAGAGGAGGAATTGAGCTTTTTTTTTTCCCCCAGAAAAAGCTGTCAGTATGAAAGTGATCATTTAGAAACCTTTTGTAATTCAAGTCTGTGAATGATGTTACCTCAGTCCCATGCAAGGCATTTTTGTACAGTTTGTGCAGGAGGGACCACTCTGCTGTACATTTCCAAGGTAGACAGGATGAGAAGCAACAGGATTAAGATGCAAAGGAAAATATGGACCAAGCAGTAGAAAAATATCTGCGGAGTGAGAATCATGAAGCTCTGAAGCAGGTTGGTGGTGGTACAGTTCCTCCTAAACTGAAGACCTTTAAGAACAGGGTAGAGAAATTGCTAGCAGGAGTAATTTTGGTTTTGTTGGGTACTGGGTCTGGGAGATGGACTAAATAACTTCCTAAAAGCCTTTTGAGCCTTATTCTTTGGTTTTATGAGCAGCATAGGTCTTTCTCAGCCCACCATTGTAGGTATTGTTTCACTGTGTGTGTATTTGTCACACAAGTCATATGGGCACCAGTCCCCTCTCCTGGCTGGATCTTCTAAGCTCTTAAATGCATCCCCCTGAAGAGTGCATAGCAGAAGGGCATATTTGACAAGCACAATTGGAGATAAGCAGCCCTGAGGAGTTTTAGGACATTGAAGAAAGAAAATAATCTTCTGGTTTCTTCTTTGCACAAAAAAGATTTAAAATAACTCCATCCCCTCTGGACTGCAGAAAGAGACACTGTAAACCAGATAATCTCCAGCTCTTAGACAGAACATTTTCTCTGTTGATCTCGAAGATCTTTCCTAAGGAGGTCAGCAGTGTGATCCTGTTTTACTGATGCACAGAGGTGTGCAGATCTGAGCTGTGGCCACACTGCCAGGTGAGCAGAGGCTGGGAGCTGTTTTTCTTGCTCAGAGGCAGACCCAGGCTGTGCTCACTCCTTCTTGCAGATGGAGAGCACAGCACCTCCATCCAGCCTGTGCATCTGTGCGGGCAGACCAGCTGGGCCCCAGCAGAGCTAAGCTTGCCACGTCTAAGTCCATCAGCAGACACCATAAGACCAGCTCTTTCTTAGCATGCTGCAGATGCTTTGTGCCTTCACTGACTGCTTGGCAACATGGAAAAGAGGTGTGTGTGGGTCATAAAATACAGTTATTGCTCTCATTCCCCTTCCTCACCATGCTGTGTAGATGCATTACAAGCAACTGGCTTATGTTCACCCCATAGGTCATAGGGTGGAGCAGAAGCAGAGCTAAAGGCACCATCCAGTTGTCCCAGTGCTTTCCAGGCTTGTGTCTTTGCCTGGAGCAAGCACACTTACAGATGACTTGTGGTTGTGCAGGTTCCACCTGCAGAGACTGCAGCTCTTTGTCTAGTAAATGCTGCTGTAACAAAACTGTTCCCCATCACTCTCTTTTATTAAATATTTGCTACAACACTGGCTCAGTGCTTTTTCTCAAATGCCACAGTCTTGGCTTTAGAACTGACAATACAGAAGCAGCACAGAAACAATATAGGTGTTCACAGGGCCAACATTTATAAACTCAAAGTGTGGAGGCCCTGGCAGCACATAAGACTTTTGTTTCTTCATTCAAGCTCTGGGAGAAATAAAGACAACACAAAACTAAAGCTATCTAGTTTATTTTTGTCTGGAACTGCAGGGCAGATGAGCTTTCCAGAAGGGATAGAAGGCTGTCATCGATTTTATTATTGAATCAGTTTTAATGAGTCACAGTATTTTTGGAAGGCTTTTAAGATTACTGTAAAGTGCTTAGTTACAGTGGCTACAGGTGCCAAGGCAGGAAAGGAAATAACAAAGAAATGCACAGCAGCTGTATTGCTACGCTTCCCCTCAGAACTGGGATCAGCAGAACAACACACATGGAAAATGCAAAAGAAAATAGGAGGAGATGTAAGAAATGACAGAAGTCAGCACGGTCAGCTGCTAGGCTAAAGCAAAATGCATTTTATTTAAGGAACTGTCCAACGCTTCTTAGCCGCAAGTTGGAAAGGGCCACTGACAGGCTCTGGATTGCCAGACATTCAGTTACTCGCATGTTTGCCTTTCAAGTTGTCCTTTGGTTGTAAGTCATTTGCTCCCATAGCTGCCAAGCTCTGCCACTGCCATCCTGTGTTGAATGAAACTGTGGAAACATCTCATTTAGCAGATGAGAGAAGGGAAGGCAGAGAAAGCGGAAAAGAGGCGGTATGAAGAGAAAAAACACCTTTTTTCTTGGTGACTTGAACAGACTCGCCTTCTTTTTCCTGTACCATTCTGGAATACATAGGGCACAACTTTCAGATAGCTCACAGAAACAAAAATCATAGAATGATGGAATGGTTCAGGTTGGAAGGGATCTTAAAGCTCATGCCATTCCAACCCCCTGCCGTGGGCAGGGACATCTTCCACTAGAGCAGATTGCTCCAAGCCTCATTCAGACTAGCCTTGAACACTTCTAGGGATGGGGCATGCCCTTTGTAATATGGAAAAAAAAAAACCAAACTCATTGTTTTCTACTAAAAAGAATTAACTAAAAAAAGTACATTCTAAAGGTCTGGGGATGGAAAACAAACAGCCTCAAAAACAAAGGAGTCGAGAAAAACCTTCCAGTTATCACCTAACATGCCAGGTAGATTTCAGATACTTCCCGTGACAATTTGGACTCAGAGTTAGGTAAAAGCAGCAACCACAGTTTCAATGAGCAAGCCCTGAGCAAGATCCATTAAACACATACACGTCTGCCTTGGCCTTGGCATAGCAAGTGCCTGAATGCACAGCTGGATACTCGCATATGCAAATCTCGGTTGGTATGTGCAGATAGCTGCACGCAGCCCAGAAAGCAGTTCTGACTTTAGAGGCCTATTTTCACTCTCCTCCTGTCACCCCCACCTCCCCTTCCCCAGATGAGGCTGTGGAGGATGGTTCCTCCAGCATGGCAAAGGGTCACTGCCACCTTCACAGCACCTTCCAGCGTCCATTGCTCACCCTGGAGATGCCACATAGCAACCTGGGCACCAGCCACCCTGCTCCTGCACACATACAAGAAGAGGCAGGGGGAGCAAAGGGAACTCCTTATTGTTTCTGGTGAAGCAGAGTCGCAGCGGATCCAGCCTTGTGTCTGCTTTTCATGCGTGACTGGCATGAGTCCCACCGCTCAGCCCTTGGCTGCCGGCCAAGCACAGAGTGGCAGGCACCTGTCCCTGCTGGGAGACCTGGCGACCCCGACTTGCCCTAACGGTTAGTTCTTTTCTAACATCACGTCTACTCGAATTTACCTCAGGATTTCCCCCCTCCGGGTGCCAGGGAGCTAGGCTGATGCCAACTGCTTCACCATGGATAAAGCAAGGAGCGTTCCCAAGCTACACCCGGGCACCCTTGAAGCATTCAGCTGTACCCTCCTCGCTGGAACAGATGGGGCCCATCAAGGTGTTAGCGTCCTCCACCACATCAGCAAAGTACCCCAGCACTGGGACAAAGTCAAGAGAGAAAAACAAAACAAACCCCAGTAGGGCTGCCCCTCGACTGTCCTTAAAATGCAGTTTGAGACATATGCTGAGGAGCAGGTCTGGCTCTGCACTCCCCCCTCAGGGGTGGCAATGGGCCTAAGGTGCCCCCTCATATCCTTCACACAAAGACATTGTCTCTGTACCCAGGGAATCACAACTCCCAGATCTCTGGGCTGTGTTTCGGTTCACTTTCTTTGTGAAGTTTGTTCTAGTATTTCTCTACCTTGTTTTTTTTTTTTTTCATAGAATCATTAGGTTGGAAAAGACCTTTAAGATCATTGAGTCCAACCCCTAACCTAACACTGCCAGGCTTATCACTAACCTAAAGCGTTTTACACCTGCAAGCAGCACCTTGCAGGTGTAAACTAAACCGTTTTACACCTGCAAGCAGCACCTTGCACAAGTAGATCAAAACCTTTCATAAGTGTTTCTGCTGGAAAAGAGGGTAAGGAGTTTCATTTCACAGGAAAAGAAACAGAGACCAGCCAGGAAGGGTTTTTTTTCAGGAAATTTAAGGCAGAGATAAGACTAGGACACAGATGTCCTTATTCTGCAGCTTGTGTTTTTTTTTTATATATATAGACTCTTCTTCCTTCAGCGTTACAAATGCAAGTAGAAGTATTTCCCAAGTGTGGAGAATTTTTGAGTGATCTTCCATTATTTCAGCTTCATTTATAGTCTCTTGTCCCAGTATAGGCACATTTCGCTTATCCTTCTGAAGAAAAAGAACAGAAGCTTTCGCTTTCTGACAAGTGATCCGCAGTCAGAAATTGCACACCCTGTCTTCAATTTTAACAGCATGAAGTTCATCAGATAGAATGACAAATGCTGTTGAAGAGACTTTGTCGGGTATGATTGGCCCTTGCTAATAAAAATGGAGATATATTTTGTGAATCAGAAGCTGTCTTCTCTGTTATGAGGAAGAGAGGATGTCTGAAGGCAGAACATCCCAACCGTCTCTGTGTTGGCTCTGCGGCCACCTTTCGCCTCAAGTGACTGTTCCCAGTAGGTTTCTTCTGTCTGTCCTGTCTCCTCTGACCACAGATCTTCGTGGCCCAAGCTCTCATCTGCAAGGGGAATATAGTACCTACAGGCTGGAGGCTTTGTCTCAGCAGGCTTCTCTGCAAAGGAAATAACATAAGGAAAACTAAAGATCCGAATTCTCAGTCTTAGAAATCAATGTTCATTTTGTGTTTAGGTTCAGAGGTGCATAACCAAGGCTGGAAAACAAAAAGGACAGAGGAGAAAGGTCTTTGTGAGAGAACCACAGACCAAGAGTGAGGGTAGTAATATTCTCAGGCTCGCTCATCTGTCAAACAGGCTAAAAACAGGCTAACAACAGTGAGATGAAGGAAAAGCCATCATTTAGGGCAGTGGCAACTCGTTAACCCAAATGACCTGCGTCTTTGGCAAGCGCCGACCCAAGGACTCGCAAATTTACCTCCACTGCCCAATAAACTGTCACTGCCCAGCTTCTCTAATTAAAATAGTCCTGGATTTGCAGGACCTACCCAGAGAATAAACTGGAATTTATCAGATTAGCTAAGCCAGATCATACGTAGAGCATACAGGCTGGCCAACAGCCTACTTTGGACCAGATTAACCAGCTAAAATAATTGGGGATTTTTTCAAAGTCTGCCCCTAAAGACTGGCATTAAAGAAATGCACCAAAGACTGAGCATACATTGCAGCCCATTTTTACCCTATTTAGTTCTTAGCTTGATGTTCTTTGGCAATTGCTGGCAAACAGCTTTTTATCTTTCACTGACCAGTAAAAAAAAAAAATCCTGTCTCTGCAGCTTCTTCAGGTGTGCTGTGTCAGTGGGAGCTGGTGAGTCTCTGAAAGGGCAGGGAGGCTGTTGTTTAATGTATTCCTACATCAAAACTCTGTTCCCCTTATTCCTACCCTCTGGTCCCTGCGTTGTGAGCCTTGTGTAATAAGGAATGATTTAGAGAGGAGCTTGTGGACTGATGTCTGAGCAAGAGCAGAGCTGCATCTTGTCTTGATCAAGTCAGATATCCTTGCTGGAAAAGAATGAGGAGGAAAGAAGGTCTTGCAGCATGAAAAGGATGGAACCCAGCTGGCTGCAGAACGCCCTGGAGGCTCCATGTAAAATGGGAGCCTTTCTCCTAGTCTCCTAACGTGAAACGTGGTACAGTGGTGCACCCATCCACCCGCTCTCACTAAGTTATGTGCATGGGAGCTGGCAGAAACATTCTGGCAGATGTTTTCTTTTGTGCAATATGAGCTTCATTGAGCTCAGGCAAAACAAGTTTCGTTTAGAGAGCCAAAGGACTGCAGCTATGGGGAGGAGTGGGAGGAGGAGCAGAGCCAGGAGACACCTGAGAGCTGCATTTCCTTCTCCTGTTCTCTGTTCACACCCTCCCTCAGCAGTCCCTGCCCAAGCCAAACAGACAGCAGAGCCCTGGATGTCTTGTTCCCCTCTGTGGGTGCAACAACACACTTGGCTTGTGCCTGAAGCAGGCTGTGGGCATTCTCAGCCCTGCTTTGAACCTATATACAGCCACTTAGAGGGGAAACAAACCTGAAGTCTATGAGGCTCTGCTTTTTAGAATGGCTGGTTTCAGCTTTTCCCTTTTCCTTCAACACTATTTGATTTTTGCTACACAAAGGCACATATAGCAAAATGTGTAAAACAAACTAGAAATGGGAATATTGCATTCTGCTGACCTCAGCTGTGAGAAGTACCAGCATCCACTCACCTCCATTGTCCTTGTCAAAGATCTATCTGAACACAACGAGGGAACAGAAAATAGCAGGTGACAGGTGGGCAGATAAGATGCTGTTGTCCTGAGCTGGTGCTGGCCAGGAGTCCATGTCCCTAAACAGTGAGGCAATAGAAAGAAGGATGAGTTATTAAAGGACAGAAAAAGACCTTCTCCCCCTCATTTTGACTTTGTCAAGGACATCAGGAGGTTTCTGTTTTGTTATAAACTCAAAAGAGGAAAAAGAAACCCAACAGTCAGTCTTTTCATACAAGAGAACCACAGCTTCACCAGAGCTGTGACTGGTTTGATCTGTGGCTCATATCATCCACTCCTTCACTCATCCCCTGGATTGTACTGGTATGAGCTCCACAGAAAAACATGAGAAAACATCACGCCTCTCTCACCAGCTGAAATCAAACTGCCTCTCTCACGAGCACACATTCACCCAAGCTCAAAGCAGCAGGCTTGCTTCAGCCATACCATTTGCCAAACCCAGCCCTGCATGCACGAGCTAATGCTGCTTCTGCACCCGTCACAGCCACCCACAGCAGTTCTGTGCTTCCAGGCTGAAGTAAGGGAATCTGTTTCTTGCTGCTGGTTGGGGTATATGACCCCAGAACTACCATGAGGCAAGCAAACCAAATGCTACTGGCCTGCAAATGAATCTTTACATACCCCAAACCAGGATGTGCATCTGCTTTTTGGGCAGAGGGACAGCTGCCACAGCAGGATAGAACAGCTCAGCCCCAGCATTCAGTCTTGGCTGCAACAACCTGGCTCCTCAATTTCCACATGTGAAATTTCTGCTGATGCAAATGAAGGAGCCTCATAGACTGAACAACTGCAAAACACAGTACAAATCCAAGCAGTAAGGGATTTCTCCTGGGTCCTCAGAGAGCCCACCCAGCTTTAGCTGGGCTCTTGCCAAGGAGTACCCTGAGGTCTTGCTACACAGTCCAGGGCTGAACCCTGAATTCTTCACCAAAGTTAGCATTTCACCCTCTTTTCTAGAAGCAAGTCCAGAAGCTGACCTAAGACACCCGGGTGGGGGATATTACATAACAATGGAGATTGTGAGTGTAGTTTATGTAAAAACACTTAATCTCACAGCTGCTTCCCTCCCCTACACCCTCGGCAAAATTTCCCTTCCATCTCCAGTTTAAATACTTGGTATTTGATCATTTCACAGGCTTGGCAAAACAAGCACAATGGAAGCAATGTTTGCTCAGATCTATTTTTGTGTGTATGTGTGCGTGTGAATTTTTGGCAGAATCAGTGTTTGCAAGAAGCAGATAAAACTTTTCTGTTCGAGAACCACTGACAGCCAGGAATTGCTGCCTGCCAGCAAATCTCTACTTACCGAGGGAGATCATGTCATTGTTAGCCAGGTAGAGGGGCTGGAGACAGAAATCTAGAGAGATTCCTTGTTAGGCTGGAAATGAAATAGTTATTTAGCAATTACTCTAAGACAGTAAATCTCTGTGTGTGAACCCACTTCAAGATAAAATCCAAACTTGGTTTGCCCTGCTTTTTATAACAGCACAGATGCATATGCATCCTGGAAGCTACATAACCCAGTCATATTTTATTCACATCACACTCCAAGGAGCTCACTGACTGGAATTCAATAGAAACTGTTCTCTGTGTGAAAGTAATTTCAGAAAGTAATCTAGTTTATGGAAATGAAAGGCATCAAAACACAAAAAACACTGTTTCTGTACAAGTGCTTTGCTTCAAATATTTGACATGGAAATTTATATAATCCCTCTGGGGCACATGGGTTTCACGAGTGTTAACATCTTTTGAAATGAATTTCACAAATGTTTATTTGGAATACCAGGCATACAAATAATTTAGAATATCAAGGCATCTTGTTGAATCAGTCTTAATGATACAGATCTCAGATGGCTGCGAAGGTTAAAAGGTATGAATTTTAATTGGCTGTGTGGAAGATGTCATTTTCAGCCGTTGCACTGCATTGCCACAGCTATCACTTTCCAATTCTAAGCTTCCTGCTACCTCCTCCTCCACTCTCTCTGTTACTTAAAGACCAAAATGAAACATTTTTCACGTTTTTATTTGTGTGCTGGGCATGTATTAAATACAGAGTTTTGCTGCCTATCTCAGTTTATACAGGACCCCATCACCGCTGTATTGCAACACTTCTCAAGCAATAAAGAGGTTGACTTTTTCCAGACAGATAGTGGTATATTGTCACTCTAGCTTTATAAAAAGTTAAACGATTAAAGGCAAACGGTGTCGAGGTCATCTACAGCACAAATGGTTGCTAAGACTCAGGTCAAAGTCAGACTTTACAGTTGCCTTCTCTCCTGCCTGCTCCCATGGTGGGCCCTACTCACAGCAAGGTATAAATCAGAAGTGAAATTCTTTTGCTGTTCAAAAAATCTATATTTTAATTAGTGGATCTATATTTACTTCTGGCTTTGGATAAGGTGATGGATAAGCATGAAAAGAAAACCTAACTGGGTACCTGTTAAGAGTTCATTGTCCATTTTGTGTGGTTAAGGAGCAAGGCTCTTGTGGGAAAAGATATCATGTGATTGGGTAATTAAAAATTATCATAAGCCATAGGCAGTAGGAAGGCAAATTAAGCCTGCAAAGTCAGCATGAGTTCTGAGAGCTCTTCAGCTACTGAGTGCTCAATATTGCAACTTTAAAACTCATTTTAGGTTGGCTCATAACCTAGATTTGTGATTGGACAGATTTTATGCAAGATACTCTTTTTTCCCCGGTATATTACCAAAAAAAAAAAAAAAAAAAAAAAAGAGGCTTGGAATGGAAAACTAAAAAGCAGTTTGTTCATAGGGAACAAAAAGGTTGGGCTCTTTGATGACTTATTCACTGCTAACCTTAGATGTCCTCAATCTATGTGAGAGAGTAAAGCTGGACATGTTCTAGGGGAAAAAGTCCCTCTCCTGCTCAACAGCCTGGGGCCAGGCACTGTGCAGACCATGCCTTCAGAGAAATGAAGCAGCCAAATTTCAACAAAGCTCTAAAGAACATGCACACTACTGATAACTTGGCCAAACATGGGTGGATTTCAAGAAGGGCGTGAAAAGCTCTTTGTTCGCAGGCAGCATACGGCCAATTTCCTTTCTGCTCCCAAGTGTGATGATAAAAGTTCGGCAAATGGCTCTGAGATGGTTTTTTTCTCTTTCTACAAGCAAATTTTATTCCAAGAAATAGACATTGTTTTCTTTGAAATGTCCATTGTCAGCAGCAGGAGCAAAACGAATGTGATGTAACCATCCATCCCACACAAATCTGAATCTCTGTCAGAAAAAAAACACATTGGTCTTCTAGAAGGACACATTAAAGATGCCCTGCTATAGACTGAACTCTCATGTTTACCTACATCCAGAGTGATCCCAATCTCATACACATTTTTCTTTGTTAGGATGGATGGCCTTAAGCATCTAATAGCAGCCAGTCTGGGATAGGCAACTGACAACTGGATCAACAATGTTGGTCACTATTTAGAACAAGAAGAGAATAAATATGTAACTGTGCCTCCTGAGAATAACCCTCCAGTTTTATGGACATATTGGACATAAAAAAGTTGTCTTGATTCCTGTGAGGCACAAAAATGTCTAGAGCATGCCTGGGAGATGTTGCACAGAACATCTGATGAAAGGAGAATCCATGAGGCTTTGAGGCTGGCTCAGGGTTTCAACACCTTCCCAAGCAGAAAGTCCTTCCAATTGTCATCTTTAAGAAACTCCCATTTTAGGGGATGCAGGTTGATCACAAAATTCTCTTTTGGATTTTTCCCTCAGTTTCCCAGCTGTTCTCTTCCCCTCCTCAGTGGGTAGCTGGGACCTGATGCCATGGCCTGGTCTTGCACATCTCCTCTCCATGGTATGTGAGCACATGCTCTCCACTGCCAGTTTCAAAACTCCCCCCTCATTAAGGCAGGCTGGGAGGAACACAAAGCCCTCTGTTTTGCTTGAGTGTCTCCTGTGAATAGGCAGAACAAATGATAAGCACAGAAACCAAGAAGAGAAGTTGTCTCAACAGGGCATTACTTTCCCTCAGGGGAAGGCTTCCCAAGCTCTCGCCTTCTCCTCTGGCCTGCTTGGATGGGAGTGAGCCTTCTGCTGAACAACCTGGACATTGACTCTCTCCATCCATCCACTCGTGTCAACTTCTTTCCTCTTTTTGCTACATGTTGTCCTCCCTTGCAGCCTTGAAACATGTGCAGGCTGTGTCAGGCCATGAGCAATGACAAAGGTGGACATGCAAGCTTCCAAAACTCCTCCATTAGCAGAACAGCATCTCTTGGAAGAAAAACACTGTTAGGAGAGCCTCGGATCCTTTTCTGAGTATGACACCACTTCCAAGGCATGTGCTTCAACCAGGGCACACACACTTCATCCGTGTTCACCAGAAGACGCCAGAAGCCTGAAAAGCAGTGTAAATTGCCATGGTCATCAAAACATGACAGCAGCTCCAGGACTTTCTGGGAAGCACCTCCAGCACCAAAGAGGAAACTAAAACACCCTAAAACCCATTTGAGGACAAGAAGGGCCCTCTTTAATCACCAAGTCCTTCCCGTCACATTCCTCGGCAACCAAGTCATACAATCCCATTTCACAGACTGAACAAGCACCAGCTTCAAATGAGCTGGAGCATTTGCCCCAAGGCCATTCCCAAATCTCTGTTGTCTGAGAGTCTCAAGCTCGCTTCTGATATCCAGCCTGAATATATTTTTCATCAGTTCATGTCTCTCTGTATTTGCAGCATCACAGTCCATTAAAGCCAGGCAGCCTCACCCCTCTCACAATCAGTCAATGTACAGCCAGCAACCATATCTCCTTCAGAGCACATCAAACCAGGATAAAAAATCCTGCCTGTGCCCATCTCCTCTCTTCGTTCCTGTTCTAAGTTCAAAACATACCTCACTTTCTGTTCCCATCTGATGTCCCCAGCCACACTCAGACAGTGCCCCAAAGGAGCTCATGGAAAGATCTGTCTCAAAAAAACAAGAGTGTGCTTCAAAAAGGAGAGTGTTTTCTTTCACTGCAGAGATGAAGTTGGGGTGGACAGGTGTCCATAAAGCCTCAATTTGCTGGTTATACCTTAAAGATGTTCACTCTTTGCAGAATGTTTCTGCTTCACACAGCGCTCGTAACTTTGGGAAACTCTCTTCAGCTAAGCCAGACAATTGCTGCTCTCATTGCCAATATTTTGGAAACTAGTTTCATGAGCAGCCTGGATCCGTGTTGCTCACCTGGTATATTGGGATACATATTTCTTTTTCTGCTTGGTACAAAGGCCCAGTTAAGCCAATTGTTCAGGTCAACAGGAATATGGGTTTCTTTTCTTTTTCTCCTCTCCTCTCTTTTGTTGTAGTGTTGGAGACATTGGTTAAAAACAACATTGTAAAACAGCTGCAGCAAGTGAATGTGCCTCCCTCAGCACCTCCAGGCAAGCCTCTAGTGTGCTGCTACCCTAAAGTGTCCACCAAGGCTACATGCACCTTGAGATCAGTCTGCACTCAGTGAGCAGTGAGTGTAGCTGTGCAGTAGGCAGGCAGCAGAGCAGTGCTCTGCACCACTCGGTGTCTTAGGAGAGATGCACCCCTGGGACTAGTGGGCTTGAGGTGGGAATCTGGGGGTTGGACTAGATGATCTCTAAAGGTCCCTTCCAACCTTACCCTTCAATGATCTGCTGTTAAGACCCATGTGTTTCCCATCCAACAATCCCATTCCTCACTATCCTTTGACTTGCAACAGCCACAGGACAATTAGTCTCCTCAGGTAGATAGATATTAACCCTGGTGAACACCCTGGGCCCCTTGATGAGTTCACAAGGTTGGAGAGGAATTTGGGATAGATTATAGATATCAAGATGGCCTTTTCAAGACCTAGAAGGCGACTTCAAGCACCTTCCCCCTCTGTGACAGATGAGCCAATGGTCAATTAGCTAAACTATACAGCAGGTCCTCAGGGCTTCATCTTTGGGACAATCGACACAGGAGAGAAACAGGACCCCAAGAAATGCAGGGCTTCGTATTAAAAAGGTGACCAAGACTTCCAAATTCCTCCCAAGCCATTGGCTTTATTTCACTGCTGCTTGAAGTACCTTTTGGTGGAATTTCAAACCCGTTTCAGTATCTGTGTCGGCTCGATCACAGTCATTGCAATCCGTACTTACTTGGATTTGAACGAGGGCCATCGCGAGTGGTGGTAAGAAAATATCACATCTACAGGTTGTCATCTTGCTCACAGGAGAAAAAAAAAAAGAAAAAGAAGTTTAAAAAAATTACAATCAGCATCAAGTGGATTGCTGGGAAAATAATTTTCATTCCAAAATGTAATCATCTATATTGGATGCGATGTTAAAAAGGAAATAGAAATGGAGTTTGGGAGCTCTCATGTCTATAAAAAGACTACTCTTCCTGGCATTTATAAATATTAATATGGAACGCTAGTGAAGAACAATACATAACAATAATGAGAATCACCAAATCCCATCATTTTTGACATTGTCGTATCAACAGCTTAAGGATTAGCAGGTGAACTTTAAACATATTGCTTCCAAATAATAATAATAACAGTAATGATAATAACATCAGAATGAAAAAAAACCTCCTTACCCCATTATATATTCTTGATGGCTTTCTTCTTCTAATAGCGTTTACGGGATCATTGCTTTGAACATTTGGATGACATGCTTCAAAAATTAACCTGAAGAAGGGGGAGGTCTTCTTATCTCTTGCCATTCTTGCAAAGCTTTGCTTAGCCTCGTCTTTGTTTCCCACTAACCCCTGACATTGACGGAGTCAAAGGCCTATCAACTAATACCCTAATTTCTGGAGGATTTTATATATACATATATCTATGCTCGTCTGCAGATGTTTTCTGCATGTGTGTACGTATATGCATAAAACAGTGTGGTGTTTTGAAAGATAAAGTTGCACCAGGTGTCAATTTTCACACCTCTTACTAAATACGCCTGGTAAAAAAAAAAAACATGCCACAATTTCATTGAAAATCCAAGCTATTGAGATCTAATCGCTGCTTAAGCTGTGGCTTTATTCAAATCTGGATCACCAATAGGGCTCAGGATGTAAATGAAGTGCAAAGAGAAATAAAGCAAAGGCAAAGAAAAAAATATCTATGATAGCCCTTTCCTTCAGCTATTTGATTCCCAAGTCCTTATCAGTCAATTAATGCATACTAAAACTTTAGTGGCTGCCTCAGTTTAACAGACCTAATAGCTACAGCGAGCCCCAACCATTAGCCAAACAAAACACACTTTCAGCAGCCTTAATATGAGACTGAAAAAAGGTCAAAATAGACAGGCTTTACGGAATAAATCCTGAAGATCCATTCTAATTTCCACTCAAGGATCTTTTAAGCAGTTCTTGGATGCTCTTTATGGTACTTTGATCCAAGCATAGTTTCATTAAAACTTTGTGGCTTGGTATTTTTAAACCTGATAGCTTCACTAAACTAGTTCTCAAAATGTTAGCTAAGCCGCTATGCATAAAACTACTTTACTGTCATGGTGTCTTCTAATATCACCTAAGTACAGGCTGTTGCAATTTTGAAAATGAACCTTTTCTACATTCACTAGATCTCAGCTTGGGAATTTCTACTTTCGCACTTGAAGGCTGTCTCTCAGTATAAAGGAAAGGTGCTGCCTTACCCCCTTCCTCTCCCCCTCCCTGAAACCTAAAACTGAAATTAGCTGCTGTACCTTATTTGTTCTGGAAGCAAGTTACACAGTACTTTTATCCACTGTGGTTTCCAATTGCAGGATTAACACTGGATGCTAAAAAAAAAAAAATAAAAAATCACTACCACCCTAGAAAAATAACAAAACGTGAAATGGTGAAATGGTGGTTTAAAATCCAGTTTAATGATGGCAGGATCAATTCCCTAAAGACCCAGGAAAACAAATGTTACTTCCCACCTTCATAACGTGGCATGTTAATAAATCTGATTTAACTGCCACAGATTAAAAAAAAAAAATCCCTGTGTTTCCAGAGACTGTCCTTTGCTCCTCTGAAAATGAGGATGGCTGAAAGGTTAGGTGACAATTTTCTTCCTTTTGCCTGGTGCTCAAAAATGCCTTGATTTCTCAGGGAGCTTTTGTGGTTAGTTTGCATTACAGCAGTTAAGGGAATTACAGAAAAGAGGCTGGGCTGAGTTTTCAAAAGAAAATATAAACAAGGATTACTTTGAAAAATATTACTAAAACTGAGGAGTTGGGATTGGCACAGGCATCTTGTCCAGCCCTTGCTCCCATCTGAGCCAGGGGCCAAACCCCTTCTAACTTTCACAGGAGAAGTTGAGCCAGTGGGCAAAAAACCCCAGCAAAACTTGAAAGAGAGCAAAAAAAAAAACTCTGGGCTGACAGATGAGAGACTATTTCCATGTAAGGTGCATATTTAAGGACAAGATGCAAATTTAAGGCCAAAATGAGAGCTTGTTTGTATAAACGTCCATTGAAGTGCAGCTTCCCCTATCTGCATAGTCACTCTCTGTCCCACAAGGGCACAGTCATCATGCTGCAACGGGCCTGATCCTGGCTTTAACCACAACCCAGTGGCTCTTTAGAGCTACCCATCCATGGCCTGAGCCCAGGACTCCACCCTCCAACCTCACCTCTGGCCCCAGCCCTATGACAAAGGAGGCAGAAGTGAGCACAAAACCTTTTGGTATCTAAAAACTGAGATATTCATGGGTTTGGGAAAAGAAATCTGGCCTATTGACTGCTTCTTGGTTATGTTATGGGAAAAGCCACCAAATCTTTGCTCTTTAATTCCCTCAGATGCTCTCTCAAAAGAAACAAACCCTGGGAATTACTGATTTCTTCAGCAGCCGCTGCCGGGTAGGTTGAGATGAGACAGTCCTGCTTCTCACTGGGTCCTCATCACCTGGCAGAAAGGGTTTGGTTGTTTTCACTCCTCCACACACCTCCAAGGGGTCAGCAGAAAAACCCTGTCAACTGCAAGTCTGACAAAAGCATCCTGATGTCAGGTATAAAGAATGCCACCTACAGCTTAATGTCTGCAAAAAGCCCCTCCGACTTCGGGCAAACAATGAACCGTTTTGTCTTCTTAATGCCCAGTATGCAATCGAGTGGAAATGCTACTTCCATCCTTAATCTACAAATGAAATTAAAGTTGTTGAAAGACACATGATAAACCAGGATCCTTTGTTTCTTGCAGAAGAGGGGGGAAAAATTGAAACCACTAAATATTTTAGCAGATTTACTAAATTTCCAATTAAATCTGGAATTATGGCAGAGCCTGTATCTCCCTCTCACTCCACCACACACATTTTTCTATTTGAATAAAGTAGGTTAGACGCAGAGCTCCCTCCACCCGCCCACCCCAGCAGGAATATTAATGAAGCAGATCCGTGGCTGGGCCAGCGGGGATGCTCGGGCATCCCCGGGCCCGAGTGTGTGTGGGAAGGGCTGGTTGGTAGGGGAAGAGCCTCGGCTATCCGGAGGGAGTGGGATATGCTAGGCAAGAGCACCCTCTGCCCGCTGGCAGGAGGGTCTGGCTCGATTAACATGCCCCCTATCCCCCCCTCCTTCTTCCCTTTGCCGAGGAAAGGTCACGGGAAGCAGCTTACACAGGCCAGATGAGGTGGAGACCAAATCAGGACCAAGATTATATGTCAGGGACTTAAAGGCAGGGATGGAAGGACAGCGTGCAGAGCTGGCTCATGCTTTGTGCCCATTTCCAGCCCTTCCTCTCACCCTGCAGAGTGCTGGTCGTGTCAGAGTAAGGATAACGGGTATCTCCTCACTCAGTGCAAGTGGTCAAGTTGGCTCAGACTTGGCCAAAAACTGTTTGGGATATGTGGATGTGCTTATGACTCTTCCAACCTGGTCCAGTCTCATTTGAAACTGAAGGGAAAAGGGATGTGGTGGTTGGCTCTCGTGGGAGACACAACCTCATCAGCCCCTCATCTACTTAGGTAGGAGGTGGGGATTTCTCCCATCACAGGCCAAACAACAAGGGACAGGCAGATCCCCAGGGAATTTCTGACACCAAAACCTAGACCAAAAGAAATTAACACCTGCTGTAAGAAGAAGGTTGAGTCAGCTCTGTGCTGGATCAGGTCTTGGTTCCAGATAGTGTGTTGCCCCACCTCAAGCACAAGCAATACTTCAGAAGCAAGGTGAGGGGAGAAGCACAGAGCAATCTTTGCCAGCTGTGTCCCTTGGCTTCCAGAAATTAGTGCTTTACAGATGCCTGGAGCTGGGCTTTTGCATTTCAGACTATCCCCTCTGTGTTTTGGCTCCATGTCATTTCTGACATCTGTGGGGATGTCAACTCAGAGACTACAAACACCAAAGAGGCGTGGGCAAGGATGACCACCTGCACCAAGGGAAAGACTGACCTCCCAGTGTGGCTCTTGGTGCAGCTTATCCTTTCATCACCCATGGTGGGTACCACTGGCAGGCACAAAGCTCTGCTCCACCCCTGCATCCTCAGACATCCCTGTGCGTCTGCAGGGACAGCTGATGAACCTCCTCCAGGCTACTGCTACAGCAACATGCCTCAGCAGATAGCAACGTGCCATCTTGGAAAACATTCCCTGTCATCTGGGAGACCCGAGCTCCAGAGGAGACCATGGGGGCATTTATGCACTCACTGATGAGATTTTACTCTGTTTATCAGACACCAGGATGAATCAGGACATAGTATTCTCTTCTCCCAGGTATTCTGCTGCCTGCATACATACCAAGCCTTCCTCAGAGGGACTGTGAGGCAGTCATGAGGGCCAGAAGAGACTCACAGAAATTACCTTTGCCTCACTAGTGACCACAGATCATTTACTTTTCTAAGTATTAGATAAGACTTCCCCTCCCTGGACTCTGTGCATCGCTCCCTCACACCTAATCTCTGCTCTGGCCACTTGTCACAGTGCTCAGAGCAGGCACCTTTCTCTTTCTTCTACTCTTGGGCACCAGCTTGCACAGAAGAAGGTAGTTTTTTGGTGCTACTAGAGGCTACAGAGAGGAAGATTCTTTTTTTTTCCCTTGCATAGCAGCTAAGAACTTGCAAAGTTAGTGGCACACTTTGCCATGGCACAGAGCAGTTGAGAATAAGGTCAAGGAAATCAATTGCGCTTATCTTCTCCATTTTAAAACAGCTCAATTGGTCCATTGCAACTTATTCCTGCTGTCTCTGTTCATATATTTTCTACTAGGCAGCTGCCAATTGATGCTGCACATTTGCTTTGAGTGGAATATACCAGCAGGCCTGAGCTCTAAAATGTTGTTTCAGTCCCATTTCAAGTTTTAGCTTATACACGTCTGTATAAGGCTTGTTTTTTCACAACCTCGTATGCCAAGAGAGCTAAACAGTGTTATTTGCTGTGTGGTCAGAAGATGCAAATTGCAGCTGCAGAAGGGTTTGCCACCTTGTGTGGGATTTCCTACACTGCAGATGCTGGTGTCTGAGCTGGCAACCTGAGCTTCCTCCTGCTCTGACCAAGAGAAGGGCACCTCTGATCACACGATCCCCTCAATCTCCCTGGGGTCACTGCCTCAGGATGGGATGGATCGTCCTGCACTGTGCCAGCTGGGATGCAGGCTGGTCTCCCAGGAGATGCTTCCCTGAGGTGCTGGGAAGAAAGGAGGCTGAGCTGAAAAAGGGAGCCTGTGAGGGAGGATTTGGAGAGGTGCCTTTACGCCTCACTGTTCTCAACCTGGACATCCAGCCTTCAGGCAGTTCAGGATACTTCAGGCAGTTTGGGCAGTCTGGAGAAGACTGAGGGGAGATCTCATTAATATTTACAAATATCTAAATGGTGGATGTCAGGAGGTTGGGACAGCACGTTTTTTCTGTTGTATCTAGTGACAGGACAAGGGGTAATGGAATGAAGCAGGAAAAAAACATTTTACTGTGAGGGTGAGGGAATCCTGGCCCAGGCTGCCCAGGGAGGGTGTGGAGTCTCCTTCTCTGGAGGTCTTCAAAACCCACCTGGATGTATTCCTGTGCGACCTGATCTAGGTGGACTTGATTCGTCAGAGGGGTTGAACTAGATGATCTTTGAAGGTCCCTTCCAACCCTGCCATTCAGTGATTCTCTGATTCTATGGTATGTCCCATTTTCCATGAGACATCAGTAAAGATGAGGAGACAGAGGCAACCATAGGAAAACCTGCAGAGACATGAAGTTACTATTGCAGGGATTGCTGACCTACTGAAGCCACCTTCCAACCTGAGCTGACATGGCTAGAAACCACAGAAGGGTTTCCATCCTATACCTCAGGGTTAGGTCAGGAGTGTGAGAGCAGTGACAGGAGTGACAAGGTAGTTTGAGGGAAAGTGGGCCAGTGATGACAGCTCAGGGACAAGCCATGTTAGCAAAATCCTCTTTGCCTCCACCCTCTCCCAGCACGATGCTTGTGACCCTGGAGAAGACTATGAAGCAAGTAAACTCATTTTTATTCTTCCTATATTTTTGTGTTTCTCTGCTCTAGTAATAAAAGACTGGGAAATGTATCTATTTGACCTCAAATCTTATTTGCATTGGTAAGTAAAGGTACAGAAGACATTTTGTATAGCTAAGTCAAAAGTAGTCCTGAGACACCAAATCAGTGATGTATTCAGGTTGGTTTCTGGACATTTCAGCTACAAGAGATGCAGTAGAAATGTACCAAAAAAAACCTCAAAACCCCACAAGCAAACATGTAATTATTAAGGGTTTATATTTCCAGAATTTAGGTCAGAATATTCAGGGGTGGAATTTTTTGTTTGTTTGGTTTTTTTTTTCTTAAACAAAATGTATGACTTCTCATTTTTAACCCAGGCAGTTTCCATTTAAAAAATGAACCTGTAAGGAAAAAGGCTGTGAAACCAGAAGGCTCAAATAATCTTCCAAATGAGGCAAACCATGTCACTGCTGGCTGAATAGAGCATCACATGGAAATGCTTCAACAACAGAAAAAAAATGACCTAGTCAAATCCAAACTGACTGCCCTCCAAATCCAATCATTTCCAGAATTCCCAGTTGGAATTCCTCCTTGCCATTGCCATGTGAGTGGCAAAAATATCCACTACCATCAACCTGACCTGGCTGCCTCAGAGATGGACAGCCCCAGACACTGAGACATTCTGCTTGGCTAATGCTGGAGAAAAAGCTGTAGAGGGAAAGTCTCTGATGAAGGATGTGGACAAGATAACGAATGCTTCGCTATAGCAAGGGCCTTGGTGCTATCGGCTTGTGGAGAGCAAAAGGTCTCTTCTTACCAAGGGAAGAGGACATAAAACCTCCTTGTAATGGGTCCAACCTCCACAGCTTTTATCCCCTCTAAGGAGAGAAGGAACTACCTGCTGGCAGGTTTACAGGGAAGGCACTGCTGAAGACATATTGGATGAAACTCCATCGAAGGAAAAGCAAGAGCAGACTTCCATCCTCCTCAGGCCCTGCACAATCAATTTTAGGGGTCTTGGACTGGTCATAACAGAATAGCAATACCCATTGCTTTTCTGTCTCAATTAGAGCTCTAGGTTTCTATATCTCACCAATGCCAAGCTTGGTAGAAGGTGTGTGAGGCGTTTGGGGTCCAAAGGACAGCCTCACCAACACAGCAACTGCACAATGGCTTGGGATTGCAAGAGCTCTTGGCTTCTTTCTCCTTGTAGAGATATACAAGTAGATATCAGACCCTGCCAGCCTGGCTTGGGGAATCTCTGTCCCTAAAAACGAAGTCAACAGAAGTCTGGGACAACATGCTCCTGTGGGTCTTGTAGGCACTACCTCGGGTTATGTGATTAAACAGCAACACTGAGTTTGCAAAGCTGTCAGTCAATCCCGTACCTTTCATCAGCACTTAATTCACACACACACACACACACACAAAAGCCATACCAGCCCTTAAAAGCTTTGGAGCTGCGTTTCTCATGGCTGCAATAATACTTACTTACAATATGGACTCTAGCTGCTTTTTATGTAACTGCTGCTCTTAATCAGCTCAGTATTAGCAGCTCTAACCTGCTCTTGCTTGGTTTATTTTATTTTCTTTCTAAAACAAACACAGATTTACAGTCTCTCTGATTTCCCAGCTTTTATGCCACTCCACTGAGGCGCTTTAAACATCTTATTTATCTCCCATACATTGGGAAATTACAAACCCCTCCTCTCCAAAACAAACAGGCAAGCAAAAAAACCTCCAGCTAAAATCTACACAGTTGGAAAGTGTTGATTTAAACACTAGCCCTGAAACAAGATAGGGAGAGACTAGAATATGAAAACAGACTTCTTTCTTTTTTTTGTTTTCTCCCCCTTGCACAGATTGAGCTCTGAGGTTGTTCGCATCAAATGTTGACTTGTTCCAAGGCAGCATCTATTTATATGTCGTGGAAACTGGAAGGAAGCAGTGTGAAATACACTTTCCAGTCGTTTGAGAAAGACTGTGCTGTTGCATTTCTTGTAGCACACGGCTCTCTCTCCTTCCCTTCCTGCCCGCTTCCTCTGTACTTGTGTGCAGAGGGCTGGAAGCAGTTGGGATAATTTGAAGTATCGGGCTTTCCAAAGGGAGCTGAGGTGGGAAGCACACGTTAACATTTTGTCCTGATCTGTATCATTGAGGACAGACATCCTTCCCTAAGCAGACAGATGATTTCAGGGTTATGCTTGCTCCTGACTGATGAGTTTGCTATGGATATAAAAGTCTGCATTCATGAGAAATCTCTACCCATTCTGTGATACCAACAGCAATGCTGTGCCCAACGCCTCTAGGCCCTTTTGCTAATTGCATGATTCACTGAATGCAAGTGATAGCAGATTTCTCTTTTTTTAATGATATTTTACACTTCCCTTGCATCTTTTCCCCATCTATCTCCTCCCTAATGCCATCATAGAACCTTTATGCTATAGTATGTGAAACTAATGGGAAACTTCCACTTATCCATTACTATTCTGTTACACATAAACAAGCAACTCATATTTTCCCATAAATAAAGGAATAATATTCCCCTCCTTATAATTCTCTTCAACCTTATGTTTTTTTCCCCCCTCTGTAAGGATGATTTCTTTTACTCACAGAAACCCATGCAAAAATACTGCTGGAAGGACAGGATGCTCCAAGATGCACAGTGTCCCTGTTAACAGCCAAGGTTTGAATTTTTAATTCAAGATGCCATCCAAACACTGAACCAGCTCGCTCTACTTTAACGAGCAAACCCATCAATTTCACAAAACCCAAAGCGGGCGAAACATGAAAGTCTCTTACGTGCCGACGGCAGGGGGAGGGGGGGGAATAGCTATAAACCTAAACCCTCCATTCCAGATCACATCCCCAAATGTAAATAAGCACACAAGCATGTTGCTACATATTTTTACCGAAATAATTACCAACAGCCTTATCGGGAGGGGGGGAGCAGCGAATGGGGCTCCGGGCTCACGGTGGTTTCTCCGCCGCGCACATCACTTACCCGTTGTGCCCTCTGCTGGGAAGCGCACACAAGGCAAGCAACATTATTTCCAATTAATTTTTGGCATCATCACTTGGCATCTGCTTCAGGAATGCAAAGCGTGAAATTTGTAGTAGCAGGTTTAATATTTGATCCAGCCAAAAATATTTTTGCTACAAGGACTTACCTTTGGTAGTGTTTTCCTCCTCGCTCCCTCCCTCCTTCCCTCCTCCTCTCCGTGTTGTTCCGTTGCCACCGAAGCCTTGTTTATGGTCCAAACGAGGGGGGAAAAAAAATCTGCCACCGAACGCCATACGTGGCAAGAATAATTTCATGCTGTGCAAAATTTGTTTCATTTCACATCCTGTAAGAATAATTACTTAGCATAATGCCACTTAAGCTGTATTTCTAGCTGCAAACATTAAGGAAATGGTGAAAAGCTAGATCCTGGTTGGGAGGAAAAAAAAAAGAAGAAGGGGGTATTTAGGGGTCCCTAGGGTTTCTTAAAACTGGTCTCTTTTTAACATCAGGGACAAGAAGAAGAATTAAAATATTATAAATGATGTCACTGAATTTCAAAACATACTAAACGTCAATATTTTCAATGATATTTGAGGTCACCCACGTGCTGGGATCCTTGCTGGGATGCTGCCTTCAGAAACGGAATACAAAACACTTAGGCCACGTTGCTCATGTTTCTCATGCTTTCTGCCATTAGGTTTATTTGAAGGTGACAGTTATCCAAACAGTCCTAAATAAAACAGCAAGTGAAGAGGCTGGATCCTCCTCCTGTCATGTCATCGCCTCTAAATTTTTATTTGATGGAGAATAGGACTCAGTAGGTTTGGAGAGGAGTCAATGAGATGGACGAGCAGAGTGGATTGACCAAATATCAGCATAGGTTTTGCAAAAAATACCTCAGTACTTCAGGACAGTGTGATACACTGTGCCATAGGAGGCTCTGACCTCCCTCCTGGCCCCCTACAAGACAGAAAAATCCTCTTTCATATCCAGGGAGAATTATTCATGGTTCAACCTTACCATCTAGCAAAACTAAACTGCAGTCTTCAGTCAAATGCCAGACTGGCATGGTCTAATTGAATTAGTTCAATTAACTTTTAAGGATCAAAATTACAATTGTGGATTTAGAAAAGAAAACCAAAACCAACAAACATTTTTCTCGATGCCAAAACACAGCTTGCAATCAAGTAGCAAATTCTTACTTTTTCTTTCCCAAACGTTAGCAGGAAATAAACACTTACAGAGAACTTCTCTTGTGAAGTACCTTATCCCTCCCATATTGGTTTTCAACCAGCAATGGCAGCACTTGTGTACACCACATATGCAGGCTGATCTTCATCTTCCTTGAGGCCATTGTGTCTTCCTCACTCACCAGCAAATCCCATTTTTGCTGTAGTTTGACCAACAAGGATTTACTGATAAAATTCACTGATAACCAGTACACTTGCAATTGGGTTTGCTCAAACCAACAGAAGGCAAAATCTCAGATTTGTTAGAGCCAGGCTGTGAAGGATGATTGGGTGGATGGAGGCTGTCAGTCCCAGCACACCATCTCCAACCAGCCCTCTGCCAGCACAAATTCCCCCAGCTCCACTCGTCTGAATAAAGTTATTCCAATTTATTCTCATTCCTCGTTTTCACTCTGATTCAGAAAAGCCTTTATTAAAATGTCAAGTTTGAATACAGGAACAGGAGTGTCAAGAATCAGCAAGGGGGAAATAATAAATTTAAGGGGAAAAAATGGCAACAATCTGGGCACGCAAGCCCTTCTTCTGGCCTAAAACAGGCAGCAGATCCTCCCTCAGGAGGTTTTTATGAGCAGCATAGTTCTTCAGATGACACTTTTTAGAGTCCTTTTACTGCTAAATCAAAGGACATAACAAAAAACAGCCCCAAAACCATCCAGAACTATGATGCTCTTGTGGTTTTTTTGGGTATTTTATCCCAAAGTTCAGCAAATTGCTGCTGTATCTCACCAGTCACAACTCTAAAATACTCATGAGCACTCAAATGCTGCTGTAGAAGAGACAACCCATGTGAGACACCGTGCCACCAGTAACCTCAATCCTTCCTGCATGGCTCTTAGTGGCCATGGATCCAGGCAGCATCTTGTAGCCACCTGGCAGAAGCAACACCTCCCTCTGGCTTTATCGGGCAGATCTAAACCAAACAGCCCTTGGGAGGGTACTGACAATGTTGTCTTCACTCCTTCCCATGAGTGATGGCAGGAGATTTAGCCTCCTGATTGCTCACATAGCACCATGCCAAGCTCCCCACTCTGGAAGTCTCTGGAAAGATGGCAAGGCCTTTGGCATGGGTGGGCTTCACTGGGGTCATCCTAGCGGGAGATCCCATCCTTGCTTCATGTGTCCCTAAAATGCAGAGGCTAGCAACGACTTCAATAGGATTTTGTGCCCTAAATTTCACAGCTCAATGACTTCCAGGCTGAGATGGCCCATGACATTGTCATTTATCCCATATAAGATGCTTTCATGAACTAGTGAAAGTTTTGTTCTTTCTTAAAACATGCAGAGCGGGACATGGGGAAAGAGTATGCTCATATTAATGCAACATTTACCAAAACAAACACTGAAAAACCAATTCACGTGAATACCTCCAGCTGCCTCCAGGCTGAAATACTTTCCATCTATAAATCCCATCATCAAATCCAAGGAGGACTTGAAGGCAACCAGAATTGTCCTCAGACATACGGAAACCTCAGCTTAGCTCTGCTCAACCCTTGAGCGGTTGCAAACTGTCAAGAACAACGGTGCCACCTCACAGATCCTCTCCCAGGCTGTGTTTTTAGGAAGCCTGGCCCACGGGCAGGTTTTGCTAACACACACACACATGCATGTGGGACACGTGGATTTCAACTGCGTTTCAGGATGGATCACCTTGTGCTGCATCTGGCTCCGTGACTCTCTTTTAAAGAGCAAATACGAGTTGCCACTGGCCTCATGAAGGACAAACCCAACAATTTAGCAGTTGCCTGGGGTTTTTTTTCCTGATTTTTTTTTTAAACACTGCATTGATTCCCAACGGGATTTGGGGGTTTTGTTTTAATGGCGAGGCAAGAATTTGCTGATCCTCCCCGTGGCGAAGTTACTTTCAAGTCAGTGAAAGTTCTTGGCCCGCGATGAAAAGTCTTTGCCAATTAGCGCTCAACAACTTCAATTCATCCCTCCTGGTTCAAGATGAGTAGGAACCTAATAAGGCTGCGATAAAAGGGCAAAAGGCACCGAGTACCCAAAGGGGATTAATGGGCTCTTCCATTTATTTGTCTTCCTAACAGCTGAACTGTTACAAGTATTGATGGTCTTCAAACGTCCCGGGTGCCAGGGTCTCCAATGGCCATCTCCAGCTCCCCGGCCCCGAGGGGTGAGGGCTTCCCCCTGGGCGATGCCAAAACCAACAAAGCCCCGGGGATCAGGTAATGAAACTTCAGCTTTTCCCCCTCCAACTTCTTTGAGATTTATTTACTGGCAGCTGACAAGGGGCAAATTCAGCTGGAATTGTGTAGTCAAGGCCCTGTCAAGCCTTCAGAGGCACCCTTATGTCGAATCACCTTCCTGACTGGCATGTCGCTGAAAAGCCCTCGGCGCTGGTCCTTAACAGCTCCCGACAGCACAAAGGACACTCCAGACAGATGCCTACATGGCATCCTGCAGCATTTTAAAAGAGAATTAGTGGTTTTAATTATGGTCGTCGTATGAAAGGAAACCATGCAAGCTCGGCAGGAGACCTTTGATCAAACCCTTTTGCTAGCACAATGCCGCGGAACTGTGACTATTCCTAGCAAGGGGCCTTTTCTCGCTGAATGACTCACCAGTGATCTTTGAATGCAGACAAGTTCCTCACCCTCCCTCTTCATTAGTGAGCATTTCTATACAGGCCCTATATAGTGCACGGAGTCTCGGAGCTATACAATGGGGGGGAAAAAAGAATCCCTACAGATTCTGGCCCCTACTTAGGAAGTGCTGAAGGACTCTGAGTGACTTTATTCATTAAAACAGGTTGCTATTAATTAACTGTCATAATAAAATAAAGAACTATTATTTGCATTGCTTAGTGCACTCCCTTTAGTAATATGTATAAAAGATGCTTGTAACAAAAATGAATT
The DNA here is from genome assembly GCA_013401255.1 of Urocolius indicus. Lineage (NCBI taxonomy): Eukaryota > Metazoa > Chordata > Aves > Coliiformes > Coliidae > Urocolius > Urocolius indicus. The sequence continues at coordinate 81,590 of WBNH01007886.1, read as the reverse complement.
TATAAGGGAGAAAAAAAACCCTCAGAAGTCTTTTTTTTTACCTCTCCCTCCTCCTCCTTTTTTTTTTTTTTAAGGTCTAGGCAGCAGGAGCCTGACTAATTATTAGGTCCAGTTTTGCAAGAGAACAAATAAGAGGTAAAACACAAATATGAAAGTAATTAGGAAAATGCAAAATCCTGTTTACTTGGCAACCGATTCACGCAACTGAGACCAACGAAGAGCAAACCAGCTTTGCTTGTTTGATAAACTTAAGGGTGCCACCTCGGAGGCGCTGGCAAAAATGAAACTTAAGCCAGCTGTCCCTCAGTATTGCCTTTCAGCAAACAGGCTAGGAAGCATCCATGCAACGCCTTCGTCTACAAGCACCAGCGCACCTCATCTGAACAGATTCAGTGGGTGGGAATATGGGTAAGTACATTTGGACATCAGGGACAGTGTTGAGCTTAACACCCATCACGGACACTCTGCTGGCACACAGCTCACATGAGCATGGTCCTAGGTTGCAACTGATTCTGCTTTGCTCCCTAAAAAAACATCATGTTTCCACTCTTCTCCACACCTGGAAGTTCTCCCTGCAGCTTGCATCGCTGCTTGTCACGATATATGACGATACGTTCCTTGAGGCAGGCTGCAAACCTCTGTCCAGCCTCTCTTTTCTCCTGAGTAGATAGTGGAATCCACAAAAGCTTCCAATTATTTCAAGACTATGGAGCTAAGGAGGGGCATCTGATCACGATAAAGAAAACCCTCAGCTCAGTATATTTGCTTGAATGGATTTTCAATAATGCAGGTAACAAAAGCATTCAAAAATTGGGTTCCTAATGCTTTTCTGCTAGGCTGAAGGACTGATTTTGAGAAGGGAGAAGAAAGCCAGCCCTGAGAAAGCTGCACAGAGGAATGTATGATATTCCCTTGCTCTCTACAAACACTTCTGCGGGGACTGAGGAAAGGGAAGAGATTTAAGTGACGCACAGACGACCTGAAATGTAGTCAATTACAACACAGAGTTAAAATGACATCCCTGAACTGCTCCTCATCCTCTCACCTCTACCCAGAAGCCATAGTTTTCTTTTTATTGCCCAACTGCTGTTTGTATAGGAATCGTTTATACAAGAAACAAGGGGAATTGCTGTGGAAATCTCACTATCAAAGTATATCAGAAGGAGATGGAGAGAAATAAAGGATCTTATTTTGCAACCAGAATCTGAGATTCCTCAATAGGAGCTTGATTTTTACACAGGCAGCATTCAATCAAAGTCAGCACCTGGGGAGAACAACCAAAGTGGTCTTCTTGTAAAAGGATCTATTACCATCAGTAGCCTCGTGAGCCTAAATCTGCATCTACACATACCTCAGTTTACAGATCAACAGAGCATCCACACACAGCATCCCTTGCAGCAGCTTGTCCAAGCCTCCAAGAAGCTTCCAGAGGTGCCACTTGATAACATGATCTTTACAGAAGTACTTCTTTCTTCTCTGAAAACTTTACTAGCCCAAATGAAATCCTGGCCTGGTGGGAATTCGTCTCCTGTAAAAACATTGGGCTGAGATCTCACAGAACAAAGTATGAAAATTGAGATGAACACTCCAGTAACAACCCCAGAGTTCTGGGTCCATTTTAAGCACCTGAAGTACATATGAACCAAAGACATTTTGCAAAACATTTTGTGTCTTTTTTGTTTTGAAAACAAGTAGCTGAGCTCTCGTTAACCAAGCTGGTTGGCCTTTGGGACAGAGTGAAAAGCAGGATGTATTCACATTATTCTTTTGGTTAAAGCCCCTGACATCTCTAACATTGCAGTTCTGGCATCCACAGTACCTTCAAGGATGTATCAGAGCAGACAAGTGATACAGGCTTGCATGGAAAGAGGCCGCAGTACAGATGCCATGAGCCATGGGGAGAGCAGAGCATTGTCCCCAGCAAGGTCGCACCACAGTGCCCCTGCCCTAGGGGAAGGCATTGGAGGAGATGCCATGCTGCTGCCTACAGTCACTGTGCTCTGCGAGGGAAAAGACAGAAGTTGCTTGCTCGCTATTGGAAAAAAGACTATCCCTACATCTAATTACAGCATAATGAAAATACCCATCCCTGCAAGACCCCTTCCTCAGCTGCTCCCCATCACACTTGTGCTCTAGCCCCTTCCCCAGCTCTGGACACGCTCCAGCCCCTCAGTGTCCCGCTGGCAGTGAGGGGCCCAACCCTGACTACAGCACTCGAGCTGCAGCCCCACCAGGGTCCAGCACAAGGAGACTGCCTTGGTCCTGCTGCCACACTATGTCTGATATAAGCCAGGATGCTGGGGCACACTGCTGGCTCATGATCAGCTGCTGTGGGTCAAGGAGAACATGGTGTCTGTAGCACCTCAGGGTACAGACACAGCCAGAGGACAGATCTAAAACAGCAAACAATCAGGATCCCCGTAAGGGCACCATCCCACATGCTCGTCCTGATGGAAACCTACCAAACCATGCTGCCCTGGGACCATAAAAACACACAAACACAGCACTACTGAAAAAAAAATGCTGCATTTGTAAAAAAAAATGACAAGATCTTCACATTACAACAGATTCACATGTTTCTTTTAAAAGAAAACTCTCCTTTTGAAAGCCAGTGTTTTATTTAGTGATGAGTTTTCTCCCCCCTCCCGCCTCTCCCCCAACAAAACAACACAAACAGTTCATTTGGCAACATCGACCAAAGACTAAAACGAGTAAGTTCCTGTGAAGGCAATCACGCTTGATTTCCTTTCCACTGCCATTTCTGTCACCTTTTAAAACCATTCTCACGTTTTCAAGGATTAAGTCAGATTTCAAGTCCCAACCCCAAACTCCAAGCCCTTCAGCAGGCGGGGGCAGGACTGGGCACTACCCAGCTCCCCGCCTCACATCTTCTTTCATTTTCCTCAGCCCTTGCAGCTCTTTCTTCAGGTGCTTCACCACCTGCAGGATATCCTGTTGCTGGGGATCATCCTCTGCTTTCTCAATGTACAGTAGGAAATGTTTCACGGTGTCGGAGAGCAACGCTTCGGGATCCACATCCACCCGATGCAGACGCAACATCCTCTCGCAGGCAATGGCGTAGTTTTTGTGCCAGTTCACTGGGTGATTGGGATGAGAGTTGACAATGTCTTTATAGGACTGTTACAGGCAGCAAAACAAAAGCAAAGGGAGAAAAAAAGGAGGACAAATTAATTGATTGAAGGGGACCAACAGCTTTTAATAGTGCTTCAGAACTGCCTGTAAAGGAACAGATGCTATTTAGATGTCCCAAGTCCTGAGCTGGAACATTTCTGTGCCTCGCTCCGTGTCTGCCATGCAATGCACAATAGCGTGGATCAGAAATGCAGAGGGGGGCTGAAATGCTTCCCTTCCTGCAGCAGCTGTTTGTTTGGAAACATTAGGAATGAGCATTATAACCCCAATGCACATTATGTTCTTCCCTGGGAGAGGTGTTACACCAGGCTGGAGGCAAAAAGAACCCAAAAGGAGATTGAACTGCCGTGCCTGCAAAGACATTTACTCAATATTTCAGGAGATCAGGATGCCTTCCACAGGACTTCAGCAGTTTGTTGACTTCAGTGGGAATATTCATAAGCTCAGCAGCAGGCATGTGCCCAAGAACTTTGCAGAACAGCAAAAAAAAAAAATCACAGCAAAATGGGCAAGTGTTGAAAGGAAACTATTTACTGAGGGTTTGCTGGGGTGTGAAACGTTCCTCCAATGTGCTGGCACACATTGATCATTTTGTTCATCTGTTGGCATCTCAGACAGTCCAGTATTTCCAGGGATATCTACACCAGCTTATGGGTGTTATTCTTTGGTGTGAAACGCAACAGATCTAATTTGCAGCAAGAAGATGGTCGGATTTTACAATTGCTGGCTCAGATGCACGACTGCGTAATGACAGAGGGGAGAAGTGCATAGAGGGGACTTCAGGACAAGCAATCTCTTGGCATGGGTTTGGAGCCCAGCACAGACAAGATAATTATAGCAAAAGCAGGGTATTGACTGGTCAGCTTTTGGCATCCTCCATGACCGAGGGGGCAAGTAGGACAAAATCCCTGAACAAATCTCTTTGAATCTGCTACACTCCCCGTTTGGATGAACAAGGGAGAATGCATGTTACAGGACCTACATGGAAACATTGTATTTCTATGGAGTCCATACACTTTTTTTTAAAAGGGGAAAAAAAAGAAGGGTGGAGACTGGAGGGAGCATTGATAAGCAAAATATATGACTTACGGTGTACGCAAATGTGTAGAGTTGTGACTTCATTTCTGCAGTCACACTGGCAGCTTCTGCCAGGTCAAATATAAAAAATGCTGTTTTCATCCTAGGAAGATGAGAAAAACTTCCATATAATAACTGCTTAACATAACCAGCTCACCTCATGTGGTTACACACAATTTCAACGTGTCCATGTATGAGACAGAATCTCCAATGAGGTCGTCAGTGACACAAGTTTCTCTCCATGATGTATTTTCTCACCGTGTCCCAGCTACCCTCTGCTCCTTTGAGATACTTTGAGCAGCAACTCTTGTGGACAAGACAATCAGTTTGCTGAAGCATTTGCCAGAGGCCAGGCATGCTTCATCTCATTCTGCCAAGCTTTTTCTTCTAAAGCTTGGCACTTTTAGATCCAGTAAGGCCATGCACCGTCAAGCTGCCTACTTGGTGTGCATTTCCACACCGGTGAGCTGGCAATGCCAACCGACTGTTGGAAGGGAGTAAAGGAGCATCACCTGGCTTGCCACATCTCCTCATTGGCAACAGCTTCCCAAGAAGAGGGCTTGAAACTAAATAGAAATGAGAATAAAATTCAGCCATCAAATCCATGTCACTGTGTTTCACCCACCGCACAATCAGCCTTTTCCACCCAGGCAACTACAGACCTCCCAGGCTGAGGAAAACCCATCATGAAGCCCATGGCTCTGACAGCAGAGACCTCAGCTGATCCTAAGTCATTCATGAAATTATATTCTTCACTTTCCACAGAAGGAATCTCTGGCACATCAGGTGTTTGACAGCATCCTAGCTATCCTCAAAGTGACACATGCCTTTAACCACCCATCACAGTCCAGTCTATGACACACAAAGCTTTGGGTAGCCCGAGTCCTCAACATTTTTTGGCTCCTGATCAAGTTTTCAGATCAAAATTGGACCTGGCATTTGACTAGAAAGGCCCCCTCTGTTTTTAGCAGTACTAAAAACACCTCACACAGATTGATTACAAGCTCCAGATCACAAAACATTATGACTACAGCTCATGCTTAACTTCTGTAACACTGAAATGGACGTGGTGATGCTGCTGGCAGAAGAATGATGAGCAGGAAAGAGCAGAGTTGCCTCTGCCTCGTACCTGCCATAGTCTTCAGTCCAGTTATAGAGATTTCTTGTAAGATGAATCCACTCTCCAGGGTCAAACACGACATTGGAAGGAACCAACTTTTCACACGTACCCCATGGCCAGAGCGAATAGCTCCTTCTCCAGGTCGAGTCACCTTCGTGAAGACCTATGCAGACAAACACTTCCTTACTGCCAAAGGAAACAGAGAGAGCAATGGTGAAGCCGTGCCAGAGACTTTGGGCCACTCCACATCCTTAAGCACACCACACTCCCCACACCACTGCCACAGACAGGTCTTAAGCAGGTCTTAAGCACATTTCCTGCAGCACAGGTACCCGTCCGGACCATTTCGCATCAGAAAGGGCACATTTCCTTATCAGACTGCAAAACAGCCCTCTCACTGCAAGCCCACGTCTCATCTGGCACTGCAAATCTCACACATCCTCTCCCCTGTGTTGAGCCCCACAAACATGCCAGAAGCTTGCAGGAGAAGCTTCTTTCTTCCCAATGGCACCCAGCAATGCTCTTCTGCCTACCCACACGCACAAGGCTCACTCTGGCTGGTCTAAATGCAGATGCTATTCTTATTCATGTGAGTATCTAATCCTTTCTCCACTCTTACTAAGCTATTTTTATATGATGATTATTCCTGGAATACATTCATTCTATGCTAATCAGTTGGCTACAATGCTCATGAAGGAGAAGCAGCAGCAATTTGCTCTCCATCATCACTTTGAGTACAGGGAAAGTTCTTTTTCTTTCCTGATGAATTTTATCAACAACAACAACAATAAAATAATCAGTAAATACCCTCTGCCGATCACCTTATTTTTTTCCTCCTTAAAAACCAACCCAACCTCAAAACACCAAGCAACATGATATCCGGATGGAGTTACTTCTGCATAGATATTTGCTTTAATTGCAAAAATAATCTCACCACCAGGGAGGAAGTCAGTGGAGAAAATTGGTCTTTTGGATGCAGCATCAAGCTGTTCCATAAACAATTTCAAGAGGAAAAAAAAAACAAAACCAAAAAAGGTTGAAGATTTTTAGGAAAGCTGTTACATATGAAAGAAATACTTACTCTTTGTTTACTTGGAGGAAATGATGGAGATTAAAAGTGAGTGTCCCATCAGGTAATACTCCTTCCACAGGATTCCACCGCATCCCAGGAAAATAAACGCCAGGTAAATGCTTTGCCAGCTTGGGTAAATACCATTCGTAAGTCATCATCTAGCAACAAAAATGTAAGAGCCAAATTAAAACAAGAAACACAATTTTCATCCATTTTACAGGCAGAAGTTGCAGCAAATGGTTTCTGTAGGAGGAAGGGCTGTCATTGCTCTGGAAGATCACCTCCCGTTTCAGAGACTGACTGGGACTATCCCATCAAACCAGGTCACTGGAGGTTTCTGATCAAAGGATCTGATCCTCCTTCCTGAAAGGGCAAAGGAAACACAAAACTAACTACTGTTGGCACGAGACACAAACAGTTTTTGGTTTGCTTACATATGAGGCGTTGGGTTTTGGGTTTCTCATCAAGTCACACGCCCTTGCTGCAAAGCCAGGTGTCAGTGGAAGTGTCAGTGTCTCCTTCTCTTCTCCCATTTCTCAGGAAAAAAAGGAAGGAGTGCAAACACCACCCAGAGACACACAGCACCTCTCTTTTAATGTGAAAAATAAAGAAATGAGTCTCTAAAACCATATCTGGGGGGCCAAGGCAACAGAGGGGATGCAGTGAATGAGCCTCAGCACTGTAAAGTCCTTGGGAGAAACCTCAACACCACATTGTCCATGGGACAATTGTTGCCCTGCTGCCCTCCATGCTACTCCCAGAAGTCTTCTGCTGCCCCAACATCTGGATTTTGGGACAACTGCAGTAAATAGCAGGGACAAAGATTCCTCAGCAAGGCAAACCATCCCTGTATCATATCTGGATATCTGCAGTGATTAAGAACTTGAGCTTTCCCTTCTCTCTACCTGTTGTTGCCTCCCTGATGGCTTTTTGGGCTTAAGTGGGGCTTGCACACCGTGCTCCATTCCAGAGCCACCCACAACCCTTTAAAAACAAAGCAAAACTCAATTTTATTTCTTCATCATGTATTTTATTTGAACAAAGAGACCTCCTTGAGAAGAGAAAGGAACAACTGAATTCTTACTTCTTGTTTTTAAATCTGCTCATTGTCTCTTCTTATACAACTTTTCCACCTACCTCCTGGTCCACTAAGGTGATATCTGGCCTCATCTCTTCGCAGTAATGAACATAACGAAGAGCATTCCCAGGTAAGTCTCCTCTTAGCAAGATCACTGCACCCATGGGCATAGAGGACAGCAGGTTCCTTGCAAACTTATCAACAACATAGTTGTTGCTCTGATCACAAGCACTGAAGAGAACAGATAAAAACCAGTATCTTAAAAACAGCTATTTTGCATGGCTTTGCATATCTTCAGAACGGTTTTATGCAGTAAGCATCCACAGGGAAAGTGCTTCACCCTGGTTAGATCTTGATGAAAAGCATCAGTTCCATTTACAGAAAAGCCAAGATACAGAAATGAAGTACCAGAGAAAGAAGCCAGTGCTGGTTTGCCAAAATACACTCTCATGGCACATCTTCACCTTAATTCTGATTTTTTTTCTTGTGCTAAATCCAAAGACTTATTAGTTGGAGCTGGAAGTGCTGGTCCAAAGATGGTTCTTTAAAGCATTTGAAATCCTCCCTAACCTTTCAATCCTTTTAATTAAGTACTAAAAAAAAAAAGCCAAGTTTTTGTAGCATCAGGCAGAAGTAGATCTGTGTTACCTGTGTTGCACACATTCCAGACACAACTCAAGCAGAGGACACTCCATGACGTGGCTCTGTACATGAGCTATGACTGGCTCACCCCTGGACTAGACTTTGGGAAAAGATATGTGCAAAGGGAAGATTCCTGAGCATGAAGTTCTGGGTGTTCTATATTTCACCAGTTGGTCAACCTTTACCTGAGAATCCCAATACTACCCTGATTCCTGCCCAAGCCACTGTAGTCTTTGGTCTGGTTATAAGATAAGCAAGCTCATCAGTATTAGTATAGACTACAGATGTAACTCTTCAAAAAGGATAACATAGAAGAAAAAGCCCCAGGACACAAGGTTTTCTGAAGCAAAGCAAGGGAAGGAGGTGTTTGTTCTGTTCAAATGAATTCTGCAGATCTTTGGAAATAAAGAGCAGATGTGCAAGTTCCTTTCACTGGAAGTTTACATATATACAGTTTTCTTCCTTCAGCCTACAAGGATATCTCCATTTGCAGCCTGGAGTTGGTGCTTGGTGATATTTAGGGAGATCAAACGTGTAGCCCCACAGGCTGTGGTCACACAACCTTGAGTGGGATGTGAAAAGTGCCCTTCCCATTTCAATGCAAGGACAGAAACCCAGGAGCAAGGGTGGTGGGTTACAGCAGCACCCTAACTTTGCAGCCCTGTGAGGCTGCCCCAAGACATGTGCCCAGGGGATTTCTCACCTGTAATTTGCCCAAAGCTGAGAAGCAACAAGAGTGAGAGCAGAAAGCCACTGCAGCCAGGGCAGTGCCCAGCTGTCCACCAGTACCACACGGCCGACAGAGGTGAGTGCAGCCAGGCCCAGTCCCGCCAGCACAGCCACCACAGCACTGCTCTGCAGCCAGAACCGCTCTACCTGGGAAGCAAAACCACAGAATCACAGCATGCTGGGGGTTGGAAGGGACTTCTAGAGCTCATCCAGCCCAACCCCCTGCTAAAGCAGGTTCCCTTCAATCAGGGGGCAAGGAATGTGTCCAGGCGGGTTTGGAAACCTCCTGAGGAGCCTCCACACCCTCCCTGGGCAGCCTGGGCCAGGGCTCCCTCACCCCTACAGCAATAAAGTTTCCCATCATAATTCCAGTGGAACTTTTTATGTTCCAGTTTGTGACCACTACCCCTTGTTCTGTCACTGGACACTACAGAAAAAAAGTATTGCTCCATCTTCTTGACACCCATCCTTTAGGTACTTACAAGTGTTGATGAGGTCCCCCTTGAGCCTTCTCTTCTCCAGGCTAAACAGTCCTAGATTCTGCACCCTTTTCTCATAAGGAAGATGTTCCAGTCCTCTGATCATCTTGGTGGCCCTATGCTGGCCTCTCTTCCATAGTTCCCTGTGCCTCTTGAGCTGGGGATCCCAGAAACAGATATGGAACTCCTGATGAGGCCTCATCAGGGCAGAGTAGAGGGGGCGCAGAAGCTCCCTCAATCTGCTGTCCACACTTGATTCTCCCCAGAATGCCGTTGGCCTTCTTGCCCATGAGGGCACATTGCTGGCTCACATATATTTTCTGCCCACCAGAACTCCCAGGTCCCTCTCCTGGAGCTGCTCTCCAGCCTATGCTGGTGATGAGGTTGCTTTTCCCCAAGCACGTGGCCTTTCTGAACCTCATGAGATTCCTCTCTGCCCAATGATCCCTGAGACTCTACTTGTGTTTCCTCAGCTATATGAAAACAGAATAAGCAGCTGTATTTTTGCACCTTACACAGCTTCAAGACAACCACTTGCTTCTGATTTGATAGTTTTAAGGTTTCTTCCAAAAAATAACAGTTCAGAGCATTTTTGGAGTGCAACTTACCACGCCCAGAAACAGAGGTTTTGTAATATCCAAATTAGCCCTCCAAGCGAAGAAAAGGGAATAAAGACAGAACATTCCAGCAAAGAGCCAGATCACAGGCGTTTTCTGCTGCTTTATCCTGTAAATAAAAAAGTAGCACCCTAGTGGCATGATGAAAAAGGAGACAAAACTTTTATGTGCTTGAAAACCACTCTCTCTCTCTGCATACCTAAATGCATTTAATATGAGGAGCTGATGAGCCTTTCTTTACCTTTGCAACATATCAAGCTTCTGTTTTCAAAGCACAGAACCATCAGGATTTCAAGATTTTTAAGCTTGCCATCTACAAAGCCACAGGGTTACCAGGAGCAGGGATGTCTTGCTCTTAAAGATGACACCACAGTTAAAATTGCAAGCAGAAGGCAAAGAAAGCCGCCCAGGCAGCCAGGGAGGAGAATATTCTGCTGCAACTTACGGCAGTGCTGTGCTCACACAGGCCACGAGTGCCAGGACGAGGACGGGAAGGGAGAGCTCCAACTTCATCTGCATCAGCTGAAAACTGCAGAGAAATTAGTGTGTCATCCCCAAATTGCCCTTTGCACTCAATTAAAGTGTCAATAGAAGCTGGGAATAAGCATACACAGCATAACATATTCCCATTCTGCTGTGATTAAGTCTACCAGAAATGGGAACAAGCTCAGTTTACATGTCAGCATTTTGAATGTGAGGAAAAAAATACCAGTGGACAGAGGGATCCAGCATTTTTGTTTTAATGGGGAAGATGGATGTGCGTGCATGCATGCTGTTCCTGCACCAGACACACAGCCTCACCTCTGGGCCAAGCAAAGGAAAGGCAAGGCAGAGGCCACTTTGGTCAAAACAGCAGCAGTAACAGGTTTTTCTACATTGCAAAGTACAGTCAAGACTTTACTCACACCAGCATCTCTCTCATACTGGATCCTGTCTCAGACTTGGCCTATTTTAAAAAGAAAGAAAACGCACATGCTGATTGCCACATCACTGGAGCAAGGAAAAGTTTTTTAATTTTCTGTTTGCAGAGCCCTGAGCACATAGGGCTCCTCAAAAGCCCTTCAGATGGTTACCCTAGAGTGCTCACAAGGAGCAGAAATGACTTAACAACAAAAGACATCAAACTCCAATCAAACCTTAATTGTAAGGTCTTCTCCCACATCCTTGCTTTACATGATACCACTGTGCAGGGTTTACACCTAGATAAGCACTTTTTCCAGGTGCTACCAACCCACTACCCTGTGACTCAAGCATATCATATATTTTAGCTTTGATCATCACCATATCATAGATTCATAGAATCATTTAGGTTGGAAAAGACCTTGAAGATCCATCACTAAACTGTCCCTCAGAGCCACGTCTACATGGCTTTTACATACCTCCACTCATGGTGTTTCAGCCACTTCCCTGAGCATCCATTCCAGTGATAACCCTTCATAACCCTTTTAGTGAAGAAATTTCTAATAATCTCCAATCTAAACCCACCCTGGTGGAACATGAAGCTGTTTTCTCTTGTCCTACATCTGCATGCTGCAATTATTTTCTGAGATCTCCCCTCAGCCTTAGACAAGCACATGGGACTCAGGTCCCAGTTGCTAACCAGATTTGCCCCTGTCACCTCTGTCCCAATGAAGGCAGAGTTGTAGCAGATTTATGAGAGATGTATGAGAATTTTGACTGCTAAGATGTGCAATACATTGCACAAGTCAGGAGGAAAAGACCAGCTCAGTGGAGGTGAGGAATTTCCTTCATAGGTGCTTGTTGCAAAAGTGGTAGCTACCAGATAAAAGATAAGGTAAATGGATTCAGCATATCTGGAAGTAATATTTAATCTCAGTAAAAATGGAATAGCTAATTGCACATAAGACTTAATGAAAAAAGTGTTAGAGGACAGAGAGTCAGCCCACAGCTCCTGAAAAACCACTGCAACCTCTTCAAAGCAAAGCCCCATTTTGCTTTAAACAGTTGAGTTTAAAGGTTTTTTGTTTTTTTTTTTTTAAGGATAATTGTCTTAAACCAAGGGAATAACCACAAAACTGATGCCACCGTTTCCCTCCAACATAGTTTGCTCTTTGGGCTACAAGATACCTGCACAGTTCCCAGTAGATAATACAGCTCACCCCGTAACAGCAAAGAGAACTATTTCTTTGCTTTCACAGCCACACGATTCGTTTCCAGGAAACTTGACAGACCAGCAGGTCAGTCCCAGAAATACATTTTTTAAAAAAGAGAACATTTTCAGTTTCCTTCCCCTGCATGCCATTGTTAGTGGCAAGCAGAAAGGTTCTGCTACTGCCTAAGTTAAAAGAAAGTCTTTTAGAAAATGACCTTTATTTACCAGATTAAACGTCCCATATTCTTCCCTGAGAAAGTGGGTCAAAAATCCTTGAAAAGTCGTCTGGTCTCCCCATGTCCAACGGGCTTGATTGAGGTAGGACGAAGCCGGCAGATAGAGATAAGGCAGCAAACCAGCCAAGAAGCATAAACCCAACTTCAGCAAATGGCCTAGGGACAATTCCTGCACCAAAATATGTCATATTGCATAACAATGTTTATTTTAGTTTAATCACGCTGGAACTTCAAGAACAGATAAAGAAAAAACATCAAATATATTTACACAGAGCTGATCTCTCAATTTATAGTAAGTCCCTACGAAATGCTATGTTAAACCTTACGATTTTGTGGATTACTAGGAAACTGCATCAAACTGATCTCCTTTGCATGGCAGGGTGAAATTTAAGTGAAGCAAATAATATTAGCTAGGACTCATGAGTATCGTACTCATTGCATCTTTCACATTTAAATCATGGCATGACATGCATAGATGGCTGAAGCACTGCAAGGCTGAGATAACCCACTTTGCAGCGATTAAGAGTTGGCTGGTATTCCATCTGGCAAAAAAAAAAATAAATAATAAAAAATGCTGCTCCAGTACAACTACACACATCAGCACCATCATCAGGAGTCAGTTTCGCCATTTAACTTTATCGTGATTACGCTGGCTAAATTGGATAGGCCAACTTTTGGGGTGGGATTTTCAGGACTGCCTAAGGGGTCAGGAAGACAAGACTTTCAAAGGGACTTCTGTGCCTAACTCCTTTAAGTGCTTTGGAAAATCCCACCCTAGAATATTGCATGCTTGCTTTATCTTTTAGCCACTGTCCTGTCAATCAAAGCCCTTCTTCAGCAGTTGGGGGTTAAGAGGCACCATTTGGAGTGATCATCTACAGACCAGAAAAAAGAAGCTTGCCAATTGTGGTGGCCAGTTTCTTCAGAAGAAAGCTGGCTCTGTTTTTCTTAAAAAGGCACTGTTTCCCATCAAATATCCTTCTTATTAGGTGGTTTTCTGCAGCAGCACCACTGGGCTGTCTAAAGCATTTCCCAGGAATATTATATTGGCACAAAATTGCCCTTGTTGGAACTCAGAGGCCTCTCTGGACCTTCCTGGTTAAAAAATGAAAAGCTTTGTTTAAATAACAAAAATACATTGCAAAAGTGAGTCTTCATTTAAAGGAAACATATACTTAAAAAAGGGGGCTCAGTGGAGATATTGAATAGATTTTTAAATGAACCTTGTTCAAGTTGAATCACATCTTATGCAGCTCACGTGCTTCACTCCAGGCTTTGTTACACCCCATGCCATGATCCAGAACCACACTTGGCTTATCATGTCATTGGTGGAAAACCACAGACAGGACTGGCCCAGCAGAAATCTGTCCAGCTGTCACCTTCAGAGTGATCAGAGCACCTGTATCACTGACAAGTGTAGCTGTTTGCAAAGCAAAGTAGGATTTCTACAATGCATCTACACTCACCCTGATGCACTGACCCAAAGTCTGCCTACAGACAAGAAGGGCACTGCAGGGCTCTCAAATGTCATCCAGGAGCATCATCTAGACAGATGCAGATCACACTCATAAGCCAGGCATGCAAAAACGCATTTTTTTTTCTTACACAATGAGCGAGTTTAATAAAGAGGTGTAAAATGAGGGACATCTTGAGAATGAGGTCCCTGGTAGGAGATCAAAGGGACATATTTGACCAGATCAAGGGCTTGCTGTTTGGCTGAAGGTCAGCCTTCTTTTGGCTTTCTCCAGCTGGCATGAGCCAGGCACTGTTCACCTGAGAGCTGACCTCTTCTAGGACTCTCAAGTTCTGATTGCATCACAGCCAGAGGTTACTGGAGCCTGGCACATCCCAAGATGACGCTGAAGAGGATTTCCTCCAAGAGACAAGCAACTGCCCCCTTCTTGCTGTGCCACTTATTCTTGCCGCACCTTCAACTATCAACAGCTTTGCAATGAAGGACCCAACATACAGAAACTCAGGTCCAGATGAGCTGATGGTGTGAGAAAGCCACTGCCACCAGCCAGGAGAAGCAGTGCCCAGACTGCATATGACTGTGACTTCTCACCAACAGGTATTTATCAGCTTTCCTCTTTGGCTGGTCATTGACTGTGCTCCTTTCTCCTACATGCTGAGCAGTTTTTAGTTCTGTCAGTCTCATGGCTGCTCACAGGGTATTTGCAAGCAACTGGGGCAGAGTGCTCCCGTGCCAGGAGATACAAGCTGGCCATAGATTGCTGGTGTAAGCAAAGTCCCCATATTGGAACCAGTGGCTCTGGTGTCAGACTGACAGACTAACTTCAGCGGGTCATGCCTGACAGACCATTGACTGTCCCTTGTTTGTACATCAACACAGAAGTGGCACAAGTGCTTGGAAAAAAGAATTAGTTACTGCCTCACAAAACAGAGATGTGGGTCAGCAAAATACGTACCGCCTTTCTGAGCAGTCGGGAGAGAACCCAGGGCACAATACAAGCAACATAAAGCACTATTGTGTGCTGATTGCACAAACTGAGCCCACAGCAAAAGGCACCAAGTTTAGAGATCTGAAAGGAGGAAAAGAAAACCAAAACAAAACCAAACACATTCACAATTACTCTTTACAGTTTGCAAAAACATCCAGAGACCAAAAGAGCTTCTGTGCTGCCCACAGCACACTTACAGGAGAAAGAGAAACACATCGGTGAGCTCAGGTTGATTCTAACACAGCTAACACAGGGTATTTTTTATTATATTACTATTTTCACTTGTTTAACAGGAAACATTAGTTAAGAAGTGCCCAGCTACATCTCCTTGTGTACAGAGATCTTCTTTATCACCATCACATCACTATGATGCAAAGGGGTCTGGTTCCTGAATCACTGCTGCACAGGGGACACGGTCCAGCAGTTAAGTCCCAATGATGAAAGGTTTTCAGAAGTCATATCCTAAAATAATGTCATTACATAGAGACCTCATTTTATATAATGGGAATTATTTTTCACTCTTCTTCAGGCACAGGGGGATAAAATCAGGGCTTCTCAAACTTCCTAAGCAAAGGCAATGGAATGTGGTATCTCTCATCAGGCTAAAAGCTCATTTTCAGGCATCTTTGAAGTTTTCCCATAAAACAGGTGACATATCCAGACAATGCAGCACAGTGCAGCGTACTTCTGGTACTCGTTGAGGGCTTTTCAAAGGTTTGTTAATGGTACTATGGCCATCCCTGGCTGATACTATGGAAAGTCTCTCTCTGCCCCATGCTGCCATAGGTTCTGCTGTGTCCCAACACCATCAGACCAGTGCTGAGTCCTCTTTGTTCAGGATGAAGCTACAAGAGTAACTCCTTATATAAACTTTGGCTTAGAGGCAAATACACCACTGAATTTGTTTCCTTCATCACTGTCCACTTGGCTCATGTTACAACCTGAAGCCATACCCCAGGGCAGCTCCTCGGTGGGCAACAAGCTGACAGAGTCCCATAGACATTGTCAGGCAGGAGTTGACAACCCACCCTCAGCCATCCTCAAGGATGACGGCAGTTCCATCTATCATCAGAGCATCGCCCCTGCTTACTTCAGTCACTCCTGAGGATGGTGTGTGAGATGCAAACACTCGCCTTGGGGTCGTGATGGGATCACTTGGTAATTTGAAACTGACTGCTCAACATTCAATGTTAGATGCTGCTTTGCCATGGAAACACCTGCCATGACTTCAGAAAAAAAAAAGTCCCAAACATTTGTGGACCTTCAGAGCTGCCCTGCGAGACTGACAAAAACCTCAGCCATTTTTCAAGTACATTGCTGGACTCCAGGTACACCCCTGAAGATGTGAAGCATGACCATCTGATTAAGTAAAAGCACTGTGAGCTTGCCGTTGGCAGCCTGCCTTCTTCAAGGCATGGGATGCCAGACACCCCAAACCCATTGAAACAAGCTCCCTGACTGCTTCTGAAAAAAAGAGAAATCACATCTGAAAATCCCATTGGGAACTGGGCACGGGAAATTTGGAAGCAGGCTGGAAAATGCCCAACTCTGTCTTCATAGAGTTCAGGTCGTAGGGATCTTGGGACAGCACTATCAGAAAAGAAAAAAATTAATCCCCCAGTAAAACAAGGTCTCTATAACCACTGATAAAACGTGGTATTTGAGAACTCACAAAGCTGAGCAAACTGCCACTGCAGACTCCTGAAATTCTAGCCTAGCCCAACAAAAACCCTTTTATTCACACAATTTACAGGAATTACAGCAGACAAGCCTGTCAGAGGAGAATGGATCAGATGTTCAGGCAAACAAATGGAAAACAAACAAGACTGTTGAGTAAAAGTAAAATTTGTCTGCCTAGTCTGCTTGTAAGGTAGAGAACATAGCATGAAATTTAAAGTCTCTGTATTTAACAATGCCATTACTTTAGAGGCACAATGAATTTCAAAAGAAGATCTGACTGAAAATTTGGTCACCTCTGGTTTTTAGTAGAAACCTGGGTTTCTGACTACGTGAGCTTTCTGTAAAATGTATCTATTTACCCCAGAGAACAATCTCAGTTCTGAGAATAACAACTTGAAGACCCATAGCCTAGTTTGCTTATTTGATGCAGGAAACCAAACTTTGCACCAAATGTTTAGATGACAATTATTTTCTTTTTCCTGTTTTCACTTTGTGTGTATAAAACAAACCAACACCAAACCCATCCAACAGGTCTCAACTCTTCAGTAAAGTGGACACATTCCTCAATGTCTGGCACTTTTTGAACATCCAGGGATGGACACTACCCAGCACAGGTGGCTAGTCCTCAGATTTTTCCTCCTTTAGTTAAACAAAACTAAACCAGCATTAAATCAACAGGAAGTTAACCAGATGCGCGATAAGGAATTGAAAAGTAAAGAACTATTTGCTTGGCTTGAGATGTTTTACCTTTGATCTCTCTTTCGCTGTGGATGCCTCCTCAAAATGCACGGTGAGAGCCATCAGCAGCCCCACAAACAGATTGTTTAAGCTGAAAACCTCCGCCGTGATGGACCACTGCCATGTTAGACGAGAGAATGAAAACACCCCCGCAGCAAGGATTCCTCCAGCGTATGAGCCAGAAAGCCTGCAAACACAGATAACATGAAATCTTCTTTTCCAACAACAACAACAACAAAAAAGAACCTACTTTATTGTCCTTTTTTAAAATAATTTTTTTTCTTTCAAACATACTGTAGCAGCAGAAATGTTGACTGCCACCCAGCCAAAATGTTATATGGTTAATATCTTCTTAATAACGTCTTTGCAAAGAATCTCAATTAGGAAGAACCAGCGTTAGCCAGCCGGTCTATTTGAGAGTCACCCAACACCAAAGAGTCAGCTTCTTCTCATAAGTGCCATGAGAACTTCCAGTGTTGAATTTGGCTGAGAAATCTTGATGACTGATGGCCCAGTGGGTCGTGGTATGCTGAGCCAGGGAGTCATGCCTCTAACAGGATATTCACCGCTGGAGGAGATGCCAGCAAGGTTGCAGCCTTATATTCATCAAGGAGCTGAATAAAGAGTGGATTAAAGCTATTCATGATGGACAGCATTAGCAGAGCTTTCCCCAGGGGTGGGTGAGGATTGCAGCACCCATGGTCCAGGCAGGGAGAGGTGCCAGATGGGGTCAGGAGTGGGGAAAATGGGTGTCAGCTCCAGTCAGACAGAGGGAGCAGAAGAAGTGGGTGAAATCCATCATTTGGATGGCTGTGAGCCCATAAACGAGGCACCTCTGTGACTCCCAGATGGGATTATGGCATGTGCTCCCCACGGAGCCACTTGCCCAACTCAGCTGGATGCTGCATGGGAAGCACACAAGGTGGGATATTGGCCAGGAAACCTATGATGCCCATTCTGCAACAGTGGCTCTTCCCACTCGGATGCATCAGGGGCATCTCCAGCTCTGCCTGTTTGGAAAGTCACCCCTTTGGAAAGTCACCCTGAAAAGATGCCACGTAGGTCACCATCACCAGCTCAGTTATACTGTACTGTAGAATCACAGAAAGGTGGGGGTGGGAAGGCATCTCTAGAGATCATCCAGTCCAATGCTCCCTGTTAAAGTAGGTTTCTCTCCATCAGGGAGCAGAGGAACACATCTAGGCAGACTTGGAAACTTCCAGAGAAAGAGACTCCTGCTCCTGTCACTGGAGATTACAGAAAAAAGTGTCATCACATCTCCTTGACATCCACCTTTTAGGTACTTGTAAATGATGAAGAGGTCCCCCCTCAGTCTTGTCTCCTCCAGGCTAAAGAGCCACAGGTCTTGCAGCCTTTCCTCATAAAAAAAGATGTTCCAGTCTCCTGATCATTTTGGTAGCCCAGGTAACCTCCACACAGCCAACCTACTTCTGACTTGTGAAGTCAGAATGGGAATTTTTAATCCATTAAACGTGGGAATAAGAGTTCAGGTAGAAGAGGGGATTGGGATGAGGGCTTGGCAAGATCAGGTCTCTATCTCCTGCCACCAACATCTGACATCCTGGGTGGTCTGGGAAAAGCCACTCTGCAGCTGTTACCTCAGATATCAGCAAAATGAGACTAATGATTTTTATCTCCTTTGTAAAGCATTCTGTCATCTGCAGCTGCAGAAGGCAGCTGGAGGGCAAGAAGGAAGGCAGTCCAGTTAGCACCAGGGAAAAGAAATAAACTCTCAGGTGTCTGAGGCCAAAGTGAGACAAGCTCAGGGTGACACAGAGCTTCAGCATCAAGATTGCAGGAAGGGGTCTTGAAACATCAGTGGAAGGGCAAACAGAAGTCTGAAAATTCCCAAATGACAGCAGGTGGGACTGTTTCAGACCGAATCTGTATCTCCATTAGCTTTTGACAAAAGGTGATATGGAACCTCTTCTGTAGCAAATCAGGCAAATTACCAGTATCTACTGTCGTGTTCACTAATGCCACCATGGTGGACTCCCAACATCTAAACTTTACTGCACTTCAAACACAGGACCAAGTATTTGGCAGGAAATTCTCCAAGGTAAGATATGGCACTCAGGGCATTAACATAACTCTTCAAAATCATACACTTACACAGAAAAAAGGTGTTCATAGGCACAAAGGCTGCTCCATTGGTTTTGCTCCCAAGCCAGCCCAGCACCCCAGAGTCTATCTCCTCCAAAGGACAGGTGGGACACACATAACCTGTCTGGCAAAGTTGTCAGTCTCAAGGGCTCTGGTTGTATTCTCCTCCCTGTTACTAGAAAGATGTCACATCCAAATAGATAAAAGAAAGATGCAACAGAGCTTGAAAGAACCAAGTTAGGAGTGGTTTCTGCTTCTACAGAAAAATACCAGGAAAGGGCAGCAGAACCATGTGTATTAAAAATCAAAAGATGTCCCATTACACAAGCCTCACTCAATCACATCCCTAAGTTTTGGCTAAATCCTTTAAGCACTACAGACTTTCAGTAATAAAGAAATAGCTTTGTAAATTGCTTTGAAATTCTTGCAGGGAAAGAAGGAAAAACAAGAGAAAACAACTTTCCCAAAAACTTTTGGATGAAAAGCAACATTTTAAGCAAATGTCCCAATCATTTACTACTTTTCCTTGTCTTTCCTAGAAAACACTCGAATGCATCATTAGAGTTCAAATGAGACAAGTGAAATCCCATCCTCTTGATCAAAAGTCTGAAACCTGCAACTCGAGTTTTATGGAATAAGGCTTAAGAAAAAGCTACTCAACTTGAGGCTTAAAGATTTATCTCATTTATGACAGGCAGAGGACACCTTTGCTGACTGAGCAGTGCAAGGTCAAGATCCAGCACTAAGCACAGTGCACAGATCTGTTTGTCAACAGATTCAGCGTTGTCTTTAGTGTCATGTGAAACTGGTGTGAAAGACAGACTGCTAAGCTTGCTTACATGTGAAAGCACGTCATATACAGGGAGCACTAAGCTTCTACAGGTATATTAGATGCTAAGAAAGCAAATGGAAAGGTGCTGCATTCTTGAAGAACGTCAAGACAGCAGCTTTGGGAAATGCAAGCGGGTGACCACAAGTGTTTTGCAGGTTCTATTACCAGTAGTGGAAATGATGGATTTATGAGTTTACTGATGCAGAAGGAAATGCTCTTAGAAGTGGAAGCATTCAGTCCAGGTATCTCCTGGGGAGGGAAGATGAAGACCACATGGCAGAAGAAAATTCACGCCCAGCAGGTCCACTCAGTGCAGCAGTTCAGAGTGCACAGTAGCACCAGCAGAAACAAATCCCATGCAACTACATTAGCATGACACTGAGGCCAAAGGAAATCAACTCTGCCTTGCAGCTGGGCTAACACAGCTAGGATCAACATGAGGATTTCCATCAGGGAACCACCTGGAGTTCTCCAGCACGGAGTGACACTGTGCTGTGTCTCTCTTGCCTTAGCACCAATAAGGTCCTCGAACCCACATCTTGTCCAAGGAGGTGACAAAGCAGCTCAAGCACAGACAACACCGTTCACCCAAGTACAAGGCTTAGACCAAAGAACAGTTTTAAGGTGGGAAAGACACTACGGGGTGTTTAGTCAGGTAAGGCAAAAAGAGATGAAAGAATAGAGAAAGCAAAAAGATGAACTAAAACAGAGACAGGAATTTCTGAAAGAGCAAAGGGATGAGGCAGAACTCTGGATCTGAGGTCAAGCAGCTTGAAACCAAGAAAGAGGATGATAAGATTTACCAAGGAGGACAGTGCAATTTACAACAGAGGATGCTCCCAGTGACATGTATAAGGAAGCAGCATGTTAGGAAGCCAGAATGAAACAGTTGGTTTAATCAGAGGTATAAACAGAGTTTCTGTGGTAGAGACAGAATATGTCTGGTAGAACGTTAATACAAGAGGTAAAAGAGACTTCCCATAACTGCAGCAAAAGCTCAACAACATAATTACCAATGTTGAGAGAAAAGGAACAAGGCCAAGAAGCCATCTGTTGTGTGGAAGGTAAGAAGGAGTTTTCTCACGGTACATAGACATATGCCTCACCAAAAATCAAACACCAGGTCTGACACAGATACTGTAAATAATCCCTGCAATGAAGCCTTGCTGGACAAAACTCTTGGTCTCTGGCATGCATTTCCCAAAGCTACTGTCTTGACATTCTTCAAGAATATAACACCTTTCTATTTGGACAAGCAAGCACAAAGCCCTCAGTCTCTGCCACATAGCCTGGAGACTCACACTCTTCCATCTACATTGGCTGGAGGCTTGCAGGTGCAGGGAGGTTAGAAGAAGGAAACAGTTGGGATCTGTTTCTGATTATAGCTCCTAGTTGCTTAACACTATCTCTTGTTTTGACAGCACTTCGGGGCTCCAGAGCAGAGAGAAGCAGAGATTTATCCTCACTCGACTTCTACTCATGCTTCTGTTTTTGAGCACAGCTTTCAAACACAGTCATGGTGCTACAAAAAACACGGCAAAGACCTATGACAGCTGAATCCTCAACTGGCTTCACATAAAAGTGACAGGTAAGACAGCTTTATCCCACTGCTTCTGGGGAGCAGGGAGGATAGCTTCCTGCTTCCTCCCAGTCAGCATGTTCCCCTCAGTCTTTGGAACTGTTGTGAGACAGCACAGATGACTGGAACAAGAGGATCAAGTGGATACCAACACTGAGGCCATGGTAATGGTAACAACCACTTTGTGTCCATCTGTCACCACAAGTGTAGGCATAAAGCTACCTTGCAATGACTCCCTCAAGACTATGGGCCTTACAAAGACCAAAAGGTGGGCAAAACCCTGCTGTAAGGCTGTGTCCAGTGAATGACGGGGCAGGGAGATCCTGGGCTTGGGCTAGTTTGGCACCATGTCTTGGAGAAGAAGATGTCATATCACCTAGAAGAAAGAATTCAGAGTAGGAATAGACCACCAATGAAACAGCCTCAGCACACAGAAAACAGAAATCATGAAAGAAGAAAACATTTGCAGCCAACATAACAGTGACAAAGTCTTCAGAACTTGCCCCAGGAGTATTAGAGCTACCACGATCAGGCCCACCTTGAGAAAGATTCAAGCATCCAGATTCAATAAGAGCTGCCTTCCAGGCTTGTTTATCTTACATGGAGAAAAAGCCAAGGTAATAGCTTGTATTTTGCAAAATAACTAGTTTCAGGAAAGACCTGCTCAAGGCACATGGAGCACTTTTAAAAAACAAACCAAAGGGGAAGAAGGTCCCTTCCTACCAGTTCAATGACTACAGTCTTCTGATCATTCCCATCATCTGAAAACACACTTAGAAGGGGCAGAAACAGTCAGCAAAGGAGAGGTCACACAATCCTTCGTGAGAACTATTTTCCGACTGCATCCCTAAACATAAAAACATTTTAAAAATTATTATTTTGTTTTCCTTTCAGGCACCCAAGTGCCTGAAATGTGTGACTGAGCCTCAGCTCCAAGGACAGAGACAACAGAAACTTGCTGCAGTTTTTCATCAAAAATTTGCAGGAACAATTAGGAAAACCACAATTAGGTATTTTAACCTGTTATGCAATTACAGCTTTTAGCTTCTCAGTTGCTGGTAATCACTAAAACGTGTCAGTTTGTGATTAAAAACTTAGCCTCTTCTTTAAGTTTGGTAAAACTTTTTGTTAGCCAAGAGCACAGGTTACATCTATATGAATTTAACAAAGAACCTGAGCAGCACTTTCGGTTTTTTATTTAGAACATAATGGGGAGACATTTTATATTTAATAATTTGCACAAACTTATCAAACAATTGGTATGAAGCCAGATATGGATGGGAACCAGAATTTGATTGAAATGTTTTCATTAAATGCAATCTTCAGTGTGCTGGATTCATAAAGAAGGAAAGTAAGATAATCAGAACATTTTGTATTTGAAGCTGGTGTATTAAACACTGGAAACACCTATCTGTACCCAGGGAAATAAGCTCATTATTTCTGCCTTCTGTTTCCTCAAAAACTTTATATGTAGCACATCTCAGCCTCGCTTACTATTTTTTTTTTTCAGTCAGTGGAAAAAGTAAAAACTCTCCTGATGAACTAATTTATGGGTCTTTTAAAAAATTACAGTCTCTCCCTGAAGCTGCAGATGATGACCCTGATGTCAGTGGTTCCTTCTACACTTGCACAAGCTCCAAGTTCATCACCAGCCAACTTCTGCCTCTGCAATGCTGCGACCTCGCTTTGCAGTGGCAAAGCTATATCCCTTCAATGTATTTTTCATGGTATAAGAGACTAGTGCATTCAAGCTCTAGCATTTTGAAATTAAGAGGTTTCATTTGTTTGATTTATTTAAAAAAAAAAAACCACACTTTTTTAATGTAGGCTAAACCAAATGGTACTTAGAAAACTCAACAGCCAAGCTTTCCACAGATAAATTTCAAGTGTGCATGTGCGTTGATGCTGAAATAGAAGAACTATTTCAAAATAAAATGCAAATAAAAACCCAAACATGAATTTAAGACCTAAGTAATAATAACTATCCCCACAAACCCCAATTGCTCTAGGTTTGCCTGTCTCTCACTCACAAACACTCAACGGACAAAAGGTGGTTTGCTCTTGCTCTCAGCACTGAAGAGCTGCCACAGGTACTACAGGGAACAGCAAACCAGATTATATCCTTCCTGAAGGACGTGCAGTTGAATAGTCACTTCATCCCTGCCCACAGACTCCACTCCTGGTGACAGAGAAAGGAAGAGGAGGTGGGAGAGCATGGCCTGGCTATCCTGGTTGAGTCTTCATGGCCACAAGAAGAGAACTGAAAACAAGCAAATGGGCAAGACCACCACTAAAAAAAACCCCACAACAGACACTTTGGTTATAATTGATGGCTGTCCTTTGTGTCAAACAGGACTTCAGCATCACATGACTTCAGTGGACACGCCAATGAATGCCAGTTCTGCTCAACATACACTCACATCCAGCTACATCACTTACTTACCTTTAAAAGAACCCCTCTTTTATTGAAACACCACAAGTTGTAGAGGGGATACTCCATCTTGGAGAAGGAGCATTGTGCTAGTGAGGATTTTGGCTAAGGGGAGTTGGTCTTTGTACCCTCTTGCATACACATATCCTCCTGGACTCGACGTGGCCAGTAAGGACATCACTTCCACAAAATAATATTGAGTCTCTGTCTGTCCCCTTGGTAAATACGGGCCCGTGAATGTCACCAGCACGTGCAGAAGGCATCTTGTGTGCTGGGGCCATGCCACCTTGGCTCCTCTGGCTGGGAAGATCAAACTGCCCCTGTAGTGAGGTGTCTCAGGATGGCAGTGAGGACTCATAATGAATGTTGGAGATAGAAAGAGCTCCCTGCAAGGGCTTGACACGAGAGTGAGAAACAGGACTTCCCAACCTCAAACCTCACATGCTCCCAGATGCCCATCACCATGCCAGAGCAGAGCCTGCCTGCAGCAGCCTCTTCCCAAGAAAGTCTGGTAATTAAACTCAACTCCTCCAGGCAAAGTTATTCCAGAGCAGTTCAATGAGTGGAACAACTCACAACTGACCCACAATCTACATCCACGACTGTGCTGCTTTAATAAGCATCATCCTGTAGTCATAACTTTCTAAAGAGTGAGTTGTAAAAACTGTGCTTCCAGCCATTAAAAATGAGAATAACTCTCTCAGTGTCTTTGCAAGCAGAAAGGTTAGATTAGTTAGACCCATTATTTGATTCACAATCCTTAGAAAATAGGTATGCCTTTATCCTAGGCGCCCGTAATAACCGGTGCCTGCTTCCAGCAGCCAAAAACCCCAGCCCTGGGTAGGATCTGACTTGAGCTATTTAAATGTTTTATAAGTTTTTCTTTCTTTTTTTTTTTTCCTTTTTTTTTTTGTAATTGCAAAAACTTTTCCTAATCTGACATTTGTTAAAACCCCTTATTAGAAATTATGCAGCCGCAGAAGGGAAAAAAAAAGAGAAGGGGGGGGGGGAAGAAAAAAATAGAATAAAATATAAAATAAAATAAAAATGAGCTGGCTTCACAATTACCAAGTCAGCCCATGCAGCCCTTCGCTATTGTACAGAGTGGCATAAACCCCCCGGCGGCCTATCAGCTCCCTGGCAGGCAGGGGGCTGCGCTATTCAAAGCGAGAGATACAAGCTGCAGGGCAAAAACCTGGCAGCTCCCATCTGACCCCCCAATCCCCGGCTGGTGACAGCTCCAAGCTCCATGGCAAATTAGCCCTTCTCACATTACAATTGCAGGAGACAGATTCCATTAGCGGTATCTGAAATTGAGTGGAGAGCTGCTCCGTTATCAGACTTGACTCATAAGCGCCGCTATTAATCAGAGCTATGATAGCATTTATATATTTCAAGCTATCTGCCGCCGCTGTGATATTCTGCTACAAAGGGTTGATGGGACTTAGGGAAGGGAACAATGGAGCTTTCTGGGAAAAGCAGAGTAAATCAAGAAAGTCTGTGACTTCCGCACATTCTGAAGGGATTGCGGTTTACATAAATTTTCTCCCAATTGGAGATTGAGCTCTTCCTCATCTTACACATGGGATTTAGTTGTCACTCAATGGTAACAGCTGTGAAAAGGTGAAGCGGCCCACCGCTCAGAATATTGCCTCTGCTTTTAAAGCAATTAACCCATGAACAGGAGGATACCTGGTGATATCAAAGGGATTAAGCCAGGCAGTGCATTATTAACATTTCCTTGAACTAATTCTAACTCTGACTAGCTGTCAGAAAAGACTCTTCAGTCTTAAAAAAAAAAAAAGAGAGTTTTTTGCCCTGCTTTTTCATCCCCGCCCTCCCCGCTTCAAAACGAAGCAGAGTTGCTGCAGCCTAATGTGCCTACTTTAGAGCAAAATGCAAATGAACAGATTTGGTAATGTCTTCAAACAGACTGAACTCAGTGCTGGTTTCACAAGGGGGGAAAAATAAATAAATAAATAAATAAATAAATAAATAAATATATAATATCAATTAGTCAGAAGTCACAGTAGATAGTCTTCTAAAGCAAATTAGTATTTGACTACCTTCCTTTCTTCTCTCCCTCCTAGAACTTTGTAACTACTTGTCACTAAGAGCAGCTGCTTTTGAAACGGCTGAGATCTTCACACTGTGCTACAATGGCAATAATCTATGATAATCTGTAATCTGGAAAAATCCAAACACACTCTGTAAGGAGGTTCCTCCTTCCCGAGAGCCCAATGTTCTAACTTCTCACGATGGTCGAGCAGGCACTGGCACACTAGGTGGGAGCCTCTCTCCTCCATCTATCTTCCCCAAATCATATCCCAAAAAAGGGAGTCAAACTATTTGGGGACAACTCCTGCTCCAGTAAAGGGAAGGACATAAAGTATTTCCCCACCCATTGCAGGCAGCAGACAACTTTTCTGAGTACCAGTTAGTCTTAGAGGATCACCAGCCATGAGACCCCTGTGGGGAGGACCATGAAGATGACCCATCCCCCTGGTACTTCAACACACCTGCTCCTTCTCAAGAGCCTGCCCACAAGAGCTCTGGGACACACCGCACTGGAAGAAGAAACCTCAGTGAGACTAGAACGGTCAAGTGCCATTTCCAAAACATTTTGATGATTTCAAAATAATCAAATCATTCTGACAAGTTCATTATACAACATGCCTAACGCTCCTTTTTGGTGGTGGTGGGAGAAGAGTTGGATCTAGTTTTCTATACATCCACAGTGTGTTGCTTGGAAGTTTTGAGGACCAAGGAGAATATATATAAAAAATATATAAAAAAAGATATATTTTTTATACACACACACACATATATATAAATTAGTCCAAAACTTCATATAAAAACCTGAACAGCCAACTGAAGTGACATGAACTGCTCAATCTAATGCAACATCTTCCCCCCTTTTCAAAAACCTGTGTGCATCTCTGCCAGAATAAAGCTGGCAAAAGCTTACTAGAAGTATTTGGGCAATGACATCTTCTACTCTGCTACTGCCCCTGCAATAAATTAGCTTTGAATATTTAGATAGAGTAAAATAGCCAAGCTATGAAAGGTATACACCGCAAAAAAAAGATGCACTTAAAGCAGAGGAAAGTATCCTACTTCTCTTTGCAACAGAGCACGCAAAGAATGAGTCGTCTGTGCAGAAAACAACACTTTGGCAATCATATTATAAGAAGATAATTGGTTTACTTTGTAAACTTGCTATGCTTTGCCTCCCACAGTAAAACAAAAACCCACAGTTGTTTAAAGAAACAATCCAAGAGCCGTACTTGCTGCGTCCTAAAAACATAAAGCAGCTCCCCCTTCTTCCAAAGCAAAGATGAATTATTTGCCTCCACTACAAGCGGCTCGAGAAAACTCTTTGTAAATGCTATTTTATGATAATTACAAGCAATTTGTTAAGACTGTGCGGAGGGAAGCAAAAAAAAAAAAAAAAAGAAACCCCAACATATTTGAGGACTAATTGAAAGGAGTAAAGCACTCGCTCGGCGATAGTCTGGATTACTGACAAAAGGGCTTTTTGCATCAACGCGCTTCAACACAAGTTTGTTTTAAAGCAGCACAATCCCGGTTTGAAAGAAAACCCCATCATTATGAAATGAACAATATAATATATGATATACAAACAAGATGCTGGGGCTGCTTCATAATGAAGCATTTCATCAGCCCATCACCTAGCAGAGGAGAAATCTATTTAAGGAATAAATTCAGTCCTAATCCCACCCACACCGTAACATCCCAAACACCACTCAGCCATGGAGGGAATCACTGCTCTGTCCTTAAGCAGCAAAAGAAATTGGCCCGACCCGCTCAGGAATAAACTTGGGAAATGCTGCTTCTTGAATAAAAAGTGTCAAGGTGAAGAAAAAAAAAGGGGAAAGATTTACTGTACAGGGATGCTGTGAGGCGGAAAAAACCCCACGAGGGTAAACAGCAACACTACCCGGCTGGTAGGGAGAAAAGAAAGGTTTTAGAGGTTAAGTTCAGGTCAGATGACAAATGAAATTGTAACAACTCAACTGACATTGTCTAATGTCTTCTTCCACTCGATCAATAGGGCAGCATCAGCCCCATTACCATAGAGATGGCTTCCTCCCTGCTGAAGGGTGGCTATTGTTTGAGGAGAGAGATTTGCCACTTGAACCGTGTTGCTCCCGAAGGATGTGTACTTCATCAATTATTTGTATTCCTAACATCTACATATTTTCATATTAGCATCCACATTTCAGGCAGCAGGAGGAGCGGGTGCTCATTTTTCCTCCGGTACCTCACGGGGGTCACTCCGACCAGCTGCATTTTAATTAAAACACAAAAATGTGGGGGGATTTGAGAGATTGGTTTAGAGCTTTTGTGAGTACGGACGAGCCCGGTTAAACACCTTCGGATAGTTACAGCTTCCACACAGACAGTGCCAGTAAACACCTTCTGAAAGACTTTTTTTGTTTGTTTAAAAAGATGGCAATAGAAAGAAGAAATTAACTCTTTTTTTGGCTAACTGAATGTTGTAAAAATAAATCAATTTTAAAGGGCTTACGAGGAAAAAAATCTAGCATTGTTAGTTTGGAAATAAAACTGACCCACAATACCTTCCAACTAATTTAATACGAGATAAAAATCAATCGATGATGGGCTGAATAATTGATCCTGTCAGTGACTTGTATACATAGAACAATTTTCTGTGAGCCCTAATAGTTTCTATCATCTCACAGTCCCAGGTTTTCCATTCTCTCGTGCAAGAGAAGCAACATCTCTCAAATCCAACTCAACAGCAATAAAAAAGAGACCTCTAGAAGTGTAAAACTAATTCCCAAATTTAGCCTGTCATTTCTCTCCTGTGTTCTCGTTTCCCTAAAGCGACGGCAGCATCGATTCCCGTGAACGTAACAGGCATGTAAGGAACGGTCACACCGGCATTGTAACTAAAAACGTGGAGCAGATCTTCACAGTAACAGCAATAATGGGAATAACCATAATTAAACAAAAATGAAATAAAATCAGAAGCCCACATTCAAAACCTTTAGTAACTCCTTGCAGGAGTTTTTCCATATAATAAAACCAAGTTGTGCTCTGACGCTGCGCCTGACACTGTGCACGGGAGGGCAGCACCGCTTCCAGCTCCCCAAATACGCTGCAAAATACAGGATATTAAATTAAAGAACGCCGACTTAATTACATATATTACCCAACAGTGAAAGCAATCACTTTAAAAGCCTGTAGAAATATTTAGGAAATATTTGAGCAATTCCAGTAAGTGTGCTTTGGAGCTAATGCACTGCTACGTGAAAGGTGATGTGCAAAAATCAACTGCTCTTCAGCAGAGGAAGACGCACTTGGACACCCCAGTGCCCAAACTTAGAGTGAGCTCAGGGCTCTCGGGCTGTGCAGGGTCAGACTCCCCCCCCCCAACTATTTATTCCTGCTGATACTTCTAGGTTGCTCTCAACTCTCTGGGAAGGTTTGCCTGAGGGCTTGATGCAGCAGAAAAGGGCTTTTGTCAAAACAATCTCGGTAAGGAAGCACCCCCCTCCTCCCCATCTCATCCCAAAGTGACTCGATATCATTTCATGATTTCACTGTTTGCAGCCTCAAAAACTGCCCTATTTTCCCTGCAAAAAGAACATCAGAAATTGTTTGTAGGGGTTGCGATAATCCTCTCAAATATGGGTCAGGCTGAGGTTAAGAGCAGTCAGAACTTGCACATCAAAGACCAGCGGGGTTAACACCCCCTCCCCCCCCCCCCCCAACCACGTGCACATCCCGATTGTTCTCTTTTCTCCCAAGGTTAGAGGTCTGGAGAAAAACGGATGGACTCGGGGGTGGGTTGGTCGGTCCCTCCCTCTCCAGCACCTCTGCCGGGGAAAGCAAGTGGACGGCACCGATGCTCACCCCGGCTCTTGGGTACCACCGGCAGGCAACTGCCCATCCGCCTCTGCCGGCAGCTGCAATTAAACCAAGTTCACGGTTTCCCCGAAAGGTGAAGCTCATCCTGTTAATTTAAACAGACCATCTGCATCTTTCGAGAACGACAAACTTCATTAGTTCTGGTTAGTTAAACCGAGCGGTGATTTGTGATAATGAGCCTGAGCAACCTGTCACGTCTGCGTAAGGGAAAGGGCGCACTTTTTATTATTGCTATTATTATTATTTAACAGAAAGAAAGAGGAAAGAGGGGCGGGGAAAAAAAAAAAAGGGGGGGGAACCTTTTGTGAAGGAAAGAAGGTCAAATTCAGATTAAACCACTGTTAGGTTAATCAGAGGAACTAATTACAGCTGGAAAGGGATGGAGCAGGAGGGGGGGAAACGCTAGTCCGAAGGCCAGAGGGGAACAGAGGAAGCTTTCAAAACGTCCCGAGCTGCCGGGGAAGCGCCCAGCGAGCATCACACCAACGAGAAAACACCCCCAAGGACTTTACCTGAAAACCGTGTAAAAAAGCAAAGAGGCGGCAGCTGCTCCCAACAAGCCACAGAGGAGATTGACTCGGTAGGCAGGGGAGCCGAGGGGCAGCAGCCCCATCGCCAGTTTGGCCAGCAGCGTGAACAGGGGGTAGCCAGGAGGGTGGGCAACCTACGGACAGATCGATACGGGGTTGAAAAAGGGTGAAACCATATGAAAAGGAAAAAGATGAGCGGCACGCCGGGGTCCGGCAGCAGGAGCCGGGAGGTCTGCGAGCGACGCCTCTCCCCGACCCGTCCTTTCCTATCAATTTGAACTCCACAAATATTTTTCCTCAGTGGATTTGGTTCCACGCCTCGCCCATCATAATGAGGCGGTGAGAAAAGGAGGTGCCACGTTTCATTAGCGTGTCTTACAGGGCTCCTTGTTTAGGTTCACAGTATATTAGGGTCATTCAAAAAGCTGTTGTGTTGGGGCTTTTTTTTTTTTCCTTCTTCTTTTCGCTCCAAAAGGGGGAAAAAAAAAAAAAAAAAAGCAGCTTCTCAACTATTTTATTGGTTAGCAAGTTGAAAGACCACACTGCTATCGGATTACCACCACGCTGACAGTCCTAAGGTCTTGCCTAAAGGGATCATGCACCATAATAAAGTTTATTAAATAATAAAACTTATTAAAATTGTTAACCCGATTTATTTTATTCTCCCCAGCTTATACAAAATTTGGGTTGATAATAAGCCAGCTACTGTATATACAGTAAAGCCTTTGCTTTATAATTTAGTTTAATTGGATTTAAAACTTGAAGTAAATTGTCGCGTGCTGTACTTATAAGTTGGTAAAAACTGTGGTTTGAAAATAAATTAATCTACTTTACTCCATGCTTAATTAAACTTCCTTAATTCCTAAAACTGTTAATGAGAGCATTGATTAAACAATAAAACTAATACTTACTCCAAGCTCATATGCGGCTGTGATCAGCTCCCCTGTGAAAAAATAATGTAAAACCAATAATTACTATTAGGAAATGACACTCCTCCAAAGTTTTCAAAATCCAAATGCTTGCATTGGGGTTTTGCATTAATTTGACTGGATAAAACTGTAAATCTGTAGAGATTTAACAGCATGAAATTTTCTAAGAATATTTTCTCCCTCTGATGTCATTGCACAAAACATCTTTTGTATGTTTTCGCGAGACTTTTATGAACAGATAAGTGAAAGTATAGGTAAGGCTCGGGTAAAGGATGGTCCCAGATAACTCAAAATGCAGACATCTGTGCG
The DNA here is from genome assembly GCA_013401255.1 of Urocolius indicus. Classification (NCBI taxonomy): domain Eukaryota; kingdom Metazoa; phylum Chordata; class Aves; order Coliiformes; family Coliidae; genus Urocolius; species Urocolius indicus. The sequence goes on along the minus strand of WBNH01007886.1, from coordinate 49,741 downwards.
TGAGCGTTTTTAATTTAAAGCCAATCGACTCAGTAACTTCCAAGCACTACGGTTTGCAACGTTTAAGCTGCATTGTCTCCCTTAAACAACCCGCTTGTTTCTCAGTAAGGAAACCCAACACCCAAAGCTACACAGTTTTAAGGAGGGAGAACATAAATCATCCATCCTGCAGATCCGCAGCTGCGTATTTGGGGATGCTGCTCTCCCACCGCGCAAAATGCAGTTCTTGCAGCATCTGCTTCGCAAGTAACTCTTCTATCTGTCAGCAGAGGCTGCATCCAGCAACCACTCTTCTTAGAAACATCCATTTCCATTCTGCATTTCATTTGGATTTTTACATTAGGACAAGTATCCGCCTCAAGAAGACCCACATTAGCATAACAGTTCATAATATAATACATTTTCAGAGCACTTGACACCGAAGCATTTTGCAATGCTCCTGAACGGTGTATATGAAATATATTCAATAGGCATGACTACATTTGGGGATTGAAGGGCATAACCAAGGGGTGACAGCATTAAAAAATACAGCCAGTTTTCCTTCTTTTCCTCAAATTTGGTGATCCAGTTTTGCAGAGCCTCATCTTACTGGCCCTATTAATCTTGCAAGTGCCAAGGTCACGGTAGCTTTGTCCCATCCTTAGATGGTGATGATGCAAAACAAAGGATGCTGGTGGCTTTAAATGCTAAATTAATAACAACTTAAATTTCTGCAAGTTATCACTTCCTTACCATCCAACACAGACCACCTCTAAACCTCAACATGTAAAGTAAACAATATCTTTTAAAAGGAAGATACAAGTCAACCTGCTAATGCTGTTGGCAACTGCTGTAGCATTACTGTCATCACCCCATGCCATGCCAGGGGGACGGTCCTGCAACTTTCTCCGCAAGAGCCTCTCAGGTGTAGATTTTACCACACTTGCAAACACCAGCTGTTTTCATTACTGCTCTATTTTAAGAGAGTTTCAACCTATTGCAAGATGGCCCTGAAAAAGAGGATGCAATGAGAAAATCATTCATCCCAAGCCGTTTACTGTTCAGCAGCACTGAAGTTTCCAGGGTGTGGCGAGGCTGTGAAGCAATCCATCCCCCTGCATGCAGCAAAAGATGATGTTCATAAAGGAAATCCCTCAATTGGGCATTGCAGGGGCTCCCTTGAGCGCCAGCACATGCTGCTCTGCACAGCAGCTGACAGTGGATGCCCATCACCTATCGCATGATGGGGATAGGGCTCCTGAGCTAGCCATGGCTTCACTTTCACTAAAGTCCTTCTGGGACACAGAAATACGTGCATCTCATGGCTTGAGATGAAGTTTCTGCACATTGTTGTGATAGTGGTTCATATCACGGCCAAGAATAACCCCAGAGCAATACAGACACACACCAACCAGAAAGCCGTGCAAAAATGGTACTGGTAGATGCCACTGCCAGACTTTTAAAGCCAACAGCACAACCTGTCCTCGTAAGAATTAAAGGGAAAAAAAGCAACGATAACAACAAAAAAGCAAAAATAAGCTCCCAGGCTGCAGACCCATTGACTTCCACTGGGAAAACCAAAGGGAGTACCTAACACCCACTACATCAGACATGATTCATTCTCCATCTCACTCCCTGCTGGGAATCACTTACAGCCTCTGTGGGCTATGTAAGTGAAGATCTGGGCTATACAATTGCAGAGCATTATTGTTAAATGGTAAAAAAAAAACCAAAACCACTGAGAAGTGGGAAAAACTATAGCATTCTCAAACTTGATTTGAACATATTTCTTGTGAAGGAAAGCAATCTGCAGCACATTTCAGACACCAGCTCGAATTTAAGAGTTTATTCCCACATAATCTTGGTGTAAACACGTTTCTGACCATCTGCTTTGATTCCCCAACAAAGGTGCTTGGGCAACAGGCCCAACACTGCCTGAAAACTGATTTATCCTCAGCAAGGTTGGGAGCTGACGTCTGAGACGTCAGAGAGAAGGTCTGGGTTGGGTTGTTTTTTTTTTTTTCTTTAAACTTGAGTTTATTTGATCCTTTTTAAGCTGTTCTAACATCTGCGGATGTTTCTGAATTTGGATTCATTCTCTCATTTCTTTATTATAACTCTAAGCAACCCAAGAAAGCTGCCAATGAAAATACCTATTGCCTTTGACATTTTTGGATTACTGCAAACTTCGGGAACAATTAAAAATATACAGATAGCTTAAAAAAGAAAAATGAAATAGGCTCCCTGTCTGAACGTAGATACAGCAAATCCCTAAGCAGTGCTTTACTCACACAAGTAGCTTCAGTGCTTTTGATGGCACAAGTTTGAGCTCCATGCTCAGGCACAGGCAAGTTAATTGCCTTGAGTAGAGCTGCGAATTCCAGGTGACTCCACTGCTCAGGTCACAGGAATTTGGAGGAATACCACCCCCTCCCAAACAAACAGTCTTAATGCAACGTGTTGGGGTGGGTCCTGGTTAGGACAGGCACAAGGGGCCAACAGGAATGAGCCTATCTCTATTGAACTCTAATAAACACAGGTAACTCAGTCAGCAGTTTCAAAGAAAATGCAAACGACAAAACCCCAACCCAACCTCAAAACGAGGGGACATGGGGAGTGAAGTCATGGGCTAGCTGGGGGATACCGTGCCAAGAGATTTCCTCTAATATAATTCCCTCCAAGGTGGGTTGCTGGAAGTCTGTTAAAGCACCTACTCCCACAGAATCTCTCTGCTGTGCCCGTTTGCAGCATGCACCTCGTTAGCATCTTTGGTACGTCTGACAAGAGCTACTAGAGGAGTGAATCACACTGCAGATACATCTGTGCATTTCTATACATGCAGCTGCTGTGCTGGGATGTACCAGGATGCCTTCAGAAATTAGGGAAAAAGCAATCCCTCTCCTGCCTCCAAAAATGAGACAATTGCGACAAGCCAGGGATGGTGCAGCTTGGCTGCTCACTGTGTCTACTGGGATAATTCACATCAAGAAAGGAACAAATCCCAGCATCAGGAAAACCTGCATCCCACTTTGTAAAGGGTGCTAATGCTTATTTGCAACCCAGAGGCAAAACCCAAGCTCAAGTACAACAGAAAAGCAGGTTCCCAAGGCTTCAGGCAAACAGCTGGGAGCACAAGCACACAGTCAGAGATACACGTTTCCCACCAAGGAGTACTTTAAAAGACAAAGCACTAATAACTGTAAATATATTGATTGCCACATATGAGCTGATACAAGGAGCACAGTCAGTCCTTTTACAAACTCAGGAGCAGACAAAAAAGCCATTAGGGTGCACACCAGCCAGCCTAGCAAGGGTGCACTTGCATGTCACATCCAGACAGCGGGACGAAAGCTCTGTGGAGAAGGGATTTCGAAAGAAATTCTTTTAATACGGCTCTAACAGGGTCCTTCTGATCCAAACATGGGAAAACGGATCACACAAGTCTGCACCTCTGAAAGCCAGCTAACCAGGCCAAGTTTGGTGTAATGAAAACACAGCTCCATCCTGGCATCTTTAAATCAAATAACTCTCACTTGAGTCACTGCTCAGCTTTACATCTGTGTGTGAAGAGCTACACTGAATACATGCTGCCTTAACCACAGCTAGACAAAATCATCCTGCTTTCACCAAGTAGTACTCTCTTTCCCATAACCCCAAACAAAAACCAACAGCAAATATTACAGAGTTGTAATTCAAGCATGCATCTCTCTCTCCATGCATACTGAAGCTGAAAAATATATGCATCCACTAAAGCCCATTTATTTGTACGGAATTTTATGCACTGCTTGGATCTGAAACCAGCAACGACCAAGAGGCACAGGGTTAAACAGATTCAGTGCTCCTCTGGGATAGGAAAGAAGTAAAACATGCTGGATACCTACTCCATCAAAAAAAAAAAAAAAAAAAGAAAATCAAAGCATCCCCTAGAAAATCCGAACCCTCACATCCTAAAGTCACAGCTGCATCCGTGCTGCAAACACAAGGTATTTTTTTAAGCAAGACCAGCTTAAGTCAGCAAAACTGCAGAAGGACCACACAGAAAGATTTTGTACAGCCAGGTGGGATCAGCAGCACCAAACACAAAACATCAGAGACTGTCACCGTCACTGTGCTGCACTTCTACCCAGGCACATGCAGAGGTTTCACTGCTGTCAGAAAATGCAACAGCCCAAACTCCAACCATGGAACCCTTTAGGTTGGAAAAGACCTTTAAGATCATCCCATATCTGGCTGGATGGCACATCTGCCTTCTGATGTCACCAATTGTCCCTAGGGCCCTAGCCAAAAGGCTCAGCCAGAGGCAAACTATTTGCTGCAAAGCAAATAGGCCGGGGGAGAGGACCAGGTCAATCCCAAGCAGCCAAAGGGCTCCAAGGGCTGACTCCACCATGCTCACTTGGACAAGCACCCCGGGGGTGGGATGGACAGCAACGTCCAAGCCCTGAGGGCTGCCCTCTCCAATATAGGGTGTCCCTGATGCACCAGCCTACACGGCAGGTGCCCCTATGGAGAGGTTCAAATGCAGCAGCTCCAATGGGGAAAGCACAGCACGGCTCAACCGTGATGCAGCAGTGCCTATGGGAGTGGGTGCGACCTTAAGGTATGAGTAACACTGGGGGATGCAACGCTATGGGGAGACAGTGTCTCTATAGGGTGACAGTAATGAAACAGCCCCTGTGAAACGAACAGCCCCACGGGGCGACAGGGATGCACCTGCCTCTGTGGCGAAGGAACCCTACGGGGCGAGAGCAATGCGCCAGCCCCTATGCGATCAGCATCCCTACATGGTGACTGCGACGCAGCAGCCTCTAAGGGCTCACACCCTCCCCGCGAAGGGTGACCGCGCAGCATCAGCCCCTTCCGGAGCGAGGGTCCGCAGGGTGCCAGCTCCCAGCGGGGCGGCCCCGCGGGGTGTCCCGCCGCCCCTCCCCGGCTCCCGGGCGGGCTGGCGGCGCTGGCTACGTTACCCGCATCCCCGCCGGGCAGGGCGGGCGGCAGCGTGGCCGTGTAGANCCACCCCCCTCCCTACCGCCCCGGGCAGCCTCCCGGGAGCGCACATCACCACAGACGCTCCTATAGGGAATGGGGAAAGCCAGGCTCCCAATGAGGCGAATCAGTGCCACCTCCTTCCCTTTTCTTCCTCCCCCCCTCCCGCCGAGCGGAGTTGGTACAGCCGGAGGGGGCGGGGGCGGAGAAGCGCTCCCCTCGGAGAGGGCGGCAGGGCGGGATCACCGCGCGGGGTGGAGGGGGGGGGAGAGGGGCGGAACCACGGCGGAGCTGCGTTGAGGGGGGGTTGTGAGGCGGGGACAGCGCACCCCCCGCCGGCCCGGAGCCGTCCCGTCAGCGGGTGCAGCCCCCGCGGGCTCCCGCTGCCCCGGCTTGGCCGTTGGGCGAGCAGGACCCAGGGCTGACAGCGGCTGGGTGCCCAGGGAGCATGAGCTCAAACCCGAGATGTGTTTTGCAGCCCGAGCCGCGCTTTCACCGTCCCGCAGCTCCGCGCACAAGCACACAAATAATCACCATCTCTGCCCTGAAATGAATGGGGGGGGTTACACGAGGTGCTGGGGGGGAAGGATGGGAGATGTCAGAGTGTAGAGCAGGAAAAGCAGCGATTCCCGCTGCGGGAGTGGTTAAGAAAGGCAAATAGCATCCTGAGACTTATCTTTATGGGAGACTGAAAACACATCCGTACGGGGAAGTCGTTGTGGGATTGTACAAGAGAGCGGCGGGGCTGTACCTGGAGAATTGAGGCAGATTAAAGGGACGCTTCTGAATACAAATGGAAAGGGTATAGAAGAGGGTCACTAGGATAAGAAACAGCCTTATGGATTAGATCTAAGCAGAGACGTTGGAAAATTAGGTTTGCGAAAGAAAGAAAGAAAGAAAGAAAGAAAGAAAGAAAGAAAGAAAGAAAGAAAGAAAGAAAGAAAGAAAGGAAAGAAAAGAAAGAAAGAAAGAAAGAGAGAGAGAAAGAGAGAAAGAAAGAAAGAAAGAAGCAGGATTAACTGTTGAACGGCACATCGTGTTCTGGGGACTGGAGCAAATGCTGCCCCAAGGAACCTTTTAGAAACAGCCACCACCAGAGCCCTGAAAGGGCACGAGCCGAAACCAAGAAAGGTGTTTAGGGAAGGTCTTTTTACACGCTCCAACTAGTGTGTACAGAGATGGCAAAAGAGGACGAAGTTGCGACCCACTCAGAAGTTGATTGGGTTGTTTGAAGGAACTGGTGTTTGAGGGGTGACCTGCTGGAGAGCAGCTCCGGGAGAGGGACCTGGGAGTTCTGATTGATAACAGACTAAACATAAGCTGTTGGTTTGTCCTCGTGGCCAATAAAGTCAATGTTATCCTGGGGAGCATCAAGAAGAGTGTGGGCAGCAGGTCGAGGGAGGTTCTTCTGCCCCTCTATTCTGCCCTGATGAGGCCTCACCTGGAGTCCTGTGTCCAGTTCTGAGCTCTCCAGCTCAAGAGAGACGGCAAATTGCTTGAGGGCAAGGCTAACAAGGTGCTGAGGGGACAGAATCATCCTTATGAGGAAAGGCTGCAGGACCTGGGGCTGTTTAGTCTGGAGAAGACAAGACCAAGGGGGCAACCTCATGAGTACTTAAAAGTACATAAAGGCTGGGTTTAGCATGGGGAATTTGTATGGGGCAGCAGTTTTTCTGTAGTGGCCAGTGCCAGGACAAGGAGTAATGGGCACAAGCTGGAACACAGGAAATCCCGCTTGAACACACAAAGCAAAACTCCTTTGGTGCTGAGGTGAGGGAGCCCTGGCCCAGGCTGCCCAGGGAGGGTGTGGAGGCTCCTTCTCGGAGGTTTCCAAACCCGCATGGACACGTTCCTGTGCCCCCTGATCGAGGGGAACCTGCTTTAGCAAGGGGCTGGGCTGATTGAGCTCTGGAGGTCCCTTCCAACCCCCACCATTCTGAGATTCTGTGTCTAAACACTGGCTGAATAACAGCTGGGCCCACGTGCCTGTTTTCCATCCAGAAGGCAACCGCTTGCCTCTGTGGTGACCAAGTGAGCTTCAATATACTCAACTCCTTGGCAGGTTTCTGCTGTTATTGGCTGAGGTTCATCGGGGAGAAGAAAAAGATATGTTGCAAAATCCTCCGCCAGCCATTGTCACTATGGTAATGAGAGGGGTCATTGTTCCTGCACCCGTTGGGGCTGCTAAAATGTAATTTTAGCAGCAAAGTGCGCAGTCTGTGTGTGAAAGCAGGCTGCTGGCGAGGCTCTTTATCCGAAGCGTGGCTTTTTTCTTTGCAGTATTTTTCTTTCTTTGTATTTAACTTGGAAAAGGCATCCAAAGACAAATGTTAACCGTGACTGATTACAATTATATTGATGGGGGAGGTAGCAATTTAAAGGCAAATATCGAAATGTGGAAGAATGGCTGGTAATAATATGGTAAGGACAAACTATTCTTTAATTGTCCTGCAAGTTGTTTTATATCTTTGTCATGCAGAAACTGGAACTTTTAGGGTGCCAGTGACAAAAGTGCTTTGCTGTAATATGGTAGGGCAGGCTCACAACAGCCTTTATCTTACTGAATAACTACCACCATTTCAAAGGCCAGGATTACAGACACACTTTGTGTCGGCACAAATGCTTTGGAGAGGGCATTTACATTTTTCTTCAGTAAGCAGAAATCTATTAATTCATGAGATCTGACTCCCCCTTCTTCTCCAGGCGTGACCCAGGGGTCCCACCAGGACAAGAAGGACTTGCAGACCCTCACTTGCTTTTGTTTTGTCAGAGCTAGGCAGATATTTTTCTGACTGTCGTTTGTGCTCTGGAAGTTGAGAGTTGCCCAAACCCAAGTGAGATTCATCTCACCTCGGAGCAACGTGCAGCAACCCTTCAGGGCTTTCGCAAAGCCTTGAGGGCAAGCTCAACAGCAACAAAAAATAATTTTTAAAAAGTGTTGCTTAGAAAAAAACCTCCCACACTAGGGCAAGTGGAAAGCATTTGAAGGCCTTCTGCTACATATCCTGATTTCTTTTGAAGAAATCCCTGGAACTTGTAGCACGAGAGCATACTCTAGTGGCAACTGAGCAAAAAAAGTGCTCATGGTTTGTGCGGTGTCTTGACGGAGAGATGCCTCCCACTTTTCAACAGAAGCTTATTGTCTCCTGTCTCCTCTGGCTCCATGCTCCACGCTCAGCCCGAGAGGAAATACCCAAGGCTGACAGAGAAAATAAACAGGAACTTCTAAAGTATTTTTATAAACAGAACTTGAGAACACATCTCCCCAGAATGTAGTACTGTGTACTTAGAGAGTTGTCTTTTTACCAGGCTCTGTTGCAGATTTTCTCCTGAGAGACACAGTTTAGAGGAGGCAGGAGATAGGAAAAGGGAGAGTAATACTTAAAGCAAATTCTCTTCACCCATGGCAGTGTCATTACAAACTTGAATGAGCACAGTTATTGCAAATAAATAAAAACAATAGACCAGAACCAGTTTTACATAAGAAAATACTGAAATACTGTTCAATTAGTCCTAAGCTTTAGTTAAACCTTTTCTTTTGCCCATCAGGTGATAAGGTTAATACAGAAAGCACTCAACTGCTGTACTTGTGTAACAACAGTCAGCATCCATTTAATGAACTCACATGTATACACATTTAGCAAAGCTTCAATATCGTCAGCGCAGGGCTGGCGCAGAATTTTAATGGCAAAGTAGTCAGCCCAGACTTCCTGGTAAACAATATCCCCTGGTAAGGAGAGCAGGTCCTCATGGGGACAGGAACAACACAAGTAAGCACCACTTCTTTATTTAAACAAGAAGTTTGGCAGTGTTTCCACTGACGATCTATGCCTGCCTGCAAAGCACGAAACGGAAGATTATGCCACTTTTATTTGTTCTTAAGTGGCTCAGATAAGCCTCATTTTATGACTTATTGGGGTTTTTTGGAGGGAGAAAGACTGGGCTCCTGTCCCACAATTGCAGCAACATGACTGCAGTAGCTGGATGTGGTGCAGAGTGGAATAAAATGGAATAAAGTCTCACTGAGTCTTCTTACTGCCCCACCCTACAAGTGCACATGTTCAGTATTGCTGAAGTGAGCAGCTTCACCAAGAATGGGCATGGATGTGGCTGGTCACTCAAATCATGTGGGGACCTGGTGATACCCCAGAGGTGGCTCCTTGTACTTACCCTTGACACCAAAGGGACCAGGTGTCCTGCAGTTCCACTGTATGTCCAGTGTCTGCTGCATCATTCCAAATTCAAAATAAAGGAAAAAGTCTCCCAGATGTTATTGTAGTTATGGCCATTTCATGCCTAGCTGGGCAGAGGAGAGATACCCAAATCAGTGTGTGCTCTTGGCTGGCATAAGGAAGGGGACCCAGGAAGTCTGCTGGGAGTATTTAGGGGCTCAGATCGATGGGAAGACAAACTTGGTTCCAACACTCACAGGACAGCTCGTTCATTATTTCAAAATCATTTTCATTTTCTTCCCCAATCAAGAAAACAGACTGAACTCCTTTCCTTATGCAGCTCTTGCTTCCCACAATTTTGCAAGTTTGTAAGAAGGGCTTTATTTGTCTTGCAGAAGACCTCCAGTCCCTTCCTCCACCAGTCTTAGCAGCCTTCCAGCTGATTTTCTGGCACACTGAGCAGTCACAGATCCCATTTGTCTCAGCTGGCTTTCTGCTGACAATCAGCTGTATGTTTTCACACCTGATTTCCTTAAACTAATATTATTTGTTTATCCTTGTGCCTTACTGGAAGACTCGGGTCTGGTGTCTGATCTGATGCACCACAAGAGCCCTATTCCCTTCGTCCCCAGACTGATGAATTTTTCTGCAATTAATATTTGCAAGAATTTGTTCTCCCCCTTCTTAACCATGGCAAAACACATTTAAATGCTTTTGATCTTTCTTTGAATGACAGGTGTAGGAGATCAGTCGCCACCTTGTGCCTTGGTGGCCAAACTTACAGCCTATAGCTAAAGAGCTGCAGCAGCAGACAGTGCTTCAGGGATCTCCAATGGTTCAAGTTCTTTTCACCTATGTTTGCAGTTCCAATAAAACTTGTCAGGTAACTCATTTAGGCATAAATTTTTCACATTATACCTGGTCCTCTCAATTTTATTTCTATTTATTAAGCTGTGATCAGATTTAATCAGTTGAGGGTCATGATCAGAGACTTTGAGCAAAGAACGTGTCAAGTGGGACAAGAATTGCAACCTCCCTAATCCTTCTCCTTACCTGGGTTTACCAGTGCCTTCTTACCTGGGCCTGCCCTGTCTTCATTGTGTTCTTGCATTGAACAAAACTCCAGTGCTGCTAACAGTGGCTAAGATATCACAGGTTGTCTTTTAATCTAGTTAGAAAATGATGGAGCTCCAGATTCACTTCAAAAATTTGTATTCTCCCTTGAAATCATTGTATTAATCTCATCATGGTCAGGTTATAGTAGGAACCTTTTCTCCTCCAAGTTATTCTGCAAAGGTTACTGGCCAGGATTGTCACGTGTTGATGTGTGGCCAAAATTACCTTCTAAAGATGCTGAGCAACAGCAGGTGGTGTATCAACAGCAGGAGAAAAGGTGGTCTAAGATCCACTTCAGCCAAGGACTCCATTCTCTCCATCAACAGACTGCTCCACAAGGAACAGGTTCATGTTCCATCGCCAGGCATGTGCCTCCTACAAGGAAGACAGTGAGAAGCTTTAATCATTTTATATAGATATTAAAAATCCACAGATATATGTATAGGCTTATAACTGGTGTCTGAAGGCTTATAGCCCTGCCTGCTCCTACAATTGCAAGTTAGAGCTGCTGCAAATTTGAACTCTAGGGAGACACAATGCTGCTTAAACCTTCAAGAGAAGGGACGTGCAAGGGACTCTCTTTTTCACCACATGCAAACATATGAGGCCTGTTAGAGGTGTGTCAGCATGCAGAATGGGCCACTTCTGGGGTAGTTTGTGTTACCTGGAGAGCATTAATGCAATACATCCAAATTTTGGAGGAGGGAGGGCTGGAGACTTGACCCATGGGTAGGATTTTGAGTTTGTTGGGCTGAATGAACTGGTTTGCTTTTCCTAGGCCAACTAAGTCTCAGCCCTCTTAGTCCTTGCCCCAACGGGTGTCAATCCTAGAGAACAGGTTTTTTTTATTACACAAGAGCAAATCACAATACTTTTTCTGTGTTCTCAGTATTGGTTGAACTTTTTGAGTGTAAGTCTCGCAGAAAATTCAAGGCTGGGACAGTAAGATTCTCTGTAGCTTCAGAAAACAAGCTTCTGCCAAACCTCACACAGGTTTCCTTTGGTATGCTGGTGGGTAAAAGGAGTATGTCTGAGCTCAGCAGATACGTGCCTGTGGGTGACAGCAGCATCCCCACAGCTCAGACAGACCTCTGCCCTCTGTGCCTGCCCTTCCAAGCAAACCTCCTGAACATGCTCCATCCACTTGTTTCCAGGTCTGTACAGATCCTGCAGCTGTTCTCTCTGTAGAGGTCAGGAAGCACAAAAACAGAATCAAGATATTTTGGCTCCATCTCCATTTCCTGTGGAAGACCAGGCTAGGAAACAGATTAAATGGATTATGTTAAATCCAGATTAAATCCTGGCATATACCCAGGCCTGACTTGCCCAATCACATTGCCATGTGGCCAGAGCATTGCAGGAGCAATGTTCAAGCTGGCTGCCTTGTGGGACATGTTGTAGGAAGGACCCCAAATTCAATTTACCAACTGTGGCATGTCACCACAAGGAGCCAGAGCCCAACAGCAAAAGCTCAGATGAGGAGAGCACACTGCCCACACTGTCTGCATCACAAGTCAGGGCACAACTGAACACAGATTAAAAGACAACCCAGAATCAGGTCGCTCCTGGCATACCCCACAGCTTGCTTCAAGGATCTGCACACCAGCTGGTAACCTTATGGGATGGCCATTAGGTGATCTGGGGTATGGGCCCAGCTTCAAGTGCAACCTGGGTTACAGGTGCTGTCAGAGCTTTTTCTGCCGAGGTAGAAGCAGAGAGATGCACCAGTTTCTGTATGTCAGGCTCTCAAGAGTTGGAAAACCCCGGCACAAAACTTCAGTGTGCTCCTCTAGGGTGTGAATGTGACAACAACCTTTACCCAAATGGCTGGATTTTCTCCACAGGTCATGCCTCACTTGATGCCTGGGATGGACTGTCATTTGGACATACATCAGGGAACACTGTCATAATCATAAAATGCTCATTAAGACGCTGGAGGCTCTAAGGTGGCCGAGATGAGGGGCTGCTGACTCTGCAAATGAAAGGGACCGAAGGCAGAGTCCCAGTAAATTGTTGTCTGTATAAAGCCTTCCAGAGGGAAGTAGGAATGTTGGTCTGGTCTCATTAAGAGAGAAAACTCCCAGTATGGCACTTCCTGATCTTGGATTTGAGGTAAAGTGATCTCAAGTATCTTTTTAACACCAAGTAAGTGTTGACAACCACAAGGAAACAAACATGAAGCAAGAGGCCAAGGTCTTTGCACTGTAGTGATGGTAACTAGAATTGTGATTTCAAGGATGGATAAAAGGAAACAGTATGTATGTAAGGCAGTTCTTGAGACCTTCAAAACATTCATGTTATGTTAACTGAAGAGGAGCAGCTTCTACAACCTCTTCCTCATCTCTCTTGCATCTAAGAGAGAGTGACTACAGTGGCTGGTACTCACTACAAAGTCTGCTTTTATGTTAATGTGCCTGATGTTGCCACTGCTTATAATTTAGAAGCCCCAGACTTCTGCTCTGCTTTCTGTGGCCTGGTATTTTCAGGCTTCTCACAAGTCAGAATGAGAAAAATGCATCTCATTTTCCAAAGGCCAGAACTGCTGGTGCAGAAAATAGCTAAGTGCTAGGGACTGAGCTCTCCTTCTGCCTTCATTGGGATAAATCCAGCGTCCCTCACTGCCTTCAGCTGATTTACTCCTCGTTTGGTGTAACCAAAAGCAGGATTTGCCTCTTGCTGTTTTTCAACAGCATTAGAACCTTTTAAAGAAAATCCTACAAAAAGATTTAGGCGCAAACAAAATCTCCTGCTTTCCACACGCCTGCCTGAACTCCCCCTGCGAAAGGAAACGGGGAAGAACCGAAGCTTCTTGCAGGGACTGGGGGACTGTCTAGCAGGGTCAGCTGTGAATATATTTACACATGAAATTAGGAGGAAAACAGACAAAATAAGTGCTCCATGACCCAAGGTGTTCCAAATGTTCTGCACTATCATTTCTGCCGGGGTCAAAGGCATTGCTGGTTGGTGGCTTGATAAGCATGATGAGCTAACGAGCAGCAGCTTAATCAGCACAGATAATTCTGCTGCAATATATGAGATAATGCCACTCTCTTTTTTTTCCTGATTTTTAGGAATCTCGTGGACTTTTTCACTCATAAATATGAGATAATGGCATACAACTTGACCTTCCCAAGCAAAGCTTTAGCAGAAAGTGATGTAATATCCACCAGTTGTTCATGAAAACAGCTATCAGGTTACTGAGGCTGGGATTTTGTCCTCTGCAGCTGACTGACTGGAACGAACATCATGAAAACTGTAAGAAAAAACATTCCTTTTCATACACACGGATAAAACACATCCGGTTCTGAGTTCAGGGAGTCACTCCTGTTATTTACTGCGAGACACCAGGGAAGGACAGAGACATCTGTGAGGTCTTAGCATGCATCTTTCCAGACAAGGTCCAGCTCCACAGCACTTCTGGGGAAGGAAGCTGCCTGCTGGACGCTGTAAGCCTTGCACAATCCATCACTTCACCTGGCATTTCCTACCCCTGCCCTGGGAAAAAATCACATCTCTGAGAGGCTGCCAGTAAGACCAGCCCTCTAGAACAACCATTCTGCCTGCAGGCTGGAGACAAAGAGGCACTGTTTCAGACAACACCTTGTTGTTTAAAAAGGCTGTAGCAGAGCAGGAGAAAGGCAGGACAGTCTGCAGACTCCTGGCCACCTCGAACTGTTGCCTTAGTTCTGTCCTCCAGACAAGATGGGTCAGAAGTCCAGATTGGAGGGAGGGGGATATCCTGTCTCCCACCCTCTTTGGCTCACTTGAATTTTTCCCATCATGGACTGGCTGGAATTAAAATAATGAGTCAGGACCACGGGCTGCCAAACTCGGATGTGGTCAAATGGGAACGGCTGCCCATCTCCGCCCCTTGCTCGTTTGTTTGTGTCTGTAATAACTGGATTTCCCAGCTGGTCTCCCAGCCCAGGACCTGCTTAACTCCAGTGAGCAAACACAAGTAGGGGAACTGGGTCCAAGGAGGCAGGTGCAGTGGCTGGATAGCTTGTGGATTTCCCTTCTGCCACAAAACAACAGTTACTGCACATATGTTGCAAAGATAAGTGCTGTTTGCCATCGGTAGAGGGAAAGGCAGAGGCTCGCTGCAATTTGAGAGTCTTTCAGTCCAAGAGATGATGCAAGAGTGAAAAGTGCATGTGAAAATAAGGGAGAATGCTCTTCCAGCAGCTATGGAATAAAAGATGAAGCATTTTGACTTTGGCTTCTTAAAAACAGGGAGAACATCTGTCCTGGAGGCATCGAGTGTGGTGTAACACCTGTGTCCAGCACTGACAGAAGCATTCCTGGAATGTTAGGCTCAGGTTAGACTTCCAAAGGAGACTTGCTGAAACAGAGGAGAGATCTAAAAATTGCTGTAAGCAGCAGTGAGGGTACAAAAGAAACCCTTTGCAGTTCCATTTAGCAGTATACAGCTTAGCAGAGAGGAGGGAAAGTGGTGACTTGACCGTGGTCTCTTAAGTACCTCATGAGGAGAAGATTTCTGACACTGGAAGGTTGATTAATTGAGCAGACAAAGACAAAGTGGGCCTGAAGTGGTAAAAGCTGCAATTACAGAAACTACACCTAGAAGTGAGTGCCCCTGAGTGAACAGAATTAAACACTGGATAAATTTGCCTGGGGTGGCAGATCACATTCACTCCTCTACGTGGTGAGGGCCACACATACCACTTTCTCCTCTTGATGTTCCCTGTTTCTTTCCTAGCTCTGTTTTGTCTTTTTCAGGAGATATAGGGGACATTAGGGCCGGAGATGACTTAAACATCCCTCAGACCATATATTTAGACACAGAGATAGTAACAAAGAGCTCAACAGGAGGTCCATGCCAGCGGGGTTCAGTGTTTATCCATCAAGATATCTCAATTTCCAGACCAGCCAGGAAGACTTGGATTTCCACTAAAGCATTTGCTTTAGGAATGAAGACTCCAGTTTTTTTTTCCCCTGTCCTATGCAGTGTTTCTGAGGAACTCATCCAGGAAAAGAGGTCCAATATAACAGGTCATTCATACATTTGGCCAGTGCCACCAGCAACACTGGCCTTATTCCACCCCACAGAGCAGCATCTGCTTCTCATGTCCATGCAGCTCCAGGAGGCCAAGGCTGGGAGGAGAATAAGACCTCCAGTTTCTAACAGCCCCTAATCCCTGCCCTCCATAATCAGTTTTCAAATGGCCATCAAATCTTCCCTCTGCCTCTAATTGAAAAAAAGTGATGTCAGCAGTAATCTGCTGCCCCAATTCATCCCCATCTCTTTGGGCAGTTTGGGCTAATGCATTGTTTCATAAACATATGTTTTAAGGCAGCCGTGTGTGCACATACACAAAGAGAAAGCTCCGAACGTCCTGCACTGGTTACGGACACTAATGCCTTAAATATTACTTTTAATACTAATGTCAGATTATTAAAAACATAATCCATTCTCCTGATTGGACCTAATGTAAGCAGGAGGATAAGAGGGCTTCTATCCATGCATTAACACATTTCATGGAGTGTAAAGCCACTTTCTTCCTCTTAAAACATAAGGTCAGGAACTAATAGAATCTGCACTTCAAGTGGGTTTTTAAAACATATTACATAGAAAGTTTAGTGAAAGTTAATCTGTTGGTAAGTGTTGGCTGGAGTCGTGTGGGTAAACGAGAAATCAATGTAATTCACTTGCAATTTCATCCTGTTAAAAACCTATCTGTGCACTTTAAAACATTTATGTTTAAATAGAACAGAGACTAGCACTAAGAAGCACTCAGGGCAAAGCAGCTTTATGTAAATGTGTCGTGAGGGACTAAAATAAAGTAAGCTACCCAAATCTCCCAAAGATAAAGGGAGAAGGGCTTTGACCCCGTGTGAATTCTGCCCCCATCCTGTCCACATGCCGTTCCTGGGCTTCATTCCCCTTCCCCCTTGTTCATCTCTGCACAGTGGCATTCCCCATATCCCTCCTTGCTTCCACACACATCTACTCTGTGCCCGAGCAGCGCCGGGGCTCAGGGATGGTTTGGCAGTGACAGTGGTGGGAGAGCCTTCTTGGCACCCCAGCCCCAACCAGCAGGTCTGTCATCTCTCCATCACACCCAGCCTCTGCCAGCCTCCTCCTTGCCAACTGCAGGGCCTCCTCAGCCATACATTCCCACTGTGGCAGGCTGAGCAGTTTCCAAAACCATCCCCTTTTTGCCTGTTTGCCAAACCTCTGGAGAGCAATTTGGAAAGTCCAAATCGGGCAGCTGAAGCAAAGACAATAGCCACAAAGGGCTGTTTTTTCACAGGACCCACAAGTTTGGTGAAACTGTCATTTTTAAGCAGCCTCGGCAATCTGATGTCAGTGAAGATCAGGCAGCTGACCCTGCTGCAGCTCATTTAATTGTTTATCTGGGGGTTTGGAGGGGCTGGCAGGCAATTCTGAAAGCAGGCTTTGGAGCACAGAGCCAGGGGGACTGTCTTCCCTGGAGGAAGGCGTGCAGCCAGCTCTACCTCCTCCTTTCTCCAACGGTGCATCTCCTGGGCTGCTCCAACACCACTCTCCTTAAAACAGGAACCATTTGGTTCCCCTAAAATGGAACTAAGAGTTGCTGCAGGAGGTGCTGGCTGTCAAGGGAGAGAGATGAGCGGGCAGCAAGAGGAGGAGGAGGTGGGAACTCACCGCTGGCAGGCACTGGGACTTGGCCTCCATGCTCCCATGCACATGCCAGAGATTTAAGCTTCATAAACAGGCTCCAGCCTCCAGAAAGAGACTGATGACATATGGATTTCATACATTCGGCAAATGAAAGAGAAGCTCTCTACAGCAGCATGGGATTAACTGAATTTACATGCTGTTCCTTATAGCAAGGGTCCTGCAGGAGGGCTGCATGGTGAGATGCAGGCAAGGACACACATTCAAATCTTTACATCATCACTACAAGTCACTTACAGCCACACTTGCCTCCGTGGCATTGGAGAGGGCTGAGACCCTCCAAGAGCCAGGCAAGAGGTGTAGGGAGGACATTGCATGGTTGGAGCCACCCTGAGGAAAGTGATAGGGATGAACACCTGGAGGGAATTCAGGTCCCAGTGAGTCCAGGTCCTCCCTGTAGTGGAGACAAGCAATTCCCCTCCTTCTCTGTCATTCCAGTTGCAGAAGTTGCATTCAGTCTTTGAGGCAGGTGCCCAAAGGGAGCTGGTATGCGGCACAGATCCCTGACTGTAGTGCAGGGATACTGGCAGCATGAAGGCTTTGGGATGCTGTGTGCGTGGCCCAGTGGCCTCATCTCCAATACCAAAACAAAGATAGTACCTTGTGAGGAAAGGTAAAGTGTTTGCTTGTGTGGTTGCAAGTTGTTCTGGGAGTCACATCACTACACAGCATCACACAAAAGTACAGAGAGGTGTCTCTCCATGCACAAGGACGGGGCCAGAAGCTGTGTGGTTGCAGCAAAGGGAACAGAGGTCCACTCATTCTGGCACAGTCTGATTCAGTCACAGCTTAAATACACTCCCTGAAGCCTAGAGAAGCAACAGTGGTGCAGAGTAAGGAAGGAACAGATAGGTAGGTGTCAAAAGTTTGAGTTTCATTCAGTTCCAGGGAAATGTGGAACAAAGTGATTTGATATTTCCCATCTTGGCGTATGATTTCGGCAACACTTGCTGGTATGGAAATAAGTTTCTGACACTGCTTTCAACCCAGCAGTCTTGGGCTGCCACAAGTCCTTTGGCCAACTTAGTCTAGCACCACCAAAATCAAACAGCAAGACCTTTGACTCAAGAGGTTCCATTTCCAGAAAAAAAAAATAACAAATCTTTTACCTTCAGATATCCTGAGGACATGACTGTTCACCCTGTCACACATCATGCACGAGTTTATGAGCAAAGCCACCGAAGAAGGAAGAAAAAATAGTAAGAGAAAAAGCTAGGATGCTGGACAGTGAGTCCCAGACATTGTGTCACCATGTTATTCTGGAAAAACAGTAAGATAATTCTTTGAAAAAAAGGAAAAATGGTTAATGAGCCTGATGGTGATACAGAGCAGGAGAGAGCTGCTATCCAAACCCATTATGTGGCTTGTGTCCTTAGCAGAAGCTGAGCACGCCTCAGGGGATCAGAAATCCCTACAAACAGGAATTCCTTGGGCATATATAAGGCTACAATTTTGTCATGGCAGCCACGGGAGCCATGAATTTGAATTAACTCCATGAAATCTTACAAATGAATGGAGAAATACCTCTAATTCGGCAGAATCTTTCTTTTTGTTTCCAAAAGATGGTGTCGTGCCATGAGCTGGTGGCAGTTCAAATCAGAAGAGATATCACTCAGCAGGGAATTAGCTCTCATAGCTGTGCCTGTGTCCAAGACATGCAGCCAAGTGGGGATGTGGACCAGATGGGAAACACAACCAAGGTCAGAGCAAGATGTCGAAAATTTGAGCAAGAGCTCACCTTGAGCAGAGCAATGCTTTGGCAGCAGCAGATCAGTAGTGTTGAGGGCTCTCAGCAGCAATTAAAAAATAAACATAAATCAGAGCTCATGGAGGGGCAGTGGCTGGTCTGGCACTGCCAGCTGGGCAATGTCAGTGGTCACAGTGGTGTGAGCTTTTCTGTATTTGAAAATTTACCATGCTTGGATGAATTCTGAGGCTCAGTGGCTGCAATTTGCAATGAAATACTTGAAACCCTCTTGAACTTTGGTGCCACTGAAGCAATGGCATTCCTGCTGTGGCCTCTGGCCTCCGGGATGTCACACCTCCTTGTGCTTGTTAGCAAAAGGTGTAGCTGTCTCGTGTGTGTGTGTGTGTGTGTGTGTGTGTGTGTGTGTGTGTGTGTGTGTGTGTAGCTCAGACATGTCAGATGATAGTTACTATTGAAAAGCACCTTTAAGACAATGCCTCATTTGTTATCATTCCACAGACCTTCCTTTCTCTTATCTCTACCATGACATAAGCTAAAATCTACTGCTCTGAACCTGTAGTCACATCATCTACTTCAAACTCCCTTCCTTACATTTAAGTGTCTCCTAAGCAGCATTGCAAGTGTGGGTTTAATTTTCAGCTTTTCTCTATTTTGTGATTCCCAGCACTGGAGACAATGGCACAGTCTCTTAAGTCCTACTGATCCTTCAGCAAGATCTCCTCTATTCCCACATAGCCCAAATGGAGTGAAGATTTCCCTTAGGAGAACAGGATAAGGGCAGACAACAGCTTGATGTTGACAAGAGCTTCACAGCAAAGGCATGAAGCAGAGGCGTGGAGGGACTTGTCATCCTCGAAGTACAGCATTCCATCACTAGGCAGGGAGAATGGTGGTGAGATGCCGTGAGGGGATATATTGCCCATCTGAAGAGAAAGTGAGGGGTTAAATAATGATGGGTAAAACCATGCCTTGCTCCTGGGCAGCCAAGGGCACAGGAGTGGGTGTGCAGAAGGAAAAACTCAGCACTTGGCCCTCTGGGAAGACCAGCAACAGCTTGGCCACATTTAAGCCCTTTAATCCACAGAATTTTCATTTACAAGCCATGGAGAGGAACTGATTAAAATATGCTTTCATTGCAATGTAGGACTAGCTCTTGAATTCCTCATTTAATTTGTGTGTAGCCTTTCTTTGCTTGCCTCTGGTTTGGTTTGGCTTCCTGGTTGTTGCATTGATTTATGTGTATAATCCTGTAAAGACTTGGCTGAAGCCTTAATCAGAGTAGCCTAATGGAAATCATGACTGATAGATGAATGACCTACAGGAGGCCAAGGTGGTGGCACAGGCAAAATTGCCTCACAAATGGTCAAGAGAGATGGGAAGGAAAGGAAATCCCTCTGCCAAGGGCAGAGTGGCCCCCTGCCCTGTGCAAGGAGTTGGATGAAAAACAATACACCCTTGCTCCCAGTGTCCCTCTCATCCTATAACCTTCTCCAGCAGACACTTAGATCCTACCAGCTTTCACGACCCAGCTCCTTAATTTATATTTCCTGCTTGGAAGGTCTTCCCTATCTGCCCCAAAAGTGAAAAGAAGAGAAGTATAGATGCTACCCATGAGAGGAGGCAATTTTGGAAGGCTGTCAGGTGAGGCAGAAGGTGGACATTATATTAAGGAGTAATCTGTGTGACCATTACACAACTAAATTATGGCTGCTCGTTGCACATGACATGGGGAAGGAGGCAGCTCATTTATCAAGCAAGGGAGCAGCAAGCTGGACAAGAGAAGGAGAAGAGCCTAAAAATCACCTGAAAATGCAGGCAGATGAAGTTTAAAACATCAACAAATTTGGCAATGTCTCCTGTTTAGCAGATCAGTGAGTACTGAAACAAAATGGGGCCAGAAGCTAATTATATGGAAATATTTCTATTTGCACATTTCACTGGAAGGCAAAGCAGAGAGTATAACTAATATATCTCCACAACTGACAGGAATATTAAGTTTTCTGTCATTTTGCTACCACGGCTACCTTTCTCAGCATGCATTCTGTCCTAGTTCCTATTAAGGTGAGAGCAGAATCAAACTCATTAATTGTCTGCATTTTAGATATGATAAGAATTTAGTGGTTGGTGTTAATTAAACTACAAAACAACTCCTCTTGCTGTGGTGTGCATTCCAAGTTGGAGCAATTAATTCACTCACTTAAACTGATCAAGATTTAATTACCATCACTCTGCGCAATTACTCCATAATTAAAGTAATTTGGTTCATTCCACTTGCTGACAGTGTCATTGAACAGCCATTCATAGCACCAAAAGAAGTGATAATTAACTTAAAGAACAGCTCAAGGCAGCTTTCCACAGACTTTTAGTTATTGCTAAACATACCTATGTGGGAGGCAGACGCCTATCACATAGTATAGGTACTTCCCTAGCAAAGGCTTTCAGATATTTTGTGTTCTTTTTTAGTTTCAGCCAACACACTGTAGAAAACTCACTTTTGGAAAAGGCTCTGTGGCTGCCACCAGACAACATGCCGTTTTGTACAGGCAAGCACAATAAAACCTGGATCCCTCCAGCAGTACAGACGTTCTCTGTCTGTTCCTAGAGATTCCTCCTTAGGAAAGAAACCAAATCCTCAATAAAAAGCTCCCTCCACCCAGATAACAATGCCAGCTCTTAGATCTTACCAAATACCTCATGACAGAGCAAGTCCCCTGTTACAGGGACCAAGGGAAGGCAGAGGAGCCACAGTGTTTTTAAAGATCAGTGTACTTAGTCCCCATGTTTATTGACAGTAGCTTGAAAGCGTGACATAAATGTACTCCAAAAATTGAGACAAGTGAAGATGGGTTTAAAAAAAAGAAGGATGTGACTCTGAAGCTAATCTCATCTTTGGAGAGTGGTAGAATCTGGCTCAAGAGACTTTTTTAACTTGGAGGGTGTGAGACACTACAAATAAAACACGATGGCCTCAGAGCTTCACCAAGAGCATCTCCACAAAGCCTGACCTATCACTGTTATCATCTATCAGCCCACCTGCTCCCCCTTTCACTCTGTGCAGCATCTTCGCCTCCCATGGGGTGTCAATACTTACAGCAGCCACAAGTACAGGCTATTGAGGTGCTTCACCAGCTGCCCTTGGTCGTCTTGCAGAAACATTGCTGGTGGTCACAGAGAGATTCTCTTCCTCCTCTACCCTGCCCTGGTGAGGCCTCATCTGGAGTCCTACATTCAGTTCTCCACAAGTCAAGAGGGACAAGGAGAGAGTTCAGCTGGAGAGAGGCCAGCACAGGGCTACCAAGATGATCAGGGGACTGGAGCATCTCTGTGAGGAGGTAAGGCTGCAGGAGCTGGGATTGTTTAGCTTGGAAGAGAAGGCTAGGAGGCAGCTCATCAACACTTACAAGTACCTAAAGGGTGGGTATCAAGAGGATGGGGCAACACTTCTTTCTGTACTGGCCAGTGACAGGACAAGGGATAACAGGCACAAACTGGAACACAAAAAATTCCACTGGAACAGGAGGAGAAACTTCTTTGTTTTTGATGTGAGGGAGCCCTGGCCCAGGCTGACCAGGGAGGGTGTTGGAGGCTCCTCAGGAGGCTTCCAAATCCACCTGGACACGTTCCTGTGCCCCCTGATGGAGGGGAACCTGCTTTAGCACGGGGTTGGGCTGGATGAGCTCTGGGGGTCCTTTCCAACACCCACCATTTCGTGATTCTGTGATTAAATCAGTTACTCAGCATATTTTCAATGGGAGTTACGATGAACACCTGCTTTACAGTGTGTAAGGCACAAAACTTACAACAAATGCAAGGCTGAGCCCTCAGGGATCTTTTCACATATACCAATTTCATGTTTAAAATAATGTTATATATCTGATCTTGTTGTTCATGGCACATCTATTCAGAACTCAACATTGTGCTTACTTCATTCTAGAAGACAATTTCGCTGGTAGAATTATTTTTCAAGATCTGGAAGTGAGTATTGCTGCCTGTTTTCAGAAAAGGGTACAAAGCTAGTACCAGAAACCTCTATGCTGAACCACCTTCTAAGAGGTCAGACTTATTAGACCAGTCTAATCTTTCCCCAGTAACCTTGTAAATGACCCTGCCAAGCTCTCTGCGGGATGGACAGAGAAAGAGGCAGATAAATCCATCTGTCCTTACTTTTGAAGGATGCTGGGTCTTGAGTGGCAAAGAAGACCTTTAACAGTTTGTTCACCCGTTTCAAATTTAAGCCTTCTCAGCCCATGCACAGAAATTCAAAGCATCACCTGTCACAACCATTTGGACATGAAGGATGCAATAGTTGTGCTGATTTTTTTTTTCATCACCATGAAAGTGAAGTTAATCTAACATATCGCCTCAAACAAGTTGAAGAAGCACGCTAGCTATCCAGACAGTCGTTCACAAGTATCAAACCAGCTGCTGCTATCAGCTTTTGCCAACCTCTCTAACTGTCTATCTAGACAGACACTCAAGATAAATGTCTATCTGGTATCTGGGATGGTCTCCTTGAAGAGCTCATCTTTTGACACCAGCATCATGAGGAAGCAAGGCCAGCTTGAACTGACCATGATGAATCCACCCCATGCTTCAATAGGACCATCTGCCCATGCTCAGCCTCATCCTACAGCAAACAACATCCTCAGTTTTCTCATATGCATATCTGATGGGTGCCCTTCACTGAGTGAAGGTGGGTGTTGAGGTGAAGGCTGGTGGTGGCACTACGAGATGCACATTATTCCCTCGTAGCCTGTGCACATTCTCCTGGAGCACTGTTTCCTTTGTGAGGGACCCCAAGTGTGTGCATAACCCACTCCAAGAGCACAAGGCACAAGGCAGTAGCATCAGGTTTGAAGATCTTTCTTGTGACAAGAAGTAAGAGGAGCTGGACTTACATAGACCAGGAATAAAAAAAAAAAATAATCAGGGGTCTACAATTGCCTCTAACCCCAAGAAAACATCATATGTCCTTGATCTGATGGAGAGTGTGGACCACAAACACTCCAGGTTCAATTGGCCATGCATCAGCCTGGAGAAATGAAGTCTGGCAATTGGTAGGGCTGGCTCTTTCTGATCAGGACAGTGGGAGGAAAACAAGGAGGTTTAAGCAGAAGGGGATCAGTTAATAAAGGGAATTACAGCCCCTGGCTCCATGGGGCTGCAGGCCCTGTCTGGCCCTGCAGCCTTGTGACCTATTTTGGAGGTGGCAGAGGCCCTGCAACTACTCTTTTGCTCAGTGCCTTTCTGTCAGCCGTGCAAGCTGCAATTCTCAGCAGTGTGAGACCTCCTCAGAAAGCTGAGCTGTGCCACAAATTATTCCTACACCTGCAGTACCCATAAAACAGAGCCTTTTGGTTTGGGCTCCCAAATGCTTGTTAGCCTTCTGTGACTCAGCAGTGGTTAAGTTAATGTCAGCTCTACCCAGGGGAAAACCTTCAATATTTCTTTTTAAGTAAAAAGAAAGAAAGAAAAAAAAAACAAATCCAAACCTCCAAACATTATTTTTAAGCTCCTAAAAGAGCATTATAAAAGACTGAGGAGGAAGAAAAAAGAGTCTGTGTAAAGATTGCTTACCAGAGTCCTTTTACAACAGTCAGCCACACAACAGAAATAGGTGGACATTAATTCATGCTCACCTTGCACACCTAAATACCATTAATTCATCAAAACTAATAACATTAATTCCTTCAAAAATGAGATTAAAGACAGGCACCCCTTGCAGTCATAATCTGTGGCTGATGACACTAAAATGAAACCTCCAGTATACAAAGCTACCAGCAGAGCTTGCAGAATCTCACAAATTGCAGCTGGCAATACATAAATCCTCGAGACAATATACATTATTTTCTGGGAAGTGGGTGTTTGCATGCCAATCATCAGGCAGAAAGGCAAGCAAAGCCAGCCATATAACTTCTCTCCCAACACAGGAGCTGTTGTCAGAGAGGCATGATACTGCTCAGACCAACGCTTACCTAAATCTGTCAGGCCAGAGCAGGATTTAGGGCATACATCCCAGGAACTGCATTTGGTTTAAATTTGCAAACACAGCTAGCAGAAACAAAGTATAACTCAGAGCTGGAGGTGTCCTGGTCCTCTGGCAACTGGTACGTGGCATTGGGTACACTACCTCCCCTTGCTGGTGGATATTTGAAGAGCTGGAAAAGGTGTTTTGCAGGATCAGCTTGATGCCTTCGGTGGGTGCTGAGACGACATTAGGATAAATAAGGGCTCAGCTATACATTGCTTTTTCCCAAGGGCTGCATCCAAAGGCAACTAAAAGCCTTCCTTTTGATTTCAGTGTGTTTGGGCCACTGGGCTAGAAGGTGATTGCAAAGTGGCACAGGATTGGGCAAGACTGGGCGGTGATGGATGAGAAATATTAGCCTAGTGAGTTAGCACAACTCCTCCATCTCAAGGCAAAGGAGCATTCAGCCCCTGTACTAGGAGTCAGAGCTAGCACCAGGATTTGCATCTATCTACTTGCTTTCCATGTCTTGTCCTCTGCTTTGTCCTGTCCCCAGAGGTGTGGAGGAATAAGTGTGCTCTGCAGGCAGCTGCTGTGTCCTGCCTGTCTCTTTCTTCCTCCATTGCTTACTCCTTGGTGGAGGCATCCCTTTGTGTTTGTCAAGGCAAGTGCTGAACAGGGCTTAATACGAACTTTGGTGATGGGAGAGCCTCTCATGCTCCTGAAACATCTTTTTTGCTACTTTTACTGCTTGTATTTCAAGTGTCTGTGAACATCACCAGGGTCCTGTGTAGCTTGGGTTGCTGGTGTGACTCTGTCAGACATCCTTTCTTTTCTCCCTCTTGTACCCATTGCACCTTTCTTTTCTTCTAGACAGGCAGAGGACTTCCCCTGCACTCATCAGGATGACCTACCAGGCTCATCCTTTGCCCCAGGGCTGCACATGCCTGTGGCAGCAATGGGGACCATTACCTGGAGGGGGAGCTTGGCAGTCAGCGTGTGCCATGTCTAGCACACCTCTGGGTGCTGGACAGCTCTGTGCTACCTGCAGCTGCTTCTGCACTGCTCCAGGACATTCACAGACCCCACTTGGCAATATCAGAGTTGTGGGTGGGCCTGGCAAGGCATTCACAAACTTGCAAATTCACAAATCTCTGTATGTTGCACTCAAAGGTCTCCAGTCACCACGGTCAGGTTGATAGCAAGGTCACCTACTCCTGCTGGTGGCCACAGAGGCCCAGAGATGTCTGCAGGAGGCAGGGGGATGCTGGCTTGTACTACCCATGGCTAGTGAAGGATGATGGCTGGTTATGAGGCAGCACTGATACATCCAAAACACCGGAGGTATTATTTCAGATTAAACCAAGATTAAACCCATTTAATTTTAACTCAGATTAAGCCCCTATTTAAAACCTGGCCCTGTTTCTGACGCAGCTGGGCCAATATCCCCTGAGGGGCTGTGAATCTCTTTGCATGGGTGCTGGGTACCACTCAGCCTCCCTCCCCCATCCTCTTAGCACACACCAGCTAAAACATTGAGTTACTAAAATAAGGCTTGGCTGTGAAAATTCATTTAAGAGTAGGGCCACACATGGTTTTTGGGATGGGGTTTAGTGCTTTGTGGCTTCAGGAAGGACCCCAATGCCTGCTGCAGTCCACAAGGCCTTCAGGCAGATGTGAGCACCAAGGAGCTGCACTGGTTCAATCTCTAAATAACGATGGAAGTGCAAGTGTGTGCATTGCTCCAAATGAATGTGTCACCCACACACTCTGAATGCTCTCTGAATATTTAATTACACAGTGCTTTCTCCTGCCCTGCTTTTTAAGAAATACTCCACAATCCATCGGTGCCTTTCAAAGAATAACTGATTTCAAGGAAATATAGGGAGGGAAAAAAATAAAGTGTAGGACCTGTTCAGACCAGCTGGAAAACAGCAGTGTGGAGAACATAATCAATCTCATTTGGTTTTTTATTCCTGTTTGTGTTACCAGGGCATCCGAAAAATCCAAGTCCAAAAGACACAGCTATGTGAGGAAACACACAATGCCCAAAGCAAGGCAAAAATCTCGTTGTCTGAAATAGAAGGGCAAAGCTCAGCGCACAAGGGATGCACATGAGTGTGCGGCAGACAAGCAAGATGCTTTTTCTTTGATTGACAGCTGCAAGTCTTCAAGGTTTCTTCAAAACATTACAAACAGGCTTTGCAGTGCTTGTTTTTGATAGATTTCTGGAGTAGCTCTTATTCTAACTTGTCCAACACAGCCTTCATGCCAACCCTGCGTCGGGCACAGACGACTGCGCGATGTGTTTTCGCTTCCTATTGACTGGTTGTGTACAAGCTAATCCCTTGTTAATGGACACTTTCTTTGAGCCAGCTGAGATCTGAGTTGTGTTGTCTTTGTGTTCCTCGCAGATTTTATTACTGGGATATCTTTGTTTTCATTATTTTGAGCTTTGGGGATTTTTGTCTCTTTCCTTGGGATTGATTCGCGTGGTTGGAGACGGGCTGGCCTCCCACAGCTCCTGTTTGCATTGGATCCAGGAGCAGTGGGAGAGCAGCTTCTCGGCTGCAAACAGCGCAGTCCCACACTTCAGACACCGAGAGAAGAGCTGCTTTTGGTTTTTGATGGAAAACAGAAAAGAAAGCAATTCCACTGCTCCCCTTGCAGAACTGGGATGCACTGGTTTTAACTGGGCTCTGTATGCAGGTGCACACTCAGCACATTGGAAACAACTTGCAGGGAGGTGGCAGTTTGAGCGGGCAGGAGGGGGGAATGTCCCCAGCCCTGGCTCTGGTATACAATTAGAATTGTTTTGGTTGGAAAAGACCTTTCAGATCAAGTGCAAGCCTTCCCCTCACCCTGCCCAGCCCACCACTAACCCATGACCCTCAGCACCTCAGCTCCATGGCTTTACAACAGCTCCAGGGATGGGGTCTCCCCCACCTCCCTGAGCAGCCTGGCACAGGGGCTGACAACCCTCTCAGGGAAAAAGTTCTTCCTCAGCTCCAATCTAAACCTCTTCTGGGGCAACTTGAGACATTTTCCTCTTGTCCTGTCATTTGTTACTTGGGAGAAGAGATCGACCCCCATCTCACTACATCCACCTGTGAGCAAGTTGCACAGAGTGCTCATGTCTGCCCTCAGCCTCCTCTTCTCCAGGCTGAACACTACAAGGTCTCTCAGCTGCTCCCCATCAGACTTTTCTCAGACTGATGAGAAATGCTTCTCCAGCCCCAGTACCCAGCTCTGGACACACTCCAGCACCTCAGTGTCCTCCCTGAATGAGGGACTCATAATTGAACACAATATTCAAGGTGTGACCTCACCAGTATCGAGTACAGGGGCACAATCACTTCTCTGCTCCCTGTTGACCACATTGTTTCTGATACAGGCCAGGATGCCACTGGCTTGCTTGGCCACCCGGCACACTACTGGCTCATATTCAGCCACTGTCAACCAACCAGGTCGTTTTCCTCTGTGCATGTTGCATTGCCTGGGGTTGTTGTGGCCCAAGTTCAGGACCCAACACTTGTCCTTGTTAAACCTCATACAATTGGCCTCAGCCCATCACTCCAGCCTGGCCAGGGCCCTCTGAAAAGCCTTTGTGTCCTCACACATATGGATGCCCTTGGGAGCTCCCAAAGCTGACAGTGGTGTGTCTGGGTACAAGCTGTCATGATATAAGGAAGGCAGCGGTTACACCTCTGTACATGGTACCCATGGCTGTGAGGTACATGAACAGCAGGTTCAAGAACACCACTCTGACCTTCAGAGAAGGGAAAAAGCACAGTGAGGAAGACTGGAGACTCCAAATGGAGTCCTCTGGCAGCAGGATGAAGCAGAGTACCTCCCTGGGAGGAATGTGAGACCCTCATGGGAGGAACATGAGTAAATCCAGAATTGCAGTGGAGAGCAAGGACAGGACGTGGAGGGGAAAGCAGAGAGGTAGAGATCCAGCAAAACCAGCAGCAGAAAGGATACACGCAGTTAAAAGACTCTGTTTTCCTAATCAGCTTTTCTCCTTCTGTCACAATCCTGGGTGAGGACCAGAGCCACACAACTACTTTTTTTCATGTATATATAGTTTAGTCCCATCATCCCAACTGGTCCAGGGAGGAAAAGCAGAACAGTTGGTGTTGGCTTAACTTATGCAGTGCCTGGAGAACTGAGGCTGCACGTGGGGACCAGACAGGCCACTAAGAGCAGGTGGGAACCAAGGTAACGTTTGTGTTGGGTTTTCAGGACCAAGGCAGGAACATGTTTTCTGGTGCAGAAATCAGCAACATATCCCCAGTTTCAGAACATGACAGTAAATAAAAACCCTCAAAGGGTTCAGCCAAAGAGATGTGGTTTGTGGGTGCGTTTCTCAGCCAGGGTAGTAGAGTCTGGTGCTGGTCACAGGAGAGCTGTGGCCACAACATCCTCACAGCTGAAGACCTGCTCTTTGCAGACCAAGAGCTGTTCCCAGCCCAGTGCCAGAGCCTTGGCATGTTCAAGGTCCCCACTTTGTCTTCTCAATGCCCTCTCCACAAAAAAAAAACCCAAAACCAAACTTGATATTTTGATGCTTCCTGATAAAAGTTACATCTGACAAAATGACCTTTGATTGAACAGCAATAGCTGGCATTAATCCTATTATTTCATCACAATTATTATTGCTTTTTTAATCCAACTCAGCTGCCATTTTATCCTGCACTAAGTGAACTGAAGTTCTCAGCTGGGGCACACCATGGTCTCAGATATGTGAAATGCTGATAGCCACAACATGAATCACCCCTCCTTTTCCCTCCCAAGACCCCACACTTGACTCCAAACCTACATTGAAATGGTCAGAAGAGTCAGCTCAGCATCAAGAAAAATAATCTCTTTCAAGATTGTAGATGAACCAGATGAAACTCATCTTTTGTGGTGCCCACTGTTCCTCACAGCTGGGCAATGTGAGGACATCTGTTAGCTTCTGCAAAAGGAGGAAATGTAGAATCGCTGATGTCTTAAAAGAAATAACAAATTAATATAAGACAGTCCTGTTCCAAGACTGATTCTAAGGCAGATAAAGATGAGGGCTAAAGCATTTCAAATCCAATCCAACAAAGTCCTTAAGCACATGCTTTAAGGCAAGCAGAGGAATAATGCCATCGACTCAAAGGGGTTGTTTGTCTGGTTATATTTGTGATGGCGCTTAAGGGCTTTGCTGGATCACAGTGTCAGGTGTGAGAGGTGAATCACCCCACTCGCCTGCCCGCAATGACCTCAGCATGGATGACCGTGCTGGTGTGAGCTGCTCATAAGCTTCACAGAGAGATGCACCCATAGGAAGGTATGGCCATGACAGACCTCATTGTAAGGAGTGGGGTGTATTAAGTGTGAGAAGCAGGTTCTCCTCCCCCTCTACTTTGCCCTGGTGAGGCCTCATCTGGAGTCCTGTGTCAAGTTCTGGGTTCCCCAGCTCAAGAGGGACAGGGAACTGCTGGACAGAGTCCAGCACATGGCCACCAAGATGCTGAGGGAGCTGGAGCATCGAGGAAAGGCTGAGACCTGAGGCTGTTTAGCTTGGAGAAGGCTGAAGGGGGACCTCATCATAACTTACAAGTACCTAAAAAGGGTGAGTGTCAAGAGAATAGAGTGACACTTCGTTCTGTAGTGTCCAGTGACAGGACAAGAGGTAATGGACATAAGCTGGAACACAGAATGTTTCACTTAAAAACAAGGAGAAACTCCTTTGGTGTTGAGGTGAGGGAGCCCTGGCTCAGGCTGCCCAGGGAGGGTGTGGAGGCTCCTTCTCAGGAGGTTTCCAAACCCGCCTGGACATGTTCCTGTGCTCCCTCATGGAGGGGAAACCTACTTTAGCAGGGGGTTGGGCTGGATGAGCTCTGCAGGGCCCTTCAAAACCCCATCACTCTGGGATTCTGGGATTTTATGAAAGACAGTGATGACTGGATAGGTGGCCAGAGGAGGTGATGAGGTGTCATAGGAGGTCTTTACGAACCAGTTAGACAAACATCGGTCTGATTTAGAGATCACTGAGGGCCCACCTGAGGGCCAGGCATGAGTTAGGTGGCCTTTTGATGTCCCTTCTAGCCTTAGTTGTGGTGTCTGTGCAATGGAAGAGTTGGATTCATAGGAAGCAGTCATGCTGAGCTTTACCTCTACTCTGCACTGAGTATGCATAGACATAAGAAGGGGTCTGGATACATGCATGACCAAAGTTATGGCCAGGAACATGGGGATGAACATGGACAGAGCAATGAAGTCAGGTCTGAATCACTAAGGGCCCTCTGGGACCCACCTGATAGCAGGTACCTGGTGGTGCGGAGATCCTATGCTGGGATTGGGAATGTCTCAACCCACACAGTGAAGATGTGACAATTACTCACCAGAGCAGTTTCTCTCCTCAGAGCTTCCCAAGGACCTCATCTCCAGAGAGCTCAGCCAACACAGCAAGTCCCTTCTCCTCTTGCAACCCTGCGCCTGGACTCCAGATGAACTGAGGCTGAACTTCTTTCCTAGGACCAGGGTGACAAGCTTAAGGGGATCTCTCTGAATTTAGGAGACAGTGTTGGACAGCGTCTACTTGTGCAACTCTTCATTTGTCCTTTCCAAGGTTCTGTGATTCAAGAACATGTGTTAAATCTTCTGCAACAATCAATTCAAATATACAAGTTTGGCTATTCAAATTACTTTTCCAAAAGTACTTTAAAATGCATTAAGTTATTAATTGCCTGCTGGCACTTTAATCAAACGGGAAAATTGACATAGCCAGAGGCATGTATTTTTGTGGAAAGGAAATTTATTTAAGAAGAAACAGCGGCTCTTACTGCTTAATTTAAACTGAGAAAACTGTGGAAAATCAACTGCTATGGAAAATTAATAAAACATTTCCAGCTGCAAACAGTGACTAATTGTACAAGATGAAGACTGCCTGGAATTAATAACTTGCAATCTTCTGTGTGAAGAACCCCCTACCAGTTCAATTTACTGGGAGATTAAATTACTTCTAAGTTTGCCATATTAAAACAGAACATGAATAAAATGTTAGTGAAAGCACATCTATTATTTACTGTCTGTGATATGGATATAATTATTTCCAAACAACCACAATGTGACGTGACTGGCAATATTTAAATTATTTGCTAGCAAATGTAGTTATACCTCCTCAGTTCCTATAAAAGCAGCCCAAATGGGTTTCTACAGATGGTGTGTTCCTGCTACAGGGAATTATCTCCCCACCCTCTGCTCTGTGGTGCCCAGCATTCCTGTTTTACTGCTCTTTTAGCACCACCATCACCACGCTTCCCCTGCTGCCCCATGTCATATGAACTCCACGTCTCCTTTGGGTTTCTCCTTATTTCTTTTTTCTCCCCCATTTTTAAAGTTGGCTGCACTGAATACTTGGTGCAAATAAGAGTGTCGGTGGTGGTAGAGCGTAACCACGCAAATGTTTTCTCTGTATGTTTTCTCCTTGGGTTTGCCTGCAGAGCCAGAGAGCATGCACTTGCTTTTTCAAAGCATACCAAGTTCACAGAGTGCACAAAGCCCGTCTCAAGGGAGCGGAAAATAGGAAGGAGAAAAAGAAACAAATTAAGGCAAGAGGCCGTTTGCTAAACCCAAACAAAACCCAGCAGGATTTCAAAGCCCAAGAGGGAGCAGGAGGTGGGAAAGCCACAGAAGATGAAGGAGTTGCCAGCCCTCAGGGAAACCCCTTGTGCTGTGGCCCCAGTGTGTCGATGGGTGCCAAGGCAGAGCAAACAAAGGTTGTGCAATATGGAGTTTAGGTGGAGGAGCACCAAGTGAGCTGGGGATGAGGAGGCACCACAGAGGACATGTTCTGGGGATGATGTGGTTGGCCACACGCCCACTGCCTTGCAATGAGATGCAAAACACTTGCAGGACCTTAGCATAAAATTGAAAACCCTAAAGACCCCAAAATATAAAGTGCTGCAGAGAAAGGACATGGGAAGATGTTAAAGGGCCATAGGGTGCCAGTCAAGGCTCTTTTGCTTGGAAAAGATGGGGAAAAGGACTGTGTGTCACCATTCCTGCTTTAGAGAGGGAAAACTGAGGCCCAGAGCAACCTGTAACAGCCCCTCTCTGAACGTCAGACTGGGTCATTGTGTTGGGCATCTTGCAGTCACAGCCTCAGCAGAGAAACTCATGCCATGTCCCTCTCTATCCACTGAAGGATGCCCAAGCTGACACCCCCAACAAAGCCTCCTGAGTGCTCGGGGATGTAAGGGCACATCAAAATATTCTCAGGACAGGAAAGAAAGCAACAGAGAAGGATGAACCACAGCAGGAATCACTCAACAGCACATTCAAATACAAATAAATTATTTACAATTACACGGGACCGTCTTCAAAGCTATGCACAGTCATTACTAGCTACAAATACAATAATCCAAAGCAGTCCACAGAATGGTGTCAGAGAAGGACAGGAGCAGCCCCACCATAATTCCCCAAAGCTCACCTCAACTTCGTCATGTATCTTGCAAGGAAGGACTTCCTGTGGCTACTTGGATATGATGCAGTAACCTATCTGAGGTCTTAACCTCAGTTCCGACCTGCTGGTCTTAACTTCATGAGACAAAATGAAACACTATGCCCTCTTCTGCCACCCCCGCTGCTCAAGGCTCTGCAGACCTCTGCCACTTCCCTCTTCTACCAGCACTTTTCTGACAGACCTCTTCCTGGGATAGGATCTCAACAAGAACCATTTACACTTGTGTTTATAGGGCTTTGGGTATACTCTGTGAAAATTAGTGAAAAAAAGGGACACATGCTCTGTGGTAACTGTGAGCATCTTCATTTGCTGTTTATTAGCCCTTCTCAGGTAGAGGTGAGATGGTCCCTCCCACTCTTTGCCCAGGAAGGTCTCATCAGGAGGATGTTGAGCTCAAGCAGGAGAACCTACAGAGACAAGTCAGCTTGCTCCTAGCTCCTGAGCCTGGGACTTAATGAAAAGCAGCTCATGATCAGAGACAGCCTTTTGCAACGTGCTTCCAAGGCCTGTGTATGATAATGAGCCTAATTATGGGCATCAGGCATTGAAAGTTAAGAAGTCCTCCTTCTCTACTCACAAATAAATGAGTGGTGGCTCGGATCTGTAGGTGGACAGGAACGTGCCTGGATGGAGATGGAGTTTCCCAAAGACGCTTTCACGTTTCAGTAATTGAGTGTGTCATGTTTAATTGCTGGAGGCCTGTCACTGTGCAAACCTGAGGACTTCTCCTCTTGATGTCAGCTTAGACCCAATTGCCTAATTGTATTACCTGGGTAATTAGAAATATAGTAGCCCTGTGCTGCATGATAGAGAGGATGCACCTGCTGACAGAATTAGCCTGGCTTTGATGTTGAAAACTTGTAAACACACTTGAGCCCACAGAGACATACAATTTAACCCTGTTGTAACCCCACAGATTAGACCCAGGGCCTTGCTCCATTAAATAAATTGTTTAAAGATACAAGTTTTGTTCCAAAGAGCCTCTGTCGTGCTGCAGTTTGGATTCCAGTAACTGGAGATATCAGAGACCATGGGAGCCGCCACACTTCCAGGGCACAGCATCTTTGCAGGATTGCCCAAGAGTTCAGTCCAGTCTGGCTTGAGATGCTCCAGATTTGGATGTACCAGCCACAAAGGCAGATTTTTAGGCTTTGTGGAAGCACAATACTGGGAAAGGTTTGAGGGTGTTGTGGACTTCTTCAGTGAGTCATGTGGGTGTTTGGTGTCAGAGTCAGAGCTATCTATGGTGGTAGCAGGACATGGAGTAGATAGGAGGGAATGGTGTTGCAGGCAGGAGGACTCACTGCAACCGTGACTTGTTGCTACCATGCTCTGCTACCGCCATGCCTACTGCCACTGTGCCTTTTTCTCAGCCAGGCAGAATTAGTTTTGGCCTGGCATGGGTTCAAGAACAAGAAGAAACCAATAATCCTCCCACTGCAGGGTGCAAGTTTCATAAAAGCATTTTATGACTCATAACAGTAAGGCTCACCTGGAGACCTGGTGAGATTTGTTTGCCTGAAGTTCCCTTTTCCTCTCTGTAGGCACAGAACTGGGGACGTGCCAGCCCACAGCTGCATTCCCACTGACCAGAGACAATGTGCACGAACGTTGGCCATGGTGTGACCAGCGAGGAGCAGGAAGAAAAAGGCATCTCCATGTGGACAGTGGCTGGTATTTCAGGCAGGATCAGCCCCTTTTTCAGCCCTTTCACCGCCATCCTCTGACTGGGACAATCTGGTCATTCTTTGCTTTGAAGGGCCCATTCCTCATCCCATCTCATCTCTACTTGCACGTGTCTCACCCTTTCCCACCACCCTCAACCATCGTGTTTCCCTCTGACGTGCCACCACCCCTCCCTTTCTCCTTGTCTTTCGTTGTTTTGCTTTTTTTTTTCCCCCCTCAGCCTCTTTCTGTTTTGGTTTTTTTTTTTCTTCTTTTTTTTTTTTTTTCCCCTTAAAGAGAGAACAAAACAAAACAAGGAAAAGCAGTGCCGAGCCGATCCTCTTAACCCGACGTTCTTACCCCGGGGAGGGCTCTGACGGTGCCCAAAACCCCCACGCGTTTTGTCCTGTTTCTTCATAGCAACTCGAGCAAATTGAAAGCCGCGGAGGGGTGTGCCCCCAGGCACTTGGTAAATCCACTTCCTTTGTCATAACAAGAACAAATCCCACCTTTGAAGTTTTTCCTTCTTGTTACAAGGGGAATGTCTTTTGTTTAATCCATTTTAGCCTTTAATGCCTGACCTGGATCAATCCTGTTGGGTAGATTACACACTACTCATGCCGACTTTAAACTACCCTACAGGGATTTTTATTCCCCCCTCCCTCCCTTCCCCCTCCTCTCCCTGCTGCATTGGTGTGAGAATCTCAGTAATAATCAGCATTATGACTTTAGACCATCACTCACTTTGAAGGAGGAGACTGTCCTTTAACAAAGGGGAGGGAGGGAGAGAAAACCCTCAGATATCAAACAAATTTAATCAGCTTTGAGGCCTTTCAATCTCATATTCATACCAGATCTTTATTAGTTATGAAAATCAGTGCAGAACTTGGCCAGGCTCTGTGTCTCTGTGTCCTACTCCTGTGCTTTATTCTCTACTCGGTACTGAACTCACTCACTGAACTCTCTCAGCCTTCCCAGGGCCCTTCTAGGGGAAAGCCTGGGAAATATTAGTTCAACACTGCTGCAAACAAGTTGTCAGGATGTCCAGCATCCCCACCACTGCACTATCCTACTCCATCCCATTACTCATGCAAGTCAAAGACACTGAAAACAGCTGCCAGGAGGACCTAGGTGCCCTCCTTGATGACCCAGATGCTGCATGGAGGATAAATCCATAGCATCCATCTCATTAAACATTACATTAGGACTTGCTGTGAAAAGAAGTAACCTCATGTCTTGCCAGACCCTAATTTTGCAAGAGAACTACTTATATCAGGTATGTCCTGCCCTGAAGCCTTCTCATGCCTTCAGCATCTCTCTTCTTGATAGTATTGAAGTTCAGTTGTGCTGTAGGTCTCGTTGGCAGATTAACATGGGCTTCCTTGCCTGTTTTTTTGATGGTGTTAAGACTAATCACCAGCCTTGTTCTCAAAGGAGTACAAAGAGACAGGGCTCAGACACATGCAGGTCTGCAGGGAAATGACAGAGGTGATGGCAAGCAGCATTTTCCAGTTCTCTCCAGCTCCAGCACCAGGATGGAGCTAATAATGCTCCCATCAACTTTGTTTTGCTCCTGGTGGCCACAGCATCAGTGCTGGGGAAGTTCTGAATTACTCAGTCCCTTTCCAGGAGCTTGCTGTCCTGGAAATCTTCAAGACAGAGGCTCCACATGGTCCCTTTTTCATGCCATTGCTCTTCCAACTCAGACCAGTTTTGCCTCAAGTGTAGTGGCTGCTGCTTTGACCTTTCCCCAAGGAAGAGGAGGACCAACTCCTCCAAGAGGGCACATAGCCCATCTCCTCTCACCAGCCATGGCCCAGGGTCCATTCCTTTCCTCCCCTCTAGACTCTCTCCAAGTTGATAACACTGTTTTGATGCCCCAGGCTGGACATGCCGCTTCCCCTCATGCCTGGTAAGTGGAACACAAGGCAGGACCTCTCCCTCCACAGTTCACATATGACTCTATTATAAACCCTCAAATCAAGTTTTTCTTTATTGTCACATCAGCTTTAGGCTGCAATTTGTTCTGCTTTCACAGCCTGGCTCCCACTGCTTTTGTGTCTAATTTTTCACCCCTAATGGTATCCAGAAGCCCTGGGCCTTGAGGACTTGTATCTACTCATTTCTGACCTTGACTCATTAGAGTCATTTGGAACTCCTGTAGAACAGCTCTGGTGTCTCCTCGTCTCCAAGCTTCACAGTGGGCAGGAGTACCAGCTCAATGTCTCATCTAACCAAGCATGAGAAGGCAAATGGAAGAGTTTAAATGACTCAAATGTTCCAGGGACATAGAATCATAGAGTCATTATGATTGGAAAAGACCTTTATCAAGTTCAATCACTAACCTAACACTGCCAAACCCACCACTAAATCCTGCACCAATCTTTTACTGTAGCCCTTAAAAACCCCAAAATTCCTTGAACAGCCAATTCTGCCTGATAGGTAGATGCCCTGTTGCTCCAGGGCATGGCTGAGACAAAGTAAAGACAGAATTTGTGATTTCCCCATGAGAGGAGATAAAAAGGAGACTTGTCTGACTGCTGGGGTCCCAATTAAGTCATGAGCTGTCAGCAGACTCTGTGTCACTAAGCAGACAGCTTTTAGGAGCTGGGAAGACTGAGTACATGAGGACATTGAGTTTACAGGACTCCAATCAGAGGCCAAACAATAGCAAGGTAAGATTTTGCCAGAGTTGGGTGATTCAGTGACATCTTCCATCACCATCCCTCAAGCAGCGCACAACAAGTGACTAGCCAAGGTGCCCCCTGAGCACTCGTCTCACAAGAGATGGGAACCATCTGCTCATGCCATGAACAGTGACTATATTTGGGGTCTTGCCAACAGAAGCCACAAAACTCCCACCAGGATCCTGTTACATCATCTTGGGGTAAAAGCAAAGAGTTTTACATTTACCATTTTACAACAAAAATACTCCCCCTAGGTTAGAGCGGCCATGGGTTAGAGCACAGCACTTTCCCTCCCAGTTCCTGACAGCATCAGCCTGGAGAATAAAGTGGCCTCTCTTCAGCTTTTGTAGGGCCAAGCCTCAGCGATGGAGGTGGCAGAGCATTTTGGCATGTGAAGGCAATATCCAGAGTGAGAGGGGGCTGGTTAGTCCCCAGACAATCCTCAGGACAGTCGAGTAAGGAACCATCTTTCACTTTTTACAAGACTGATATGCTTTGAAATTAGTAACCCTCCATTAGCTCTCCAAATAGCTCTGAATCATTAGGGTCAGTACTTCTGCACTCCTCAAAATGAGCTTTTACCTGAATTAGCATCTCAAAGAGGCAGGACTCCCTTCCCTGGTTTTAACTCCAGCGTCGTGCTGCACATCAGGATGGTTTT
The DNA here is from genome assembly GCA_013401255.1 of Urocolius indicus. Taxonomy (NCBI): domain Eukaryota; kingdom Metazoa; phylum Chordata; class Aves; order Coliiformes; family Coliidae; genus Urocolius; species Urocolius indicus. The sequence goes on along the minus strand of WBNH01007886.1, from coordinate 11,617 downwards.
GGTGGCCAATCCAAGCCCCGCATCCCAAATACATTCAGGAGAACCCGCTGGCTTGTTTAAAATGTTCTTTTTCCTTCCCATTCTTTGCTAAATGCCTATTACATTAATGTTTAAAATCCATTTAAGTTCATCATGGGTGGCTTTGTGAAAGGACACCGGCTCCGTCATTGTAATTAGATGATTTATTGCCCTCTCGTGGTGACATGTGCTAACTAGAGAAGCTGTGATTTAAATTGGATGATCTTTCCAAGAGTGTTTCAGTGAGAAATACAGGGAGAATTATTAATACTATTAGAGAGCAGCAGCGTATAGGTGCAAAGGATATACTGTGCTAGGAGAGGGATTAGCCAAAACTTGCTATTTTGCAGCTGAGCACTGTTTTCATGGGTGCCTGTCAGCTGGGGCTGTGAGAGGGGCAAGGAGCTGGCAAAGTGATGGGCACATCATAAAACCCAACGTTAGCCCAAATCACTGAGTTTAGAGTGGGAATTCAGAGGAACCATCACCCGTGGTTTTACTGGTCCAACCAAACATCCCAGCTCTGTCTTGTGAGCAGGGCCATCTCTTCTCTTCAGAGGCTGCTGGACAGAGGGAGAAGGGAAGGAGTTTAATTTTATTTTCGTTTTAATTGAAATTTGGGTTCCTCTTTTCTCCCCAGTGATTGAAATACATTAAGCACTACCTTTGTCTACAAACCTTTTTGCCTTCAGACATGCAAACCTCTTTGTCTCCAGGCTTGGGACAAGTTAACTCCCAAAGTTAACTCACTGTAAGATAATGTGCCATCAGTGTAAGTGAATCCACAGTAATATTTTTCTCTGTTTTAATTTAAAAACCAAACAGGTCTGAACTGCAATAATTTGGTATAAAAACAAAGTATAGACCTATCCTGTAGCTGTTAGTCAAATGTCTGGGTTAATACAGTGTAAACCCATGAGCACATCCTCTTACGATGGGGCTTAAATCTTTTAAGAGTGGCTTATATCAATCTAGTTTAAGTCAATTCCTCACTGAGTTAAGCTAAATTGAAAGAAGCACTCAGATCCCAAATACAGAGCTGGTGTTCCCTAATCTCTGCACAGAGCAATGGCTTTGACCAAGAGCCTGCAGGTGTGGTGGGTGAAGACAAGGTACCAGACCCCATTGATCATCAGGGCAGACTGTTTCCCAGTTTGATCCCTATGGGTCTTTGAAAATACAGCTGCTTTCTCTCAAAGGTCCCCTTTGCTAGAGACCATGGCATAACCACATCCTTGCAGAGGACAGGGGTTTCCACTTGGCCATGCCTTTGCAATGAGCCTCCATCCCCAAATCATAAGCACCTGCTCTTCAAACTTTGGAGAAAACCTCAATGTCAGGCTGATCCAAAGTGAAAGGTAAAGCTAAAAACCAGCAATAAATGGTTTCCTGGTAAGAGGCAGCTGTGGCAAATAGGCAGTGGATGGATGTTCTGTGACCACCAAGCATGTGTGCAGATGAGTAGTAAGGGAAAAATAAAGGAGAAATAGAGAATAAAAAGGGGAAAATAAAGGAGAAAAGCTCTTCTCCTGCCTGACACAGAGCCTGGAGGCCTCACACTCATCCCATGTTGAATTCCATGAGCTTCGCTATCAAACTGGGGCCACACTGTCCCAAGAGCTCCCATCAGGAGCATGGTGACCTGCACAAGTGTTAACTTATTTGTGATAACTGAATAAAATAAAGCCTTGATTTTTGCCATAGTCATTATGAAGCTCTTTGAGTCCCATGAGCACATGGGCCATCAGCTTCAGATGAGCACCGGTACCCTTCATCTCTGCCTTCCTCACCCCCCGCAAGCCCTGAGCAGGACTTTGCTAAAAGATGTAGGTAACCATAGATGTGACCTCCAAACACTGCCTTTACTTGTGTTCAGCCACTTGGGCCTCCTGTCTTCTGCATCCCTTGGCAACAACAGGAAGAGAACATCAGACTGGAGTTCTGTTCCCAGATTGGAGTTACTCTTTATGCAGGACAGTTTTAAATCCATTTCACATGCTCTCATATTCATTGGGGCAAGTGATAACTGTGAATATAAACCCATATAGTTTAAGAGGGAAAAAAATAACCCTCTGCAGAGTGAGACAGAGCAAGAAGCCTGTTGCTGAGTACTGTGAAGACTACTCCATAAACAAAAAGCCATCACAGAGAGCAACATCTCTTAAATATGGAGATTAATAGCCCATAAGATTGACTTGAAGAAACTCCCTTCCCCTCCTGCAGACCTCCAGGCCAGCCTGGCGTCCCAGTTACCCAAGAAACCAACTCTTCTACCTCCATGGCAGAAAAAGGCCGAGAAGAAATGGTTTCAGAAGGATCAGAGGTGAGCTGGAGTGTGGTTTGGGGTGTGCTCAGCCAAAAGGATCAACCTATAAATGAAAAGCATCTCAGATTACCCTGCAGCCCTGCTCGGATGCTCTCGCTACTCCCTGTTATCTCCAAGGTTCTTCGGGCTGGTGCTTGGGAAAGGAGAATCATTTACCTGCAGAAACAATACTCCTTAAAGAAAAGGAGATTGTTCTTTTTCTCTCAGCACCCAGAAGGTGTTTGGTGTGATTTTTTCTAGCTTGTCATCTCCACTGGCCATACCGAGCCTGCCTGCACCATTTGGGCTTGAGCATTAGATGGCAGCAGCGCTCAGGGATGGACGGGCCCGGGCAGCCGCAGCCCCCCTCCCCTTTCCCTGCACCAGCCAAGGGCCTCACCACCGCGTTTAGATTATTTCTGTAGACCAGAGGGTTTTGTTCTTGTTGTGCGTTACAGGGCAGCAGCCAATACCGGGCATCGACAGAGAATCTGAAGGTGTTTTGAAAAGCAGCTTTGGGTTGTCAGCGTTATCCTGGATGCATCGCTGACCATGGCCTCCAGAGCATCTTTGAGATTGAGCCCAAAACAGCTCTGCCCCTGTGCCAGGCTGAGGCTGGAAGAGAAGTGGCTGCTCAGGAGGGTGGTGGTGGCAGAGAGCTGGGCATGGCTCCCGCAGGTTGGCACACCACTGGTCCATAAAGAGATGCAAAGTGACCTCGCTGCCCTCAGAGAACTCATCTGCTGGGAAAACCCACAGGAACCATGTACAGCTCAGGGATGATGTTCAGTTTGGGATGGCAGGATGCAATGTGGGAGCATTGGGATACCCAGTGTGAGCCCAACATTTGGAAGCAATTAGCAGGAGGAAAAGCCATGCTTTGCCTCCAGACATAATTTTGGGCTCATAGTTTGGATCCCACAGCGTTTTGATGTCACTGGCCCTGACACACCACAAGTCCCCTCATCTCCAGATACACGATAGTAACAAAACAAGTAATTCCCTTCAATTCCCTCCTACCTGACAAGCGGTTGTGGTGAGGTGAGGGATGACCTCTTCTCCCAGATAAGGAGTGATAGCACAAAAGAAAATGGCTTCAAGTTGTACCAGGGGAAGTTTAGATTGGAGCTGCAGAAAATCCTGTTCCCTGAGAGGGTTGTCAGCCCCTGTGCCAGGCTGCCCAGGGAGCTCAGGGAGTCCCCATCCCTGGAGCTAATGGAAAGCTCTGGAGCTGAGGTGCTGAGGGCCATGAGTTAGTGGTGGGCTTGGCAGCATGAGGAGAGGGGTTGGATTCCATGGGTTTAAAGGGCTTTTCCAACCAAAACAGTTCTGTGATCAACTGGTTGAAAAGAGATGCTCTACCAAGGCTCAGGTGGGAATTAAGAAAACCCCATGGCTTGTTGGCTTCATGGATAGTGTTCAGGAGATGCTGGGAGTCTTTCTCTCCAGGGCTGGATGTGCAGCCTGCAGCAGAGGGGATGTGGCCAGCAGCCCAGAGTGTCAGAGGACCATGTGCAGCCTCTGCTCCATCCAAAGTGCCAGAGCATAGCCCTGCTGCCAGGAGCTGCTGTAGCTGCAATGCAGTCCTCAGCCAAGAAAGCCTCCAGCCCTGTGCCCAGCCCTGCTAATGGGTATTTTCATAAACAGTGATGTTTTCAGCCCTAGCCTTCTGGGTCTTTTTTTCCCATCAGGAACAGACCGTTACTTTGGTTAAAAAAAAATGGAAAAGGAAAAAAGGCTTCTTGGCTGTTGCTGTGACTTATTCACTTGCTCAGTTTCACATTGTCTTATCTACTCCTCCCCCCACTCCGTTAAGAGCCCCAAAGAAAAACCCAGCAGAGAAATTAGCAATCAAAAGCTGTTTTATCAGGTCTGTGTGACAAATGCAGGGACAGAGAACAGCGTGTCCTTTGGCCCTTTGGAGACAAGAGTGCCTGGAAACCAAAGCGCTGATTTTACAAAACAAGTCAGAAAGAAGATGTGGGCTCGGGGTGGGTTTTTTTCCTGGTGCCACTTCTGCAAATGCATGGCACACTCAGACCCAAAGCCTGTGGTGAGCAGCAGGTTCTGATAACCAGAGGGTGCTTGGCCATGGAGTGGCTCTAGAAAGTCTTTGTTTCAGGAAAGTAAAGGTGTTTTGGGTTTTGTTTTTTTTTTTTGTCTGAACCGTCCAGAGCCTAAGGAAAGATGTTGATTCCCAAGTGTCCACTCCATTGCTGACACAGCTGCATGTGGAGTGACCCAGATGCCCCCTGAGAGCAGCATCCACCTGAACCTCATTTCTGCCAACGCAAAGGACTCATAAAAATAAACCCTCACCAGACTGGAGATACTCCAGAGAAAACCACAGACAAGATGATCACAGTCTCCAAGCCTGGGAAAGAGCCCTTCCCAGGGCCAGATTGGGGTCTGGCATCCTGTGCTCCCACCCAACGCTACACCTCAGAGAGTGAAAAACCAGCAAGCCACAGAGAGGCAAGTTAACCAGATCACTGTTGTCCAAATGTGTAATACAAAAGAAGAAGGAAAAGGCTGCTTATAACCTTTGTGTGTAACTCCTGTGTGTCCTGGTGCTGAGATGCAGCAGCCAGCCTGCCAGGGAGTCGCAGGGCTCGCCAAGAGCTCTGGACTCGTGACTCAGGGGGATTTCGTGCCTTATCACATGTGCACTGCAGTCATTTCCACCCTTATGGAGCTGGAGGGAAGGGGGAGGGAAGCAAGAGGTCACATTCACAAATGTGATAAAAAAAAAAACCACTAAAATCCCTAATTACTCCCCCAAGGGCTGTTTCAGAGCCACTGTAGGGCCGAAAGCGAGATCGAAACGGTTCATTAAGGAAGTTGGCAGACAGATGTGCCCGAGTCACCGAGTCCCTGACCTTAAAACAGGGAACCTGACCACCATGTAATGAAAGCAGAGGATGGAAGAGCTTTAAGCCAGGCTTTCTCATCAAGCATTGCGAGGGAAGCAGCCGTAGCAGGGAAGATGTTGTCTGTCTGGAAACGTGGATCTGGGTTGTAGGTTTTTTTGCCTGTCTGGGGATTTTGCTGTGTGCAACATGCAACGGTGCCAAGAGAGGGCAGCCCAAGCCTCCACATCACATCTACATCCCCAAGCTGTACGCAGAGCTGTCGGGATGTTGAAAGCGAGCTGGAAAAAAATAATTAGGAAAAAAAAAAAAAAGAAGAAGAAAAAGAAAAAGGTAGAGAGGGAGGTATTTTCAGTCTCAACCCAATGCTGGGAAAGGAAATATAGGGGGAAGCCAGATGGAGACCCCAGCTCTGGAGGGATGGAAAGGCTGAAGCAATAAGGTTATAAATTGCCTGTGGGCAAGAAAATCTTAAATAATAAGGGACCATGATTTGAAATAATCAGGGAGCACAAAGGGGAACATGGTGCTGCAATGCAACAGCCACATTGCACCCCACACAAGGGAAGATGAGCCTGGGGATGAGGGACCTGGGTGCTTTTTTGTTCAGGGATTTTTCATGTGGGTGGCTGTGGTTTCAGTTTCCTCTCAAGCCCAGAACAGGCCCCTTCCTGCAGAAAGAGGCAGCTTTGGACATTTCCAACATTTCCAGGGTCTTTAATAAGCTGCCACAATAAAACTGGTGGAGAGAAGGTAATGGCCCGTGTCAGTCTGCAAACGTGTCTCTGGGGCTTTTCCAAGCAAGCGGCTTTAGCTCAGCAGCCCTCATGGTGGGGAGAGAAGCAGGAGGGGGGTGCATCATGCTCCCTGGGCAAGTCAAAATGTGAATTATTCCTAGCCCCAACCACAACCATGAGCTCCTTTCTTCCATTTCAATGTAGCCTTTGAAAACAAGCATGGGCAGGTCAGGGGAAGAGAATAGCACCTCCCAAGCTATCACTCCTAGGGGGTCTGGGAAAGGGGTTTTATCCCTTTTTGTGACAGTGGATATTTTCTTAAAAAGAACAAACCCACCAGACCCCTTTTCTACCTTTCCCAGTACCCAGCTGGAGCTGAGTGATATCCAAGCTAGTGTTTGGAGAGGACATTGGTGAAAACCCAGGTGAGGATCTGCCCCTCGAGTGTCTGAATTTTACACAGACAGAGCAAATGAATCAGGAAGAAAAAGTATTATCCAGCAATTTCCCTCTGCATGTCGTGCCAATTTAAAGCCATGTTAATGTTGATTTATTGATTGGGAAAGGTACTTACATTTACAAAAGCAGCAAGGGCTTGTCTATAGTGCCAATAACATAGCAGACCTACTGGCTCTAATCCTGCAAGTCCCTTATCAGCACATAAAATTCATCCAGGGAGAAAGATGTTAAGGGGCGGGTGGGGGGGAGGAAACAGGAATGTTTCTTTTTCCTGCTTAAAAAAACCAAATCAGGAAGCTAAGCCATGTTTCCAGTAAAGACCAAGATGCACTATAATGAGCCAACTACCCTGCTAAGAGCCAAGGAGTTAACTAGGCTGGAAATCAAAGCAATGATGGGATCACTGGCACATCTGAGGCTGAGGGATCAGTTACTTGAACAACATTGTAAATCCCTCAAATATCCCCAGAAGCAAAAGATGAATCTCTGGGGATTCAGCTGAACAGCTGGAAACAGATAATATTTCCCATCAGGAAAGGTGGGAGCAAGGAGCAATTTACAGGGGCAAGGGATGATGCATAAGGGCTGGCGGAGTAAAAGCAGAGGGGATCTGTAAAGAAACTTACAACAACCTTCCGCAAATCCAGTGGCTTTAAGTGTGTGTTTAAATGGCAGAACATGGGTTCTGAAAAGCCCTGAAGGCGTTAGGTCAGAACTGCTCAGCAGAAAGACGTTTCAGTAAGAAGGGATTTCTGAGCACGGGTTTCCTCTGGGCAGCTCAGAAAAGCATGATGCCAAGTGGAAAAAAAAAAAAAGGCATCAGGAGGAAAAAAGGCTGAGAGATGCTGAATGCCAAGAGCCTGGCAGTGGCCATGGACAGACATCCCTGGGGACAGAGCTGCTCGTAGCTTTTTCCCAGGTCACCACAGCTCCCTCTGCTTGGTGGCTTGTCCAGAAGAGATTCATCAATGGGAAAGAAAGAAAATGGGCAGAAAGAAAATTCCCTTTTGTTTTGAAAATCCTTACAGCCTGCTCCAGGCTCGCTGTCAGGACAGCTGGGAGAGTAACAGCTTTTTCCCTTTTTTTTGGAATGGGATGCAGAAAACAAACAATTTCTTGTGGATCCAGCACAGCCCAAGCCACAGGCACTGCAGAAAGGACTTGCTTGTCCAAGAGAAGCCAGATGAGTTCACCATAGTTTGGTCAAACTCCTCACTAGTTTTTTAAAGTGGGAAATCAAACTTCTTGCACAAATTCTGCCCCTTAGATTATTCCAGACTGGATCAACCCAGACAGGATAGAAAAGCAATGAAAACAGTCTATTTTCTCATCCCAGACATCCCCCCTCTGCATCCTGTGGAACTCCTGGATGGAGCCCAAATACATCTCTGGAGAATGAGGTACCATATCTGTGGTGGAAAAGACAGAGGTTGCTCTCTCAGCAGACAAATTATCCACAAATTGTACAAGCCACAGAGGTTGTTTCAGTCACTAAATGATTAAAGCATCTAATCTCTGCAGCAATGGGGATGAATATGGTTTGGAAAAGGGATATTTGGGGAGGGAACAAGTTTCCTTCAGCATCTCTCAGAGGGCTGGACCATAGCAGCCCTGTGAAGGAGGGCCAGATAAGTAAGACATCATTAATAAATCAATGACAAGGCAATGAAAACGGAAGTAGATGAATCAGCGAGCTGATCGGGTCACAGATGAAAAATAGCACATCTGCTGCCACTTTCAGTGCATTAACAAATAAGGCCACTGGCTCAGACACACTAATGCTTGGAATAATGAAGCTTCAAGACCGATTAGAGCATAAATCACTTTTTAAAAATGCAGCAGGTCCCTCCCCAACCATCAGGAGACGTATTTGCTGTATCCCACACATTCCCAGCAGCTAACTATGGGTGCAGGAGGCAACACCACTGCCCTGTCCTGCTCCTGCTGTCCATAGGGCTGCCCTACTCCCCCCTAGCCACCCAGCCACAGTTGATCTAGATTGTTAACCCACACCACAAATTGAATTATAGAACTATTTTGGTAGGAAAAGATCTCTGAAGATCATTAAGTCCAACCACTAACCCAGTACTGCCAAGCCCACCACTAACCCATGGCCCTCAACACCTCAGCTGCATTGCCTGCAGCCTCCACACTCACCCACTCACCGGCTGGATGGGACCCAAGTACCTTCCCTTCTTCTTTTCCTATTTGCAGCGATTTGGGGTTTTATTTGGATTGAAGGGGGCAGCTACTCAAGGCTGCAAAATAATCTGCTCTCCCTTACCAGCTTCAATTTTGGGAAGGAAGATGAAGCAACTTTTCACAGGTCACATAGCAACTGATAGGACAAGAGGAAATGTCTTCAAGTTGCCCCAGGGCAGGTTTAAATTGGAGCTGAGGAAGAACTTTTTCCCTGAGAGGGTTGTCAGCCCCTGTGTCAGGCTGCCCAGGGAAGTGGGGGAGTCCCCATCCCTGGAGCTATTGCAAAGCCATGATGCTACTGAGGGCCATGGGTTAGTGGTGGGCTGGGCAGTGTGACAGGAGAGCTTGGACTTAGTGAGTTTAAAGGTCTTTTCCAATCAAAATGGTTCTATGACTCTGTAACAAAGCAGAGAGCTGGGAGCAGCCCCAGCATCACCCCACAGGGTTTCCCTGAGGATCTTGGATTTGGTTGCAGGAACACAAGAGCCAAAGTGTTGTAGGTGGACCCAGTACACATATCATGTCTCTCAAGCTGATACAGCTCACGAAATCCCACATTTTTCATGCTTCTCCCTATTCCCATTTCCTCATCTCCCCACTGTTGATCACAGTGACACAGCACAGAGCAGCATCCCAAAAGGCTGCCACTCATCCATCAGCTTCCTGCTGAAAACCAGCCTCTGAGAGCATTTTGGAGACACAAATCCAGAGCCACCAGCACTGTCAGGACACCCAGACCATGACCCATGGATGAGGCCAGGGGGTTTGCATCCTAATTTCCCCCTGCACATCCCTACCTCCTCCATACCCTTCCCCAGACACTGAGATCATTCTCATGTAAACAAGGAGATCTATAAGCTGATCAAGCTACTTCCCCTCCAGGCTTGACAGAGACACAGATCATTATTGGTGCTTCTATTTTTAAATCCACGAGAAGTGCCTGGATATTACAGCAATAGGGTCATCTGTGTCCCAGGCTTCACTGAGCCATGACCCCCGTTATTAACAACTGGGGTGTGTAAAGAGGCACAGTCTGTCCATGGAAACTTGGCACTCAAAATATCGATGGGAAAAGGCAGTTCTGTTGCCAAAAACATCTGTTTGGAAAAGAGTTTGTAGTGCTCAGTTTAGTATCAGAAAGCTGCATTCCTTTATTCAGTACTGGGTGGGTGGGGGAATCACTCCTCCTAATTCCTGCACACCAAGAGACAAAACAACATAACTTATATACACTTCAGAAAATAAATTCCCCACCTACCTCATACAAATGCAATACAGAGTCAGCATGTTTTGGGTGGAGAGTTGAGGATGATGGGCATATATCATAGAATCATAGAATGGCAGGGTTTGGAAGGGACCTTTAGAGATCATCTAGTCCAACCTCCCGGCAGAAGCAGGTCAACCTAGATCAGGTTACATAGGAACATGTCCAGGCAGGTCTTGAAGACCTCCAAGGAAGGAGACTCCACACCCTCCCTGGGCAGCTTGGGACAGGGCTCCATCACCCTCACAGTAAATTAGGTTTTTCTTATATTTAAGTGGAACTTTTTGTGTTGCAGCTTTACGCCATTATCCCTTGTTGCTAGCTACGATAGAAAAAAGGGATGTCCCAGCCTCCTGACACCCACCCTTTAGATACTGGTAAATATTAGTAAGTTCCCCCCTCAGTCTCCTCCAGACTAAACAGCCCCAGTTCCTGCAGCCTTTCCTCATAAGGAAGATGCTCTAGTCCCCTGATCATCTTGGTGGCCCTGTGCTGGACTCTCTCCAGAAGTTCTCTGTCCCTCCTGAGCTGAGGAGTCCAGAACTGGACACAAGACTCCAAATAGGCCTCACCAGAGCAGAATGTTTAGCACATTCTCCTTTTAGTTCATTATTATATTTAGGGGTGTCAAAGGGATGTCAACTGTAATATTAATTTCTCAGTTAATGAAGCAAAGATCACATTCTGGACAGTGTGGCCTTGTTGAACTTGTTTTGAAGTTATTTATCTGCTCTGTGCCATGATTTATAGACAAAACCCGACTGTCCTGCTGCTCTTAGGCTCCCTCCCTCAGCTATTGCTCAGGCAGATTTTGCAGCCTCTTGCTTGAGGGGGTCTGCACAACAGATCAGTGGCACTTCAGATGCTTTAAATCCTTTTCTTGCAATTATCTCACCATTCATCACTCACCTCGAAGTCCAACTCATGCTTGTAAATGAGGAGGGGTCTACAGGAATCTTAAATCTCTGGAGCCTGGTATCATCTAAGCAAAGAAGAATAAAATACACATATTCTCTATCCCAGTAACAGTTCTTCAGCCCCCAAGGAATCGTGGAACTGTTTTGGTTTAAGCTCATCGAGCCCAACCTCTCCCCTCACCCTGTGAAGCCCACCCACAGCCCTCAGCACCTCAGCTCCACGGCTTTGCAATAGCTCCAGGGATGGGGGCTCCCCCACCTCCCTGGGCAGCCTGGCACAGGGGCTGATAACCCTCTCAGGGAAGAAAATTGTGGACAATTGCTCAGGCTGTAAAAAAAAAAAGGAGGAGAAAGAGAAACAGTGAGGTGTCTGGCTAGTGGCATGGACACTAGAGCATGGACCACCAAGCTGCACCTGGGGACACACCAGGGCTAACCTTGGGCTCATACTGACACTGAACTCAGCATCAGAGCAACATACCCCCAAATTATTCCTATTCCACATTGGTGGCTGCACTACCTGCCTGCAAAACCCAGAGAAAGCAGAGCTTGTTGAAGTCCAGCCTCTTCAAGGCCTGGCCTCCTCATATCCCATTTAAAGGAGGGCAAAGCTCTGCTCAGGGGTCAAGGGGAGCTGCACATGGGAGGATTTTAGATTACAGAGCCATTATGGTTTCCCTCACCGCCACTATCCAGTTACAGATGCACAAATGCCTATCTCATATATGGCACAAGCCAGGCCTCAACTGCTACCCCTGTTCCCACCAGCAAATACCATCTTACAGGCTGATGGCTGCATCTTGAAAGCCAACTGGAACCTCTTGAGGTTCGACAAGGGCAAGTGC
>WBNH01007885.1:23375-91236 GCA_013401255.1 Urocolius indicus | reverse complement strand
AAAGAGAAGACTTCCTGACTGTGCTGGAGGTGGTAGGCTGTCCTCTTGCATTTTCAGTTCTTTTCTGATATACCTATGAGAGAGACCTTTCCCTTCTGTTCCCTCTGGCATCTGAGTAGTGACTCTGCTCAACAAGACAGAGTCTTCAGAGTGAAGCGAGAACAAGATAATATATTCAGTGCTACGTTTTGGACATAGAATTCTATTCTAATTCATACTTTACTATCTGCCATCTTCCAAGAGTGACGATTGTCGTACAGTTGTTTCTAATCAGTCATCATGGGATAACAAAGGGGTAGTCTCCTTCAGCCACCTCAGTTGTTTAACTCTTACTTCACAGAAAGGATTTGTGAGTCTCTGTTCTTCACTTTTCTTCTCCCTCGCCAACTAGCAAACTCCAGAACCCCTGTCTCTGCCTCACCTTTCCCTCAGTGTACTTCTCAGAAATCTATTTTGCCTCGTCATCATAGTCTACTGATGATGGTAGAGAGCCTGCTTGTATCTCTGTCCAATAGTTCTCTATGTGGAATTACCTGTATATTGTACAATAAATATATAAGCCTCAGAAAATCTGCCAAGGTGTGATCCTTCAGTGCCCAACCACTGCTTGCTGCTGGAGCCTCCAGCTTTACAGTTCAAAAGACAGCTGATCACTCAGCTTATTAAGTGTAGGTGAATGAGACTTACATCAGGAAATATAGTTTCTCTCTGTGGTCATTTTGGATCACTTTCTAGCTTATTCAGAGGAGATTTTTCAAAGAGCTTTGGGTGCCTTTTCTGGGCATCTAGGAAAAAAGATCCTTCTTAAACTCCATTATGGTGTTTGTGATTGTTATACTTTTTTTTCTGTTTGAGTGGATGCAAGGGCTGCATTGATAACTGCTTAGGTACCACTGGGAAGCTCTCGAAATCGTTCTTACTTGATGAGAAGCACCAAAGACTTCTGCCATGAAGGTGACTTCGGCTTAAAGAAGAGATTCTGTCATGACTGGCTATGATAAGGTCACTAACATCAAACAGAACAGTGAAATCAGGTCAGAATTTCACCTGTAGCACAGCTTGCTCACGTTCTTCTGAAAAATAAAACTAAAGGAAAAGCAGTGAGAACGGGCAGAGAGTAAAAAGGAGTTTGTACAGGATGTTGTTAAGCACACCTGGTTCTGCTCCCTTGGATTGTAGCTGTGTTAACACACCCTTGCTTTTGCAGTTGCTTTTATGCTCATTTTTCAGTTCAAACTCAAATTTATCATAGTGTCTTATGAGTATTGATTTCCCTATGAGTGTTTAACAGAACTTAAACTGACACCATTGCCATCGGTGGGGCCGTGGCAGATATGAAAGCGCCGTGTGCTCCCCCTGCTGTTAACAGCCACCTTCTCTCGTGGAAACACAGGTTCTTTCCAAAAAGTAATAATGTGGTTTGTAATTCTGAAAGATGATTAATGTTAGATAGGACCCATTTTTGCCTGAAGTATCTCGGTAAGTCTTTAATGTGAGTTAAAGGCAAGGTCACCGGGACAGCATTAATACCATCAGTGGGCAATTATAACTTGCCCTTTATTTACACTGGGAACTGGCAGTGTCTTAGATTTGTCTCCCAGCTGACTATCCTACTCTAATGTGCAAGAAACCACTTTATAAAAAGAAGTTAATAAACTATTGTTAAGCAGATCGGTAAAGCCACTAAAGAGCTGTTATTTTTTTATCCTGCCTGGACAGTCATGGTATGTTCCTTGGTTTTTCCTTGGAACTTAATGCAAAAAGTTTATTTTTTTTTTTCCTGCAAAAAACAGAAATAAAACTCTTTGGAAATTGGACAGAGTCATTGAGTGTAGCAATTTACTGAAAGATTAAGCGTGTGTCACATATTAAATTGAGCTGTATTTCATAGGTGAAGAGACCTTAAAATACTGGTGTTATATTTTGCATGAGTCTAAGAACATCTATATGAAATGTGTCTAATGTATGTGGAGTAATTAGGTATTCCTTCCTAGTAAGGGGAAGACGTGTCTAAAATAAACTGAGAAGAATTTTTGAATTAAAATGAAGTAATAATATTAAATTATTATTAGTAATCTTTATTAAAACATCTTTAATTTCTTTTAACATTCATGTAATAGAATCTGATTTACTGGGAGTGGCATTTAATTAATTTAATTCAATTTAGAGAGTTAACTCTATTACATATTAGTACAGAAAATTACTTCTGAACAGTCATTTCTCACTAGTGACATGCAATAAGTTAATTTAGCTCAGAGTTCGTTTGGGTACATTGTGAGTTCTTAGTGAAAGTTGCTATGGTGACAGCTGATCAACCAGAGCTGTCATCTAAAACAACAAATACACCAGCCCTGCATTGCACAGTGACACAACTGCTGCTAATCTATCCATACTGACAGAGGAAATAATCTCTGCTTTTTTCTCGTCTTGATCTTTATAGTGAACTTGGTTGCTTGAATCTTTAGCAATGCCAAGGTTGCGTTGCAAAGAGTGGTGAAAAGCTTTCCTAAGGAATACTCAGTCATTAATAGACCAGCCACAGCCGTACCCTTCTCACAAAAGCGCTTTTCTGTCAGACTGTGTTCAACAAATTGAACCAAGGTTTTATCCTGTTTTTTGGCTGCATTGTAGCTGCAGTGAAATGATTGCAGAATCCAGCCAGATTTTGTTTACTTTTACTTGGGAAATTTCCCAAAGGATCAGCAAACTACTGGAACAGCTTTCTTCAAGTTACTGAATAATTTAAATTTGTTTTTCATATGTGGCATAAATGCACAGTGGTACTGGAGAAGTGAAATATCTGTTCAGCTTAAACTGAAGTAATAAGGAGTTTGCTTCAGATTCTCAATTGAATCTGAAGGAAGCGTTTGGTCCAGTTAAATGACATCTTGGTTCAAACTAAAAACCTTCCAGCAAAGAGGTTCTGTTTAGGAAACTAATTTAGGAAAACACTGTCCTTGTTATTAATGTTGTGTTTGGATCTAAAAGCTGTGAAATTTTTGGGTAGTCTCCTGAAAGTGGTAACAACATCCTCATGGGTTTCTGTATGTTTTTAAGCAGCTCCTTGCTCAAAGCACTGATCCTAAAAATGATTTTGAGATAGAATTGATCACATTTTCGATTGAAATCTAAGGCCAAAATATTCCAGGTTCAGCTTTCATGGAGTTGCCTACATACACAGTTTCTGAGTGATGCTACTTGAGGCTTTGAGTATATCCACGCTGCTGCAGAGCAGGGGGAGCTGGCCCACACTGAACTCCATTGGCACTACTTCAGGTATTCGTGCCGACTGATTTAAATGATAGCTCAGATATCTCTACACTATCTTTAGAACTGTAATATAAACACACTCTTAAGCCTTATTTTCAGATAGAATGTGAACTGGAGGGTTATGCCAAAATGGCAGAGGCCTTTTACTGGTCGCCTGCAAAATTGTTACTATTTTAGTACTACACATAAAATATTCATTTGGTACCATAAATGTACATGACAGCAGAGCCAAGGCTTTGTGTTTACATAGGACTCTAGTCAATTTGACATGTATTTGTAATCTCATGGTTTCAGCAACACAACCAGTGTCAGTAAAAGTGATACTTAATATCACACCAGTAAACTTGTAATCTGAAAGCAGTCAACACTGTGCTTTCATGGCATCTAAAAGGAGTTGAATGCAATGCAACTTACTCCTACATCCACCCCTAAAACCATAAATAAAATAAATGGAGAAACTGTACTTCTGGTTTCCAGAACAAAAATGTGTGTGTATGTGTAGTGAATCTCTTGTCTCCAGGCTGTGTTAGACCCAGTGGGGATTCAATACAAATTGGAGGGTGTGTGTGTATGCTTTACAGGCCATGGGCATCCCTAGGGTATTGATTGTAGGCACATGTGCACTGTCTGCACACTCGGGAGGTCTAATGTGTCCTGTAAACTTTGATCTCACTATCCACACAGCATATTACTGGCAATTTCTAGACATTCCAGAAAAATAACCAGAGTCCTCACCTTCTTCTCAGCTCCAGTTTCAAAGTGGAAAAAGAGGTTTTACCTGGCATAGCATGAATGCTTAGTATTTCCGGTTGTCCTGGGTGGAATGCTTGCACTAAACTGTACTCTGGGACACTCTGAAACCTCAGGAACACCTACCCTGCATGCACAGACTGTGGATGCAGCACATATGTTCTACATGTCATATAACCTGTACCTTATGTATCACAGCTGAAGAGATTTCTGTAGAAGCAGCCTGAGACAGAAAGGATGGACATGTATTTCCTGTACAGTACCCATCCACTTAAGTATTTGAAACTGAAAGCATCGATGCTATGATTCACTCTCGTTAAGCCCCAACTGAAGTGCTGCTTTCAGCATCTCTTCAGACCTCATCAACTTTATGGAGTGAGCTGGACCCTCCAGACTCTGAACAGATTCTGCTGCAAAAGGGGTGTTAGAAAGCAGTTTGACACAGTATAGGCATTAATCACTTCCTAAGGCACAGGTTTGTTTATAATGGGGTTTTTCCTCTTCTTACTTAAATATAAAAACCCCACATTAATCTGTAAGATGATGACTCACCACATTGTCCTGCTCCCTGTGTTGTTTTAAACAAATTTCAAGGCTTGTTCATGTGAACTGTAACCTGGATATGCATCACTGTTTAAGGTGCATATGAAATTTTAGGCGCTGAAATTATTCTAATTGTCAATTACTTCTGAGCACACAAATTACTGTGAATTTCTGTATTTTATTTGTTTGTGTGAATGATTTCACAATGGGTAGTTTTCTGCTGTAAAGAATATTGACTGTTTAGTCTGTGCCTGGAAATGACCTATTGAATTAAGAGAAAGAATGTTTGTCAGTGTGCTGACTTAGCATCATTTGGGAATTTGTTTGGGGGAAAAAAAAATCCCTTTGAATATGAAAAATGTGTGTGAAACACCACCTAATGAGATTAAATGCACACAGCTTAAAATCAGAGCATTCAATTCCCAGTTCTTCCCAGAGTTCTTATGTGACTCTGTATAAAGTTATTTAATCTGTTATTATATGCTTGGATTTTTCCACTAGTACCTGAGATATGGTAGTGTTAGCATTGTGTAATTTAAACTGTTTCCTGTATTCTCTGACTCTGTTATTGTCTAGTTACTGATGGGGTTGCATTGCTTGGAGCAACACTTAGGAAGGGTTTGGAGAATGAGTTGAAGAGGTAAAGGAGAGAGCCTTAAACAAGTCATGCCTGTGATTATTCCTGATACAGAAAATAGTATAATCCTTTACTGTGTAACCAAATTGTTGAGAGAATGTATTTGTGAGACTCCTATCCTGTTGGTGGACTGGTTAGTGTGTGTTTGCCTAGTGGGTCTTTAAATTAGTTGGTGGAATTTGCATGTTTCTGAATACTCTGGGAAGGAATACAAGACAAACATGAATTATCTAGCAGTGAAGAAGGCTGTATTTGTCTTATAGGAAAGTCTTGCACCAGAAACCTGATCAAATTCTGCAAACGTTTCTAAATGCTGACTGAGCAATCTTTCCATTCAGAGCTGCTCTCTCACATCATTGCAGAGTAGTAGTTTGTTGCACACGCTAATTCATCTCAGCAACAGCTCTTACGTCTTTTCTGTCCTTTTCAGACCATTCTTAGTGATGTCATTTTTTAATATTATTAACAAGAAGGATTAAAAACTTCAATTAGCTTCATTATATTCCTTTTTGAACAGGCAAGTTGGCTTTGTAACGTCAGTGTATTGTCCTGCTCTAGAGGTGGGAATTGATTTTACAGGAGTCTGAATTTAAAGTTAAGTTCAGTATGTTAAACAAAAGACTCCTATACTGAAATGTCAAGAGGCTTCAGGACAAATGTAGTCTAAAGACAAGTCTCTGTCAAGATGTATTTATTTATTTATTTGTCATTGCTTTACAAGGGGTGCAGGTTTGTACAAGTCTGTGTTGTGCAGAGAGATGTACATGAGTAATATCGGTATTTGAGGCACACGAATTCATAAATGCAGCTTCACATTGCCTGTAAATTGGAGAACTATCACTTGAAAGAAAACAGACGAATTTTTAAGTCTTGAAAGTTACCATCTGTTATCAGTTCACGTCCTGAAGGAATGTAGCCATGGTAATTTAACTGTTTCGTTACCCAGAATCTTCATTTGTAGCTTGGACTTTCAGGTTTGCAGACTGATGTATATGGTCCCATTTCTATCCGTCAATTAGGCCATGGTGAACCCATGTGTGTGCACTCAGAGCCTTCAATAAATATGAGAGGACCTGACGTGCAGTGAAAGAGCATTATATTTGCTTTGGATTATCAATCTATTGTTGATGACAACCTATGAGCCTAATTAGCTGTGCCATTAAAAATGGTACAACTAATAATTGTGAATTTAAAACTAGAATTAGTGCTAAAATTCAGGAAAGCAGTGAGTAATATACCATATCTGTTAAAAGTGTAAGTATTCTTCACAGAACTACGTGAAACCCACCTGAATAATGTAGAATGGGATTTAAACAAACTTCTAAAAGTATGTGTTGAATCACACAACATGGATTTTGTATCTCTCCAAACAAGTATTTGGCACTCTGTGCTGACAGATCTGAACGAAGAAAAAATGTAGGCACTGTTCCAGAATAAGAAACAAAATCTAGTGTCTGAGCTCTGAAGTATGTGACAATCTTGGTTTTTATTGGGAGCTTCTCCACTTCTCAAAAGTTAAATTTGGGAGTTGTATCAGTATTTAGTGGGAGAACTGAGTAGGATAGATTTTTGTGCTCCATCTTACATGTATAGTGGTAGAAAATAATGCCAGAAGGCTTCTTGAAGTCATCTATTCCTTCCACTTGCCCTGAGACAAGATCACCAAACTTATGTCATCTTTGCAGATAATCTTTAATCCTCCTTACTGTTAGAAATGTCTCTCGCTGAGGTTTAAACCTAGCAAGTCTTGTTTTATTCCTGTGGCATGGAGCAAATTCTTTCCTTCTCATCCTTTGTTGTTGAGGGAGTTTGGTTTGGTTTGTTGTTGTGTGGTTTTTTGTGTACCCAGTGTGTTCTAGACTGAACTACTTCTTTGCCTTCTGTCTACTGTTGTGTTTCCACAAACTTCCTTTATTCTCTGCAAGTGGTCCAGCTCTCTCTTGCAGAGATGGTCAGCTGTGGGTACAGGCAGTGCTTTAGTGAAGGCTTTAAGATGCCAGACTGAACTAGAAGGGTTACTTTGAGCCTCATAGCTGATTATTTATTCCAGTACAACACTTGTCATCTTACAATAGCCTGGTCATTTTGCTTCTCTTTGGATTGTGATGCGCTAAAACATAGCATCTTTTTGTGCAGAACTACAATGGGGTGAGTTGTTTGCTGTTCTGTATTTAATTCTTCCTGCCTAATAACATGACTTTCTTTATTGAATTGCAGTTGCTTTTTTCACACCAATTCTCCAGTTTTATCGTTGATGACTTCTGATCGTATCACACAGCAATCTCATCACCTCCTTCTTTTCTCCCTAGCTTGGTGTCATTTGCAGATTTAATAAGGATATTCTCTAGTCCGTCATCCAGTTGTTAATGAAAATATTGAACAGTGTAGGCTAGGATCAAGTCCCTGTGGAATCTGTTCTGAAACATACTTCTGTTTCGACAGCAAAGCATTGATTCTCCCAGAGAATATTTCAACCAATTTTACATTTAGCTCACATTTCCCCAATTTGCTTATGACAGTATAGAGTAAGAATTTCATGTCAGAAACCATTAAGAACTTGAGATGTATAGAAAGAGCTTTGGATGGTGGCTCATGATTGGAAAAACAGGTAAAATTTGTTTGAACTGAAGCAGGTGACTGGATCTGAGTGGAGGGAGAAAAGAAACGAGTGTCAGGGTAGGAGTTGGGTTATGTGGGTTTGTGGAAATACTGCTCAGGAGTCAAAATAGAGAAAAGTAGGTGATGTGTGAAGTCCTGAGTGTTACTCTATTTCAGACCTTTGCATCAAGCCGACAGTTAAAAAGGTCATACTTCTAATGAAATGTATTAGGAAGAAAACCAGAAGAATATGAGAAAAGATTATTAGAGGTAACAAGGGACATGTTCAAGGAAAACATGGCTATCAAACATTTCTGATAAAGCAAATATATTAAAGATGCCAAGGAAATACCATTAGAAATCTCAGAAGCTCTTGCAGCAACAAAGGTTCAGCTGAGAGGGGCTGTGGAAGGCACAGAGTAATGGAGAGAAGTGCAGGCAACGGTGAGTTTATTAAGACAAGCTTGAAACATGCATATGCTGTCAGGAAGACCCTCAGGTCCAGAGATAAGGGAAGGAGTGTAACAAGTGTGAGAGCGGGTAGGGTACTATGTGGAAAGAACCAAGAACCATGGAATTACTCCAGAAGGCACAAATAGTAACAGAAGACAAGTCACAGACTTCTGTGCTATTGGTTTGGAAGCATCGTGGTTGTGTGGTGTCCTAATGCATGCAGAAAGATAGGAAACCCGTGCATTGTGGGGCTGTTGTGTATTTTTCCACCAGTAGCTGAGGCAGTAACTGTTTAAAGTGTTCAGATGAGCCAATCAGACTGGGTGGGGTTTGAGTTCCTCATAGCATAGATAACCTCACGTGAAACCAGAATCACTTCTTTATGGTTGGAGAACTTCATCAACCATTGAACATTGTGTTAAACGTGACTTTTAGACTCCTCCGAAACAACCAAGAAAGCCCTCACATATAGATGTTTCCTGAATAAAATGTGTCTTTCTCTGAATCAATTTTTTAAGTGTGTTCTTTTCCCTGTTGTTGTAAAAAGACTTTTCAAATGTGATTTGAGTGTAAGCTGGTGCAGTTACAGATGAGTGGATGTGTATTCAGAGCTTTGATTTCTTTTTCTTTTCTGAAGTTGTAAGCTCTGGCTGTTTTAATTAATTATTCAGTGTATAACAGTGCATTAAAATACATTTAATCAGTTGCAGTTTTAGGAATCTGAAGAAAAAGGCAAGTGTTAAGAACTGAAGGTGGTTTCTGAAGGCATGAGGCAGAGACTGGCTAGATTACCACACTTTACACCATCACTCGTCCTGAAGCAGAGGAGACTGGAGCATAGATGAGGAGTTACATGGTATATATTTTTGAGGAACTTCCTTGATTGTCTCCTACTACTATATTACACAAAATAGAATGGTTGAGAAATCCTAACGATTGAGAGAGTTTCCATGAACTTAGCAGCTTCCTCTTAGTTCCTATTCTGACATCAGATTGCCTGTCAAGGCAATCAAGTTCTGTATAGAAGGTCAAAGTTGGTAGAAGTGAGAGGCGTCTGTAGAGACTGTTAGGAAAGATAGGTTCTGGTGAGAGGTTTGAGAAGTGAGATGTTGAGCAGCTAAGGAAGGAGACAGGAAACATTACAAAAGCAAGGAGAGGGAAGTGGAGAGGAAACATCTGGAAGGGGAAGCAGAAGATGCACTGTGGTCAGCTAGGAGGTCAAATGGAGAGGGGGAAATAAATATAAACCAGGAAAATACTTACAAAGACAGAAAGTTACCCACTTTTATATATAAACATTAAGAAATAGGTTTTTATGCAATAGTTTACTGAAATATCTTTACTTTTGCCAGTAGATGTCACTGTGGATAAAAAATACCAGCGCTTAGTAGACAAAGGAGGTAATTTGCTAAATGAAAATTCATCCTTTGAAAATAGATTGGGGGGGGCAACATTTTTTCTTAAAGAAATACTTTTTTCAGCATCTGAAAATGGATTTCTTAGTAATCAGGACATCTCTTTTTACCTACTATGATCCCATATTTTTTGGTTCCCTTTGCCTGACGCGGGTAAGTTCATGGCTTTCTGTCTGACTTCATAGGGATGTCTGCATGAGCGTGCTTGTGTTCAGCTTTATTTTGAAAGCATTTCATGTTTGGAGGTTGCTTTAATAAGCACCGGTTGTCACTATGGTGTGTGTGTACAGGGAATTGGGCATGGAGGAAGTGGCTTCATTAAGGTTGATTTGGAGGGGGGAGCAAGATGTGGAAAAAAAAAATTGTCCATATGATTGGCTGGGGGAATAGCTCTGAATTATGGGATCCATCTGTTTCCTGTAATGAATTCATAAACCCATCAAACAATGACCTGAACGAATTGCTGAAGGAAAAAAAATAATACACTGGCATGATACGTTTAACGCAGTGAGGCATTGGCATTGTATAATCAAAAATTCTTCTCACATCCAGCACTTTGTAATGGAGCTGCTGTGTTTAATAGAAGCTGTAAATAAATCCTGTCACAGTAGCAGCCAAGAATGCATTTCTGGGTTTAACTGTTTCTCTTCTGGAATGTCTGGTTCTTGAAGGCTTTAGAAATGCAAGTTTTATAGAGCCGGAGTGGGGGATTCTGAAATACAGAGAAATGTTAATGAGGTGAATGAAAGGAAAAAGCTGCCATAAATCAGTATTATGTGGCTTAACCAGTTTCTTTCATTTATGCACATTCTTTCCTTATGTCATAGAAATGTACTTAAAAGCTATTGTTGTAATCGAAATCTGTTAGACTGATCCTATTCATTACGTTAATAAAATCCACCTACAATTGCTCGTAACACTTTTTTATGCAGTTGGGATTCCCGAGATTGTAATCATCAAAAAGCATATGGAGTAATTATTGGATTTGTTTGGGTAAAATTGGATTAAGAAGTTTAGATACCATTAAGTACTGATAATTATTACAAGCAAGCTCATTGTTTAGTATATGTACAGCTCTCAGAATGTACAATAAGCAGATACCCATCACAAACATCTTAAGAGCAAGCAATCTCAAGGCTTGCACTTCATGCCTTTAATTGCATTTTTGCAAGAGGCTTTCTATGAAAATGTTTTTGCTTTAGCTCTTTAATCATGTGGTAGCTATGAAAATCACTTCGTATTAAATCTTTTCCCCTATATATTTGAAATAATATTTTTATTTAGAAATTCACTTTCCTCCAGCCAAAACCAGCACAGCATTAAAGCAAATTTCACTATAAAGGCTACATTTTAATTTCTAGATTTCCAGCAGCTGCCCACGTACCATTAGCCATGACAGTGTATTACTTTCAGGTGAAAGGGTAGACAGGCTGCTCCTTTGGGGACTGGCAAAGTCTCTCCATAGATTGGCAGGTTGGCCCTTGGGGCTGATTAAATGTATAGCACACAGAGCACCCGTGCTGTAGGCAGCCCCGGCTGACCACCGGTACTGCCGTGCTCTGTACAGAAGGTTGCTGTCTGGTTTGCTTTCTTAGCTTGCCGTTTGCTAAAATGAGATGTCTTTGCACATTGTGTGTTCTGCAAGCAATAGCCATCACCTCCAAATACAGCCGTTGTCAGAAGGGAAATGTCTAAAGGGTGTGTAAAAATGCTCTTAGAGCAAATATCATATGACAATAATTAGGGACTGTAATGTAGACACTTTGAACAGTATGTGTTTCTCATAGTGCACATCAAATGAAAATTACTGCTTAAATGTTGCTGAAGATGACTTTAATTAAATAGATGGTGGGTTGTTTTTTTAAGAATGCACTTACATTGTTGGTAATGTATTCTCCAAATATTATTGCTGTTATTTGAAGGCTAAATTCTAACCTATAAAGTCACGTTGTGAATCAAGCCTGTTCCTTTGCTTTATTTCCTGTCAATGATGCACTGGCCCAGGCTGCCCAGGGAGGGTGTGGAGACTCCTTTTTGGGAGGTTTCCAAAGCCTTCTGGACACGTTCCTGTGCCCCTGATGGAGGGGAACCTGCTTTAGCAGGGGCTTGGGCTGGGCGAGCTCTCGAGGTCCCTTCCAATCCCCACCACTCTGGGATTCTGTAATTAAATGTTTATTTTCCAGCTACCATGACTTGTATACACAGTATTCTTGCAAGAGCTTCCAATTAACTAATCTTAAAAGGATTTCAATGTGCAAAACAAACACTTTGCAGTGTCAATTAGAGAAAAAATAACACACAGAAATATTTTTATTCTAAAGTACAATGTTTTGATATTTTGGTTTTCTTTGTTCCTTTAGGAAGCCATTCGTTGTAATACTGAGATTGGTTTTCTCTGACCACACCTCTGTGATAAAACAGCTTTATTAATTTACATTAAAGCAAAAAGTGTTGTGTGTTGTATGATTTGCATTAGTGATGGTTTATACCTATTTGGAAGTATTGGATGCGATACTGATTTTTTAAAAGCAGCCTGCCTTCCTCTCTGAAGTATGTTTCCAATTAATATTCCTTAAGAAAGTCTCGGAGCCAGACAAATACAGACTCCACTGGCATTGTGCCAGGTAGTGGTTTTAATTCCCTTGTACACTTTTTGAATTCCACGGAAAAGAGAATTTATTAGCTTAAAAAAAAAAATCAGCAAATCAAAGGAGGCTTCAGTTATCCCTTTGCCATGCAGTTGGCCTTTCCCACCTTTTTCCTCAGATGATCAGGTACCTTAGAGTCAGTGTTTAATGGCCAGAGCTGAGAGGGCTTGCTGAGAGAGCCTGAGTGGCAATGATATGGAGCAGTCCTTACCCACACCCGCTGCCCCCTCACATCCTCTACACTTTTGCTCCTCATTCCCTCTGATGTGCTGGCACAAGGGTTCATGTGGCCAAGTTGGAGAAACTCCTGGGCTGTTAAAACATGGTGTATTGGTTTTGATTGATCAGACTATATCTGAAGTGCTCTTTCTAAATCTTGTGGCTGAGGGCAAATCACATGAAGCCCCTCTCCTATGAAGACAGGCTGAGAGAGTTGGGATTGTTCAACCTGGAGAAAAGAAGGCATCGGAAAGATATGATAGCAGCCTTCCAGTGCTTAAAAGGACTGACAAGAAAGCTTGAGAGGAACTTTTTACAAGAGCATGTACTAATAGGACAAGGGGTTCTGTTTGCAAACTGAAAGATGAGATTTTGGGGAGAAGTTCTTCGCTGTGCAGCTGGTGAGGCTCTGAGCAACTAGTTAAAAATATCCCTGCTCATTGCTGGGGAGGGTGGTGGTGGTGGAGTAGGCGACCTTTAAAGGTCCTTTCTAATCCAAACCATTCTATGATTCACCCTTTGCAAAGATACTGAGTACATGTAAGCATTCACAAACACGGACATTTCATGTTTGTAGTAATAGTAGTAGTAGGTAAATGCTTGTATCTCTGTAGTAATACTAGTAATAATACTACACCAAGATCTTTAATTTTTCCATTCTGTTCCCTGTCTCCCAAATGAAATGAAAACATGCCCTGATCACAGGCATAAACAGTGGTAGTGTTTTAATTATCCTTTCAGCAATTTTTCAAAGCCAGCAGAACTTGGCTTTTAATACAATTTCAAGTTTGGACAATAAGCATTAAGAAATGAAGTCTAAGGTGGTGCAGCCTTCCCAAGCCCGGGATGAGCAGTGTTGAGAGCCAGAGCCTGTTTTCTGTGCAGTGAGTTTGGTACCTGACAGGCACAGGAGGAGGTGGTGACCCACAGGAGTTGTGTGTGCCCTCCCATGGCAGACTGTCCAGAGGTTACTGGAGAGAGATTCATCTCTGGAGGGCCTGCTCTTCAGTGAGAGGGTGGACTTAATTCACAGATTATACTAGAACTTTTTTAAAGGCCAGGTGGAATGATAATATCAACAGGACATAAAGACCCATTGAAACAAGGTAATAGTTTGTGTCATGTGGGTGACATTTATTATTATTGTGAAAAACAGTTTTCACATACATGTTGAATATGCAAATTTGATATTTGAAATGAATTATTCTGCATTTTATGACATGTAGTTTCATCTACTTTTTTAATTGTCAGTACAATGAACTGTTTGTTTCCGAAGCTGGTGATACATTTTGAAAAGGCAAAGGTTTTATTCTCTGCTCTTCAGGTGTTACTGGTACTTTTTTTTTTTAATCCTTACAACTTTTCATTATCTGGTCCTTTCCCCTCCCATTTAATAGTCACTTCTTTTCAATTGAACTCATTTTCTGGCATTCAGATTCCACAGCATGCCATTTCTGTACCCTAATAACTCTTCAAGTTCAAAGCAAAAAAGAAAGTTACTTCTATTTATTAATTTTTTTTCTGCATATTTAAGCATAACATTTCTTTCTTGCCATCCTTTTATTTACTGGGCCTTTATTTATTGTTTTAAGACAAGTGTTTTTAAGTCATCTTGTTTTGGCAGCAATCCAAAATGCTGGAAGTGAAAACATCAAAGAAGTTTTTTCACTTGCTCAGCTGTGGAGTTGATAGGGAATCAGTGTTTTTCTTGTTAAGTGGTGTATTTTCCTAAATCATATTTAGTATAAACACCCAGACACATACATAGACATGTATGTTTCTGTATAGGGAAGCCACTTGATAACTGATACAATATAGTTGTGAGCTTGATTGTACAGATACAAATTGTTCAGTCTTCAGCCTACATTCTCTCTGCTCTTCTCATGCAGTAGGTACCAGCTATTCATGGTAAAAAACTTCTCTGCTGGATGCTTTCAGATGTGGCCGGGGGAGCGAGAGGTGGGCATGAATAAGAGTAGGGGGGCTCTACAGGTAAAAACATACATGTAGGCTCTCACAAAGAGTTGGGTGTCAAACCTTTATCAGCTATATTCTGGTACATACATTTTATTTCCATATAAGATCATGTTATTTAGATGTAGATTTTGTTACAGGAAGTGTTCAAGGAGGCTGCATATATAGTAAATTAACCCTGAGTTCTGCTTTTATCACATAGTTAGAACGTACTTCATGTATTTTATAGTACAGGTCTTGCCAACTGTTGTTTAAGAGACTGAAAACATTATCCATTTGCTCAATCACAGAAAAAAAGCCCCTCCACTAACTTTTCTAATATTAAAGCAATTTTTGGTTTTGTTTATTTTTTTAATCTAGTGCCAGAACCTATTAAGACCAGTTTAAGCCAGCCCCAACCTGCCGGTACCGGTACCAGTACTTCCACCAGCACTATTACCAACAGCAGCAATGGCAAGCGTGCGTCTGCTAATGGGCAGCAGCCCGCTGCGTCCCGATACCTGCCTCGAGAGGTGCCTCCACGCTTCCGCCAGCAAGAACAGAAGCAGCTCCTAAAGCGGGGTCAGCCACTGCCTACGGGGACTCTGACCAGCACCAGCCCAGCACAAGGGACTGGGCAAGCAGGGGCCAGTCCTCCTCCGCAGCAGGGAGCGGGTGGACAGCATCATCCCAGTAAGACCCAAACAGGTAAGAAGAAAAACCCAGTGGGATATCGACTCGTTGCTTGGGTGGTTACGCCCTCCACTGTTAGCATGAGTGTTGCAAAAACTGAAGGAATGTTAATAATTGCCTTAGAGTAATAGGATTTAAAGCAAAGTACATGTGCTGTTGATCTTTTTCTTTCAGAATGTATTATGTCATTTCTAGGATCAAGTTCTTAAAGGTTTTCTTATTTATTTAGATGCTCAGAACAGTGAGGTCTTTTGCCACTCCTTTTCCATTCTTTTTCTCCCTTATTTCTTTGATAGTTGTGATGGATATGATCTTCAGGAAATGTAACTATTTCTTCAGTGATTGTTCTTACAGAAGCATTGTGAATTTGGGTATTTTCAAGTTTCTTACTATCATTTTGGAATTTTTAATGTTCTTTACAGGAAGCTTTGCACATAATATCTAAATATTATATCTAAATTAAAGATAGGAACTTTACTTGTGACACTTTTAAGCTTTTACTTCCTTATACTCTCAAATGTGATACTCAACCTTAGGAATATAATGATTTGGGAAGAATAGCTGAGTATCTTAGGCCTTTCTACAACTTTGTTCCATCCTTTGCACGTAGACACACTAACCTTCCTTTGGCTACTGGAAATAGCACATCGTGGAGTAAGTCTCTTGGCTTCTCTGTTTCACTTGCATGTGCTTATGAGGTTTGAGACTTCTTTTCCTGATTCCTACATTAACTTGCTGATAAAGATGAAACTACGAGTTTGTCAGCCTGGTGCCTATTAGGAGATGTTTTACACCATTGAATTAGTTTGCCTTTTTATTCTTTTGACACTTCTTTCTTACTGTTGGAAAAAATCAGAACTCAATATAAGGTAGTATAAATAAGAGGAAGAGGATTCAGAATTCCAGTGTTGCATAAAAGAAGTGAACCCATAGCAAACTCATAGCAAAAGTATTGCTTCAAAGCAATTAGCGCAGAGTCAAAAATGTCAGATTGACATAAAGGCAAACCAAAAGCTTTCAAATGCACCAGCAGGCCTGTGCACAGTTCTTGGAGTGGGGAAGAGAATCTTAAGAGAGCAAGGGGTTGTGTTTTGAGACATAAATGGTTGCATCTTCCGCACAGAAAGCACTTGCTGAATGCTGTTCATTTGGTTTCTTTCCAGCAGGTGGAGCACCAGTTCATTTACTAACTACAATTACAGGAGAAAAGCCATAAACCTGTCTAGCTCTGTTTATAAGGATGACAGCTGTATACAGGGCTTCTTTGTGAGACTGAGAGGTGTAGACTGTGCCACACTGCTGAGACACCTTTGTAGCCATGAAGGGTTTATATTGACAGTCTATAGTCAGTCTCTCATACTGGCTTTGATGTGACCTTGACAAGCATAAAGACCCAAGGGTCCAGGGAAGGCCAAAACCATTGCTTTGTAGCTGTTAGAATTAGAGTGACTGTTAGCTGTGGGTGGGGGGGGTGCTGGGGGGAAGGAAGTGGTTCTATATCCTGAAATCCTCCAGCACTTACAAATTTTACATGAGATTTCATTCAAAATTTTTGTGAATATGAAAATAAAGAATGGAAATTCTGACCGAGCCATACATTGTCTCAGTGGGAACTGTATTATTTTAAATATCAATCNCCAAAAACCTTTGATTTGTAGCTGTTAGAATTAGAGTAACTGTTACCTTTGGGGGGGGGGGTGCTGGGGGGAAGGAAGTGGTTCTATATCCTGAAATCCTCCAGCACATGAAATTTCATTCAAAATTGATCATACTTTTTGTGAATATGAAAATAAAGAATGGAAATTCTGACCGAGCCATACATTGTCTCAGTGAGAACTGTATTATTTTAAATTTATCTGTTTCCCTGGATATTTCATTTACTAAAGAGTCTTTTCATGTAAAAGTTCTCTGGAGAAGTGAAGGAAAGGAACAAAATAATCGGAGTTGCCCAGAAGAAAATCAGCATAGGTACCTGATCCACAGATAATAGGGTTTGGTCTGTCTGAACAGCACCCACATTGTAGGAGTGATCACTTCATAAGCATTGTTAGGCACTTTAAAGCCTAGAAACAGTCAATAATAACACTGCTTCTTAGGGCTTTCTAATTGCCTAACCAGGGCTTGTTAGACCTGTGCTGGGTTCTGCCAAAGCAGGTCTCCATATGTGGCTTCTTTATACTTAAAATGAACAACAGTAACTTTATTTTGATGATGACCTGGTACTAGTCAAAGAGCCAGGACTATCATAAACTAGCATCTTGTATCTATAAGATGCTTAATGTAAACTCAGGTCTGTAGCTTTTCTATTTACAGGGTCATATTCCTTCAAATTAACTTGAAATTGTGCAACCACATTCCTTCCAAGCCCTATTACAATTACCTGGATACCTGGAAGGCTCTTAGAGAGCCATTGCCAGCTTCTTCTAAAAATCACACTGTTTTATCTCTTTATCTTCTTATCAGCAGTCCCTGTTATCTACTGCCTTGACATATCCAAAACACACACCAGAACTCTAACCCCAAAGTCATGAATTAAAAAGGATGTTCTGCCAATGTGAGGCAAGTGGGAATTAATGATCACTAATGTATTCTTTGTCAGGTTTATCATCTGGAAATATCAGTGAAGTGAATGAAAGCAATGATTTTTTTGTTGGTGGTGGTTTTTTTAAGGTAATCTCTAAAACAACAACTATACAAAGAGTTAAGGGAAGAAATGTAAATATTTTAAATTACATAGAATACAGTAGAAATCTTATCCCTTCAAAACAGTCTTTTATTAATTTTTAACTGCTATGAAACTATTTTATGTAGTACTTTATTTAAAGCATTTTCTGTAGAACAGTTATTTATCTGGAGTTTTTATCTTGAGCTACAAAAACTTCTTGACATGCTCCCTTGAATCCTTTTCAGAATTACACTGATCAAAAGCTGTATCTGTGATTTATGAGCAGCATTCTGACATCTAGTCTAGTTTTTTATCTCTTCCCTCTCCACTTTGTCAACTAACTCCAGTAAATTTATTGTATAGTCAGCTTTGCTCATTAGGTGTGAGGCATTAATGGAATGGTGCTTTAGCCATGTGAGCTAAAAGAATTCAGGTAATTTCTGGATGCTACCATGGGAGATTAAAAATAACCATTAATATATCCTTTATTGTTTCTTTACAAATTACGAAGCTTGATTAGGAGTCTCCAGGCAACAACTTTGTGTTTGATGATTATAGAAACAAAGATCAAAAGAAGTAACCATTTTTTTTAAGGTACCTTGTACTTTTCTGCAATTCAGCAATGTAAAACCAACATTCATGAACTCAGAAGAAATGTACCATATCCTGCAGGAGTCATGAATCTTCTACACTTCTCTTGTGTCGAGGAGTATTGGGGAATGAATGCATAACATACATTTCTCAAGTCTGAAAAGAATTGACAGCAAATAATTTGTGCAGTAGTAGAAATAAGGAAACATGCAAGTGTTGTGGAAACAGAAGAGTTAAACTTCTAATTTGTTTTCTTTGTTGTTTACAGGGAAGAGAGAGTTTGACAGCAGTTAGATTTATTTTCCTATTGTGGGCTGATGCCAGATTCTTTGCTGAACTTTCTTCTTCTTTTCTATGAAGCCAGAAGTTTTATTTCATGTTTTGAGATATTTTTAGCTGCAGTTTGCATATTCATACCTGTGTCGTGTTGAAGTGTTGTGGGCAGGTGGAAGTTGCGGAGTGCAGCTGTATGGCAGGTTAACTTTTTATAAGGCTTCTTCTAGTAACTTTGGTTTTGATAAATTTAATTTTTTATTAGGAAGCAAGTTTAAAAAATAAAAAACCCTGCTTGCTGTTAAAGTCACTCTGAAAATACTTGTTTCAAACATCTTTAACCATGGGGTGTTTCAAAGTTCCTTCTAATAGGGCAATTTTATGAGGTTTTAAAGTCAGATTTGGAGAAAAGTTTTAGGGAGAAATAACATCTCTTATAAAGCCAGTCAATATAGTTGGAAAACAGACAAGTTTTTTCATACAGTTGTTCTATCGAATCTAACAAAGTACTAGTGACCTTCATGCTAAACACAGATGTGAACAATTGCGCAGTTCATCTTACTGCACTTTGCGGTGATTGTAGGTAAGACATGGATGTGCAGAAGGAGTTCTGAAGGATATGAATGAAGTCTCATTTCTAAAGTTTGAAACAAGATTTAGCTTGATTTGCTGGAGGTGAGGCAAACAGGCTGATTTTTGAACAAGTAAAGCACATGTGAAAATTGCTTTTATGGAAGTGATTTGCCAAACTTTTATCTCTTTGGGCCCATGATCTATAATTCCATTAGCAGAATATCTTTGTTGACAAAGGTTTTGCTTTTAGTTGGGAAGTCCCAGAATTAAACCCGGAAACTTTAGAAATTGATTTATTCTATAAGCAGTGTACAGTAAATGCTATAAAGTAGAAATCAGAGATTAGATAGTGTATGTATTAATCTTGTTTGCACACATTCTATGTATGTTATTTCACACTTCATGTTGCAAATATACTTTTAAGAGTGCTACATGATACCTGTAAGGTGGGCTTTGTTATGTCATGCCTGTTGATATTGAATGAACTAACATGGCAATGTTCCATTGCAAACAGAAGAATTGGCAATTCATATTTCTTCTGTGGAAGGTAACTGTATATAGCAAACATGTAATGCTTGTCTGCAGTACAACTCCTAACACCCTTCAGTTTGTACATCACTTGACTAGGTGTTGGCCTTAATTTGCAGAGTAATTCACTGTGCAACTCATCAACACAATGTTTCTGCAGTGAGGCTATTTCAGAACTTGTTTTGATGACATCTATTTCTAATAATCTTGCTTTAGCATTTCAAATGGATGTTCAGGTACCACAGGACATTGTATGAGTGGTGATTTTGTTTCTTGTTTTGTTCCTCAGGGCTTTGTTTAGCATTTGGCAGTGCTTGTTGTCTGGTACCTGTCCTTGAAATCAGGTAGTGTTACCAAAGGTCACAAATGACAGGTATGCGTTTAGACAAAATGAGGTTTAAAAACCATGGCAGAAAGATAAAAATGTAGCAGATAACATGGAGATGGGATGTAGCTAGTAGGTAACCGGCTGGTTGTACTCTGGAGTAATGAGCATTTTCTGAAATGGGAGAGTGTGTGGGAAGTGAGACTCAGCCAGGAAAGGGGTTTGTCTCCCATGTAGATTTTCAAAAATTCCATATACTACTTTGAATATAGATGGAAAATTAGAAGACTCTGTGCAGCATAAATATGGGCATTATGAATGAAAAAGGAGGGTAAAAACTCATCAGTAAACTAATCTTTGGAATGAATTTTTCTGTACTGTGTATGTTATCTGACATCAGGCAGCAGAGTGTGAAAAATAAGTCTACTGCTTCAAATCTATTTGACAATGATTAGAGTTTTTCAGCTGCAGAGGGAAAAATAGAAATCTGTAAAAGGATAACTAACTGAGATGCCTTTATAGTTTTGTTGTCCTCTTTCAAAGAATGGGGCTGTGCAAAATCATGATGACTCAAAAGCCTCTGTGGTAGAATCAATAGAACTGCTTCCTACCTCCAGCTTCACTATAGACAGACATGCTTGAGCAATAGCCAGGTGCTTGAACTGCCCAGGTGTCTGTGGGGAAAAAAAGGTCAGGAAACAGAGTCTGGCAAGTTGTAAAAAAGTCCAGTTGTCAATTTTCTTACTAAGAATGTGAAGAGACCACTTAGCAGGACCCATCTCTGATGGTGGAGAGTAAAAGGTAGAAAGCAACTCAGGTCAAATTGTCCAGGAAATAAGTGTTTGGTCCTTGGGAAAAGCAGAAGGGGAGTAACTTCTTGTGGAAATTACTGGAAAGCTAAATTTGTATAGCTCAGGAAACAGATATAATAGTAAAAGAAACAAAAACCAAATGAGTTTGTAGCTGTTAGGAGAAAACCCAAAGAACTGAGAGATTAATGCTTTCATAAGTCCATGAGTAGTAAAAGGAAGGCCAGTGGAACTAGTCTGATGTTCGACAGGGAGAACCAGTAATAGATGGCATCAAGAGTACTTTAAATGCCTTTTCCCTTCATCTGTAAACAAATGATTGAGTTAGAACTAAAGGTGCAGTGAGCTCGAGTACTTCAGGAAATAAAGTATTTAAAATTGTCCAGAAGCGATGAAATTCATAGCAGACTGCATTGAGGAGTTGAAGCAATCTGGCCTGCTGGCACTCTGTCAGACTGAGAGACCTAGAAAACAGAAAAAACAACCAATTATAAAAGATGAGAAGGGAGAAACTGAGGAATTGCAGATCAGAGTGGTTTCCTAGAATGATACTAGAAAAATTAACCAAAGGCGCTATTTCTGTGCATTTATAACTTTTCAAGAGAGAAGTGCAGAGCCAGCATGGGATTATGGAGAGCAAATTGTCTGCCAAAGGAAAGTAGTTCCCTGTCAGCAATGTGGCAGGCACTGTAAACTGGGAGGGGAAATCATATCCTGGAAGTCAACTTTATACAGCCTTTGACAGTACCTTAGAAGACTTTCTTGTGATGGATGTGTGATGGGGTAAATAAGGGGGAAGTATAAGATGAAACTATTGTAAAGAGTGTCATGACTGCTCAGAAAGATTTAGATAGGGAGTAGCTGTCAGCCCTTACTGGTAGAATGAGAATGTTTTGAGTGAGAGTGCAAAATTGTGCTTGTTGATATTTGAGTCCTTCTTTTAGCTATAAACAACAGCCCTCGTTAAATTCTTGAATGATACCAACTGGAGAAGAGTGCAGGCAACTGGAAGACAGAATTACAGTGTAGAATAATGATGATAAAACTGTGTAATTGAAGAAGAAATAAATGGAATGATTCTTCATTTTGGCCATAACATCTCTGTACACAAATGTGGTTCTGTGAGTATCAAGCTGCAAAATGGATCTGGAGTTGGTCACAGAGTAAACCAGATTAATGGTGTCACACTTTTAAAAAGATGGACATACTGAAGGATATAAACAGTACTGCTTTCCATGAGGCATTTCTAATAAGGCCTCTGAGTGTCAAGTATGGTTGGAGGTACTTTGCCTTTAGAAGGAGGCGACACACCTGGAAGAAGAGCAGAGGAATATAACAGGAATGAGAAGAGATCTTGAAAACAAGCCTTGCAAAGAGTGAAGGAACTGGAGCTCCTAAGTCAAAGGAGGACTGGAATTACAAATGCAGGAATACCTAAATGACTGCTGCAGGGAAGGAAATGATGTGTTCTGTGTGCCTGTGATGGATCAGATAAGAAATAATGGGCTTACATTTTGGCAAGGAAGATTAAGGTTAGACATTAGGAAAAATGTACCAGTATGAAAGCTATTTTAAAAAGAGAGATAGAGCACTTGGGAACAAGCAGTCTCTGTTGCTAGAGGGTTTCCTTGGTGGACTGGGCAAATATTACCTCGTGTATATCAGCAATAGTTGCTTAGATCAGGTGAGTGGTTTACATCACCTTTCAAAACACCTTTTTTAGTCTTCAGGTATCAATAAAAATTTCAAATTTCTCAGGCACATGCCCTGTCAGTGTTGCTACAAGACCAGGCACGTGGAAGAGAAGAGAGAGACTCTTCTGCTAGCACAGGCTGGAGTGCAAGCTGTGCTTTATTTTGCCCCCAGACTTTGGTGTGGGCTCTTTCTTGGCATTCTGCATTGCCTTCCTATGTATTCTTGTAAACATAGCCTGCTTGAATAGGTGCTCTTTGTAAGTAGCTGCCTCTGGAAATCAAAGTTGACTTCAAGAAATTTGTTATTAATAAGGAAAATACAAGGACCATGGGAAAGTATCATATATTCTCTTCCAGTTCTGACATATTTTAACTAATGGAAATGTCAATCTTATATAGCTGATATTCAAGGAATGTAATAAACCACAACAATATTTTCACTTAGAAGTTATTGCTAAATTTGTCTTTCAAAACTCAGTTTCTGGTTGCATTTGAAATAGTTTTCTGAATGGAAAGAGAACCAAGCAGATTTGATTTTTATTCCTCTATTGTTTCTAAAATAAGGTTGAATCAGACTAGTATTTAGAAACTATTGCAAAGAAACAGTGAATAAATGTTTTCAGAAGGAAACCAACTATTTTCAGGAGTACTTCAGTGGAACAGTTCTTGAGCCAAGAATAGCAGCAGCAATTGTGCTTTGGTAGTGAAGTGGCAGCAATTCTGAGAACACAGCCAGACCTTTAAAGAGCCCTTAGTTGTGTGTGATCCGTTGCAGAGGGGTGAAACTACTCACACGAACACCTGACA
This sequence comes from Urocolius indicus, assembly GCA_013401255.1. Lineage (NCBI taxonomy): Eukaryota > Metazoa > Chordata > Aves > Coliiformes > Coliidae > Urocolius > Urocolius indicus. Next base: position 67,792 of record WBNH01007885.1, on the reverse strand, counting down.
AGAATTGAAACAGCAAATTTAAAACGTGCTCCGTTTACTAAGTGATTAATATGTATTTGAGGCAGAATGGGGGGAGGAGGAAGAGCAAGGAAGTGAGAAGGAGAAATAATTGTAGAGGAGTGTATCAGACATGCTGGAAGTTTATGTGTGTAAATTATACTTTGAGACTTGTACATATGCATTGATACGAGTTCTCTACATGTGTTGTCAGAATTGTTGGTGATATTTAGGTCTTGAAAATGCCGAGCTGCTTCTGTTCACACTTTTGTGTGTTCATATGCCCTTAAAGAGATCCAGTGCATTCCAGCGTGCAGCGGTTCAAAGATGGTAGGTTGTTCCCTGTGTTTGTGAAGAGCAGTGCCTGTGATTAATACACTCTCCTATTTGCCACTTAGATCTCTTCTAGATAGAGGCAGGGAAGTCATTAAGGGCTTGGCAACATGCCAATATACATCTGGGACTTGGTCTGGCTCTGCCCTGCCAAGTGGTGGGAGCTGCTGCTGGGGCAGGGGGGAGAACGCTGGGCAGGAGCAGGAGCTGTGCCAGGGCAGGAGGGGGAAGAAACCGGGCAGAAGCTGGAGCTGGGTAGGAGCAGGAGCTGTGCCAGGGCCAGAGGGAGGACGCTGGGCAGGAGCAGGAGCTGTGCCGGGGCAGGGGGAGGACGCCAGGCAGGAGCTGCTGCCGTGCAGGCGGTCATCAGCGCCTGCGTCTTCTCTTGGCTGACTTTCAAAAGCAGGAGAAAAGCAGCTAGGGTGCTAATTGTAGCTGGGTCCTGAAGTGAAAATGTTTTGTGACAGTTAAAAGAATTTAAAGAGGAAGGAAGATCGGTTTAGTGTCATGTGCAATTAGATAATCAAAGCTTAAAAATCCTACTCTGTTGATACCTTTGCCTAGAGTTAAGGAGCGGAGTGAGGGGAAGAGGGAGGAGGGCTCTGCGTGGAAAGGGCATTTCCACAGCCAGTGCAACCGAGGCCCCGACCGAGCTTGCAGGTTGTCTGGGCGCACGCTTGCACAGAGATTTTCTTGGCAGCTCTACAGGATGAGGCTCACACTGTACACAGCCGACATATTGAAGCCGAGAGCCCTGGAGAACGTAGATGCAGGAGTAGAAACAGCTCTGCACACAATGTAGCGTCTCCTAGGATGGTTGGGCGGCTCCTTTCTTCAGGTATTTTATTACCCATCAGCCCTTTTTAGAGCCAAAAAAAGGGAGAAAGTAACCCTAACCCTGAGAAAATAGCATCTGCTTCTGTTAAAACAATTTATTACATAACGTTTCAGAGTGAGAGCAGCAGCACAGCGTCCTAAGCTTTTGGCTGCATTTCAGGTTTGATAAAATGGCGTCTTCGCAGTGAGCTGCTTGCTAAAGAGATGTTGCACTGAGCAGAAAAATGCAATTATTTGGTGTTTTCTACTGCTGCTTTTGTTAAGGAGAGGTAGCGATTACTGGAATCTCTACTAATAATGAAAAATGTTGTTTATTTTGCCTGTTTTCTTAATGTGTTTGAAAGCTTTCAGCATCAGAGGAAGGGAACTACATTTTATTGTCATAGTGCAGAAAATTAAAATGGGATAACAGGCTTTCCCGCTTGTGTACTTGACTGTGGTTAGGTTTGAAAATAAAGCAAGCTGCTTTGTTGAATGCTTCCACCTCTTTTCTGTCTTTTCACATTATGTACGTTATTCAGATTTCAGCTTCCTCACATCTGTGAGACTTGTTGTAAGTTAGCTTTGTGAGTAGCTTCAAATAGATGCCAGCTTTCAACTCTATCCCCTGTCTCAGCATATGCATAGAGCTAGATGTAGCAGCTAACCTGAAACATTAGCACTACAGTTCCCAGATTTTCTACTTTATTGAATTTAATTCTTCAGAATAGATGCTTGTGCCATCTTTTCTTTTGGTTTTAGAAATTAGACCACCTCTGATCTAGCACTTAAAATGTTTGTGGCAATTCCTATTTAATTTACAGTTAGGGAGAAAAAAAAATCATGTATAGTCTTTTAAAGATCTGCTCGTGATGAATTGAAAACTATTGCTTTGGAGGGAGAAAATAATGTGCCCTTTTTATCAACTTCTTGCTCAGAACCACTAACCTTTGTGTGACAAGTGAAATCCCCAGTAGGACTGTCACTGGCCTTTGGGATTTTTTTCTCTGTTCTGCATGTCAAAGCAAAGAGCAACATCATCTGTAATCTGTCCTTTCAGCAGCACAGGACGAGCCAATGAATCTGCTTGTTGTTAGGTTGACTAGCATGAATTGAAAAATTCAACTAGTAATATGAGAGGGAGTTGCTGTTAGATCTGATTTAAAATTGAAAGAGCAAAACTTACTGACAATGTGGTTCTCATTAAATAAGTTCATCCCAGGCTTTGCCATTTTGTACGCTCTCTGTACAGCTGTTCTGAAATCAGCTGACTGTTAGATTATGGCTGAGGATGCGTAATGTTCCTGCGCAGCATTTGAACTAATTACTGTAATGGAAGTTACAAAGATACAGTTGCTTTTAACTCAGGTTAACAAAAATGAAGAGCAATGTTATTGTAAATTCCATTTTCAGAGGAGAATCAAAGTTTTGGTGAAATTGCTTATGCAGGCAAATTAGTTTGTTTTTCTAAGAAATGTTTGTAAACACCCAAATGATTTTACAATTAATTGCTCATATTCATTATCAAGCACAGACAATTTTTGAATTTAAGAAATACTAAATTGAAGCTGGTAAAGTATATTGGCTACAGGATGTAATAACACCAGCAATCTCCTCCTACACCATTCACTATATTACTTTAAAAACAACCCTCTCATGCCTATTGGTAATACTGATCCGAGCTGTTTATTTTTCAGGTAGCGTGTGTGATTGCAGTTTGACAGAAGTTGCATGCTTGTTCAAAACAAATTTGAGCTGTTATCTTCAGATTAATTTTCTCTTCCTGATTGCTAAACGAATGTTGTTAATCAAGGGAACCATATTTTAGAAAAGATACATAATTAACATTTTCAAACACAAGGTATCCATTTAAAAATCAAATTTCACTTTGAATGAACAAGCACTAGGATTTGCTAACACAAAATTCCTGTGATTCCCATTCCTCATGTTTTGTTTGAAATCTTTGCCTAGTTCCCAGAGAAAGGATAGAAATGCTTCTGGTGGACTGCAGTGTTCTTATTTCTGATCTTTGCATAAATTAGGAGGAACTGATTCTTAAGATATTTGATTTTGATGGGTTTCCCATTTCAGTCTTAATAGCATTGACAATAAATTAAGAGGAAATGTATGTTGAAGACAGGAAAAAAAACCCCAAAACTTAAACAAACAAAAAAATCAGTAGATATAATTCTGTAAAATATTTTCTTGAATTTCCCAAATATTCAAAGATCCTTATGGATTAAGTCAGCCTGTGCTGCTAATTATTTAATTTATCAGAATGAACTTATTTTAGTCTAGAGAAAATGGGAAAATGTCTTACTTATTTTATGGCACCTACACAGAATTATTGTAATCCCTGTCAATGTAAACACCTTCAGATTAGTCAGTGGTTATTGCTGAGGGCATCATCTGAACCTCACTAAAGGAACTATGCTGATGTTGCATGAAAGGGAGTAACTGTGGAGTTGCAAAAGCAAAAGGAGTTGGGTCATGTGTATCGTGCTTCCAAGCCAAACATAACTGACTGGGGTAGATGTGCTTATCCAGGCTGAGGCACTTGACTGGTTTCTGCTTTTAATATGAGGACAGCTTGGTCTTCGTCCTCATTTTTTTGTTGTTGTTTCTCTGACTGCTTTTCAAAATCTTGGTATTGTATTTAATGAATCATTTTGTTCCCTACTCTTAGGAATCTTTCTGTTTTGTCATCATCATCTTCCATTCCCACCCCTTCCATTTACTTTCTGTCTCTTAGGTGCTCTTAAGCTTGAGCATCCCTTTTGGGACCATCTTCCAAGGGAGAGGAGAAAAGAAAAGAAATGATTAAACAAGCAGCTTTTTTTCATCTTGTCGCTCTTGGTACCATCTTTGGGAGTATTGAGCCGTCTTGCACTGTGCTCTTGATCCTCCTTCACAAACCTGCCCTGCACAGATGCTCTCACTTGTCTTGGGCAGTGCCATCATTCTCCCAGGCATTCGCACACGTAGCTTAGGTTTTGACTTTGACAAGTTTTGTTGGAAGAACGTATTTCAAGTCACTTTTAAATCTTTCTGTCGTGTCTCAAATGCAGTGCCAAATCTCACCACCCACAGTGCTGAAAAAACCCTCACATAACTCCTCTTATCTGATTCCTTGGTTGCCTCAGCTTCTTATCTTCTGGCCTGGACTGCCACTGCTTGCTTTCTTTGTTCGTTCTTGCTCTGCTAAGAGTGCTGCTTGGCTCATTTTTCTGACCCTGGCGACCCTTTTAAAGTCACTTCACAGTATTCCTTTCCCTTCCGTGCTTTATTTGGGATTCTAGTCTCTGTCTAACACCTGTGTAGCAAATTTACATTATTCAGGTAAATTTTCAGTCTTCTTCCTTACCTCTGTAATGTAACCAGTGGGCTTCATCCAGTAATAGCATGATGCTTTCTCCTTTCTACTCATTGCATGTAGGGGACAGAATCCAGGTAAATCCGAGTGGCTCCTTCCACATTCTGTTTTGGATTTGTCATACGCATAGCAGTTCTGTAGCTCTTTCTATGAAATTATAGGCTTTTCCTGGCATCATGAGAAGACAAGTGATTAGCTGAGGCCGTTTCCCCTTCCTATCTCTAGTGTTCTTGCTTCTGCTTATATTGATTTAATTTTTTTTAAAAGCATTGGTGCGCTGTTTCTTCATCTTGATAAATCTCCTCGAGGCAACCAAGTAACCACCTCTTTCTTTAAAAGCTACCAGTGAATTGTGTGAGTAAAAAGACTTTGTCAGAGAAGGAGAGTTTCTTTTATTCTTGGAACAATTTTTTTTGCAGTATTAGAACCTTGTAAGCAGTTAGATGAGCTAATCACACTGAAACGTTTGTGCTTTAAGTGAATGTGTAGTAGTCATCCACTGTTGACAGCTTCTTTTGGAGATTTGTTGCATCTGTCTTCCCCACAAATATTCTTTTTAAGTCATAAAAAAATGAAAGTCACGTTTTTGCAGATTTACAGCAAGTAAAAATAATTGACATCCAAAATGTACAAATTGGGTATATGCATTGTTCTCCCTCAGACAACCAGTGAAGAGGAACTGTTCTGCAGATTGTTCTAGTACTCTATCCTTGGAATCAAACTGAATTGCTTGCTATAAAATTCCTTTCTAATGAAATCAAAAGGGGTAATTTGTAGTAGAGAGCAACGGGGATGAAGGATAAATGCAAAAAGTTTAACTAAGCTTGAACTCTTAGCATTAAGGAGTGTTGTGTCTTTCAATTGGACTTTGTACTCTAGGAAGCAATTAGATGCCCAAGAGCTTTTGTTTGGTTTTTTGGCTGTGCTTCTCTTTTGAGGATGATGCTCTGAAACAACTGTCTTCTGAGTATCTATACAACATAGCATTGTTTTTTGTTTGTTTGGAGGGGAAGTTGCTCTATATGTGCCAGTGCAAAGGAGTGTACGTCCCTGAAAACTGTTTCTTGACAAACCTGTCTATGTTTGTTCCTTTATTTACAGGAAGGGTTGAAAACCTAAATGCACTGTGACTTTAGTTTGCTGAGTGTGATGTGGGTGTGTATGTGATATCTGATGGCAGGCAGACATTTTTTTGTTTTTTATTGGATGCTCAATCTTTTGTGTTTCTCTGAAGAATGGGAATTGAGTCAAAATAGGTGACAAGAGTGTGCTACTCTTCTGCATTTTTTCACATAGTATATCTGCTATCCTTATATATTTTCCCTATCCTTATTATTTTTTATTGCTTTTGTTGTTCTATTCTAAAACTGAATTGTTATATTATTTTAACTGAGAGTTTTGCCAGATTAAAGAAAAACCTGAAACATGGGCACTGTGCTTTATTGAAGGGTTGAAAATTGTTGTGTTAGAGAATATAACACAATTTTAGCAGAATGCAGTGTTGTAACTACCAATGTAAAATAGTATTTAATAGACAGCTTTTGGAGTGTTTGAACTGTGGATTCATTTTAAACTTTGTTTGGATCCTTTCAGATCTCAGCCACAGTGGATTGGGAGACCATTATGAGAATACCCACTGGGGACAGCAGCCCACTTTCAGGAGTGAAGGCAACTGCAGCTGGGATAAAGTGATAATAGACAGGACTGACAAGGAAGCGTGGCCTTCCATTACTGGAGCTGAGACTGAGTCTGCCTCAGAATGTACTACAGACACTGACTCTGCCTCCAACTGTGGCTCAGAGAACAGTAGCATGGCTACAGGGAGTGCCCAAGGCAACTTCACTGGACATACAAAGAAAACTAATGGCAATAATGGCGCCAACGGAGCACTCGTCCAAAGCACTTCTAACCAGAGTGCCCTTGGAGCTGGTGGAGCAAACGGTAACGGCAACTCGGCCAGAGTGTGGGGGGTGGCTACAGGCTCCAGCTCTGGCCTAGCTCACTGCTCTGCCAGTGGTGGGGATGGAAAGATGGACAACATGATGGGAGACGGTAGAAGTCAGAACTGCTGGGGTGCTTCCAACTCGAATGCTGGCATTAATCTTAACCTTAACCCTAATGCCAATCCAGCTGCCTGGCCTGTACTAGGACATGAAGGAACTGTGGGAGCAGGCAACCCTTCCAGTATTTGCAGTCCAGTCAGTGCCATAGGTCAGAACATGGGCAACCAGAACGGGAACCCAACAGGCACCTTAGGTGCCTGGGGAAACTTGCTGCCGCAAGAGAGCACAGAACCACAAACGTCCACTTCTCAGAATGTGTCTTTCAGCGTACAACCTCAGAACCTTAACACTGATGGACCAAATAACACTAACCCCATGAACTCTTCACCAAACCCTATCAATGCAATGCAGACAAATGGACTGCCGAACTGGGGGATGGCTGTTGGTATGGGGGCCATCATCCCGCCCCACCTGCAAGGCCTTCCTGGTGCTAATGGAACATCAGTTTCTCAAGTCAGTGGGGGCAGTGGTGAAGGAATGGGCAGTTCAGTGTGGGGGATGTCCCCAGGTAATCCTGCCACAGGAAACAGCAATTCTGGGTTCAGTCAGGGGAATGGAGACACTGTGAACTCAGCATTAAGTGCTAAACAAAATGGATCCAGCAGTGCTGTGCAAAAGGAAGGAAACGGAGCGAACGCATGGGATTCGGGACCTCCTTCTGGTCCTGGGGTACTGGCATGGGGCAGAGGTGGTGGCAACAGCGGCGTTGGCAGTATGCATTCTGGAGCTTGGAGCCACCCCAACCGTAACACCAGCAATGGTGTGAACGGGGAGTGGGGCAAGCCCCCAAACCAGCATTCCAATAGTGACATCAATGGGAAAGGATCAACAGGGTGGGATAGCTCTAGTGTTACCAGTCCGAATCCTGCAATGCAGCAGGGCAATGAACAAATAAACTCTTGGGCCAAAGCTGCAGCGTCTGGCACCACAGCTAGTGAAGGAAGTAATGACAGCAGTGGGAGTCAAAATGAAGGCAGTACTGGGAGGGAGGGGGCTGGAGAGGGCAGGAGGAGAGACAAAGGGATGATAGACCAAGGGCAAGTTCAGTTGCCAAGAAATGACCTTGACCCCAGGGTCCTGTCCAATACGGGGTGGGGACAGACCCCTGTAAAGCAAAACACTGCCTGGGAATTTGAAGAGTCCCCAAGGTCCGAACGAAAGAATGACAATGGAACGGAGGCCTGGGGTTGTGCAGCTACTCAATCTTCAAACTCAGGGGGTAAAAACGATGGGTCCATCATGAACAGTACAAATACCTCTTCAGTATCTGGGTGGGTCAATTCTCCCTCGGCAGCTGTTCCAACAAATACAGGTTGGGGAGACAATAACAACAAAGCACCAAATGGCCCAGGGGGGTGGGGAGAGTCAGCAAGCTCTACTACTGTTACTAATGCTGCTGCTGCCAAAAGCGGCCACGCTTGGAGTGGGACCGCGAATCAGGAGGACAAATCACCTACCTGGGGTGAACCTCAGAAACCCAAATCTCAAAACTGGGGAGACGGACAGAAATCAAATCCAAGCTGGACTTCAGGAGGTGGAGATTGGACAGATTCATCATCTGTTCCCGGACACTTGGGTGATGGGAAGAAGAATGGATCTGGATGGGATTCTGACAATAGATCAGGGTCTGGTTGGAATGATTCCACAAGGTCTGGGACCAGTGGGTGGGGAAATGGCACAAACAGCAAGGCTAATACAGGTACAAGTTGGGGGGAATCTTTAAAGCCAGGCCCCCAACAAAATTGGGCTAATAAACCCCAGGACAACAATGTGAGTAACTGGGGAGGAGCTGCTTCTGTAAAACAGACGGGGTCAGGGTGGGTTGGGGGGCCAGTGCCAGCCAAACAAAAAGAGAACTGTGAGGCAACTGGCTGGGAAGAGCCATCTCCACCGTCCATTCGCCGCAAGATGGAAATCGATGATGGTACCTCAGCTTGGGGTGACCCAAATTACAACAACAACAAGACTGTAAACATGTGGGATAGAAATAATCCTATAATTCAGAGCAGTACCACAACCAATACCACCACCACTAGCACCATTATCAACACAAATATGGTTGAACCTCAGCCATCGCACCAGTCAAGTGCCCAGCCGAACCGGTCCCCGCTGCTTGGTCCAGGTATGAAAATGGTTTTGTAAGATATTTTGTACTGGTTACTGAATGCTCTCTGGCCTGATCAGTGTGTAGTTGCACGTGAAAGATGGAAATCCTGTCTTTATGTCATAGGATAAATTTATTTGTGTACTCTGAAGCGCAGGGTTAATGTCTTGCCTTGAGGACAGACCTATGGACACTGACTCACAAGCTACTGTCATCCTATTATAAAAGGCTTGAAAGAATGCCTGGTCAGCAACACTCTAGCTCCTTCCGTTGATGATTCGTATTTATTTTGTCAGCTCTTCCACAATTACTTCAAACTTTCTTTTGATTCAACCATTTGAGAGATTGGGGTCTTTTTGCTAACCTTTTTTTCTCCTCTGTTGCCATTGCTCAGTCTTTGTTCTTGTTTAGACAGTATTTGTGTGTTACTTCTCTGCAAACCAAATCTCAACAGATGTTTTTTACCGGTTGCAATGGTCTAGGCTGTTGGTGTTTTCTTGGGTTTGTTGTCTCTTATAAAGAAATAGTTCTCTTCTATACTTAGGTTTCAATCCTGAGTTGTGTCCTGAACTTTTCTCATAAAGCTGGCTTGGTTAAAAATGTCAATATCCATTGGCTGGGAAGAGTTATTCTAACTTAAGCTCTGTTCCAAAGACAAGTTTTTAGGCATCTAGGAATTTTTCTAATCAAAGGTTAGATACTGTTGTAGACAAGCAGCAAGAAGTAAAAATGGGTAGGAAAATCAGAGAAATGCTTTGAGAGGAGGTATTTAAATAAAAGTTGCTAACAGCCCTGCTCTATATCTTGACCACAGACTTCCTAAAATAAATCTAATCTTGCAGTGCTCTTTGAAATTCTTTTGTCTCCAAGTTTTTGTTTCATCTTGGTCATGGCTAAATACTGACTTTTTAACCGTGTTTTTCTCCAAGTGGGATTTGTTCTCTTATTTCCATCATTTTTCTCTTTGATGTTTTGAAATAATTCAGAGTTGCTGTAGTGTCTGTGTAAAAATAGTCTCATGTTCCTTCCTCTGGTCAAATATTTTAACAGTTGAGAATATTTCAATAACATGTGCTCTAGAAAGCGAAGGCTTTAAATCAGTTTGTACTCGGTCAGTCCAACGTATGAAATGTAATTCATTTACCTTAAACTTGTTTCATCCATATTTAAAACTTTACCCATGAAACTGACAATTCAGATTTCTTGAGTTACAGTGGAGTTATTATGAAAGTGGGCTTTTGGGGAATTTTTTTGACCATGAAGCTGTTTTTTGGATGATTACATCGGTGCCTGTAAAGCTGTTTAGATTTAGCAATGTATTGTTAATGTTATCCAAATAAGCTCACACCTTGCAGGAAAATGTTACAGTTCTGAGTCCTCCTGATCTTGAAACTGAAATTTAAAACCAAGTGTTAACTCTTCAGAGTAGAGGGCAGAAAAGGAAGGGTTTATTTCAAGTAGTATGTTTATGCAATTAGAGAACTGCTTATTATTTTGTAATCATCCACTCAAACTACCACACCACTAGGTTAAAATGTGAATCTTGCACAAATGTTCATTAGGAAGATTGTAAGATACTCAAGCGGAAGCAAATCTCAGAATATAGTAAAGACAGCATGCAAGGAAGAGGATAAACTTGAGTTATAGTAAAGATGGTTTTAAATACAGTTCTGATGTTGAAATTCAGATCAAGTTATCAAGAGCATTCATTGGGCTTTTTGTTGTGTGTTTTTGCTTACCTACATTTACAGTTGTATACAAAGATACAGCTAGATAAAGACCATACACATAAATGTTTTGAAGAATTGGTGTCTTATCTGCAGATAGAAGCTAGGAGCAGTCCCCTGTGGCTTTGTGTGCTGTAGCCGTCTTTACCTTTGACTCTGCCTGAGAGATGCTGCCTTGTGCTTATCTTACACAGCGCAAACAGAAAATGTAACTGAAAATGACCCTATTAGGTTCCCCATTCAAAGTGCAGGAGGCCTATTTTTAACACTGCATATAGCACATAGCAGCTGCAGAGCAATATCCTGTTGTCTTGGTGGAAATTTACACAGACTTAAAACCTTTAGAACTGGGACAGCTAAAAACTGAGAAGTAAGTAATGAGTGACTTTCCTCTTACAAAGATAATTGTTATCATGCTGTTTAACCTTATTTTCTCCTCGTCCAATTCTTGGACACATTGACTATGCATTTCCAAGCTCTGCAGTAAGAGAGACAAGAATCCTTTAGCCAGGAGACTTCTGTAATCCAACAACAGTTCTTTTCCATGTACAGTATTTCCCTGCAAAACATGATTGTGTAATTAAAGGCTGTTACATAGGGCATTAAATACTCATCTGAAATCTTAAAATGCTTGAACTGAGTAGTTACTAGTGACATTTTGTCTTGTGTATTGGTCGTGGCATGCTTTGCCAGGCATTTTTATGATTCCTCGTTATTTAGGGAACATAACAAGTAAGGAATCATGGATTCTGTTCCTGTAGAGCAGGGAAGTACAGCATAGCTGTAAAATGGCAGTCATGCATCCTGAACTCAGAGAAGTGCATTTTAGCTTTGCTGTACAGCACTAGTTAGCTGTTCACAAAGGAGTAGCAGTCCCTTTTGGGTTTCAGTTTATGCTGTATTAGTTTAGAAATGGAGGCCAAGTTACAGTCTTGTTATTCAAGTTGTCACCCATCCCCAGAAGTTCTCCAAATTCTTTGAACACAGAGCTTAAAAGCTATTGATGGAAAACAGATGTTGGTACACATGATGAAAATGCATAATGCTCTAAGCAGTTGCTTTTTCTTTTGAGGGGACGAAAAAAAAGGATAGATAATGTGATAAACATAGTTCTTTCTGGTTACAGAAGCTTGCTCCCAAGTCACTGGTGAGTGGCAGAAAGCTAATGGTTTTATCTTAATGACTTGTGCATAATTCTTACTTGCATTTTTAACTCTTGCAACTTTGATATAAGGGGAATAGGAAGTGAAAAAAGGTTTTGTAAACAGGGACAGAAATTTTTGGATCCAACACAGCACCAGATCTTTCCTCCAAATACTGAGGAGGGGGCTCGATGCTTTCAGGTTCCCTTTGGGTAGGTAGAGCCTGGCAGAGTTCCAACTGCTTGTCCTCCAGCTGAGAAAAGAAACAACAGAAAATAGCGTAGGCTTCCCTGTAGAGATTTTAGGACAAAAATTAAGGTCTTTGTGGTTCTTAGAGAACAAGAAGCTTAAGTTTTACAAAAAAGAACCAGGTCTAAATTCTGAAAGCTCTAAACATCTCTTTGTTCCATTTATAATCCTATGCTGTTGTCTCAGTGGTGATATACATGTCATTGACAGCATGAAACAGAGAACACAAGCAATGCATTTTCCTTACTTTGAGCTTTTATCAGAATGGATTTGAAACCAGATCAACTTTGACCTCCGTTAGAATGCTCATGTAAAAACCTAGAATCCTGTTGTGGATGCTCAGCCTTAACTGCCAAGTTCTGAGGGACAGCCAGATGACACTTAAAAATCTGCCCTCTGTTTTTACACAAGGTTGGGCCAATTGCTGAAAGCCAAGTAAGAGCTTCTGTAACGCCAAGTGATAGAAGAAGGCATGGAGCTCCCCTGCCTGAACTGGAAAACCTTTCAGAACATGAAGATTTGAAAGGTTAAGGGTTATGAGTGACTCTTTAAGTGTATCTATAACTCCCCCTTTCACACAGCCACACCCCCCCTCCCCAAGAGCTTCTTTTTTTTCTATTATTAGCAGACTAACTTATTTAGTAAGAAATCCCTTTTCTACCTAATTTCTTCCTTTTTCATCCACATAAGGTTCTAATATTTTGGTTTGCCTGTATTGTAGTCATATACTCTGGTATTTATCACAGACCAAACAACTTCAAGGAAAATGATTTCTGCCATCCAAAATCGCTGTAGGGTTATTTTGAGGGAAAACAACTGCATCCTGCCACAGTTTAGTTAACATTTCACTTTCCCTTGAGGATTTCCTTTTGGCTGTGGCCCAATGTTAATTATGTTTTTATTTCTACAAAACAAAGCTCTGCCAATGTGTCCATGTTTATTACTCACTCTGATCTTTTTGTTTCTTGCAATTCTAACTGTTTTAAAAACTTCAGTATTAAAACCTCACTTTATTGCCAAATAACCTTTTAATGGAGCTCATTCTATTGCAAAAGAGTGTTCATGTGGATCTGGATGGTTTTTAAGGCATGGAGCTTTTTATTAGGAAAGCCTAAAATGCATGTTATTTTCATAAAGAAAATGGTAGTTTTTCTGTGAGCAGAATTAAAAAACTTGAGGCAGGTTCAGATTTTGAGGCCACTGTTGAAGATATTTCCCTTCCAAGCAGCTGTGTAAAGAACTAAAAAGTAGCTTCTTGCTTTCATTCAACTCATGCAGGCCACTGCAACGTCATTAGTTAGCTGCCTTTATTGTGATGATACTGGAAAGCAGCACGCTGCCAGAGGCAAGCTCTTGGGACTACAGACTCTTTGTCCACCAGCATACTGGGTTATGTTCAAAATGGAGGAAAAACCTTGTTTAAAAAAAAAAAAAAAACGAGTCCTTTGGAGAACATGAAGCAAATTTCTTCTTCACCTGTAGGATTTTACATGATTTATTAAGAAATGTGACTTTATTTATCTTTCTCAGTTTCTAAAATGCTGTCATATGGAGTTGTAGCAATGTTAACCTAGCAGGTACTTAACACAGGGGGGAAGACAGGTTTGGAATTGAGAAGTACTCAGGAATTTACACACAGCTTTATTTTTGCAGAGTACAAGTAGTTTCTCCAGCAGACTTCGAGGTTTGTTTACACAGTTTCCTGCGCTTGAATTCATCTGTTAAGATTATTTTGAAAACCTTTAGTTGATGCATTTTGTTTGCTTTCATGTACTTACAAGTATTCTCTTTATGAAGGGCTGTCTGCCTCGTTATTTGTAATCCCTTATTATTTACTGCTCCGTCCATTTAAAGCACTCAAAAGAACTTGGACATTACACATCTGTGGTCTTTTGTCAGTGTTGTGGAATTTATAGTGAAGAGCAACAGAAGGACCATTTCTTCTGAGTTTTTATTCTACTACCTAGCACATTTTCCAATGTATGAATTTTGGTTTAAGGTTGGTTTCATAAGTTGAGTTTCTGAGAGTTGCATGAACTCAGGGAAACGTCAGTATTCTGCACTCTCTGTATTTGTATTCTAGTTGGTGCTTTAGAGATGCTTTGTTTTCTATTTCATTTGCCTGCAGTTAATCTTTTTCAGATGCCAATATGATTAAATACACACAGTTGTCTGACAAGGTTGCCTCCTGAGTAGTGAGGCAGAAATTCAAACAAAGCAACCCTTTTAGAAAGTTGGAGTAAAGATATCAGCAGAAAGCTTGACTGAAGTATTTTAGGTGCAACATCAAGGAAGTTGTGTTAAGTAGAGGTTTGTTTATATACATATGTGTGTGTGTGTCTGTCTTCTGTACACACTTTAAAATAACCAGAAATTTGAAACACATTGATAGAGTTTGAAACACTATTTTTGTTTTCAAGTGGAAATCAGTTTGAGTCAGTGTAGTTTAGGGTTGTTTTAGGAGTGTTTTAAAACAATATCTCACTGGCAGTGAATGAGCTTTATTAAGCTACTTGCTCCTCAGCATGACAGCTTAGTTTGCTTATGTTTTCTGTCATATGCACTTTTAATCAGTATAAGAAATAGAGCCTAAAATAAGTATGTAATATGGTAATGCTGAAGTCATGGACAGGTAGGAGCCTATCTATTTGAAAAGGACTTTTTTCTCTGCTAGCCACTGCTTATTATGGCATTGTGTGTTGCCTATAGTTTCCAGTAACAGAAATTCTATTGAAATCACTAAGTTCTGCAAAGACTTATTGCTCAATGGAGCACTATTGCTTAGTTTGTTTAATGTATTTCAAGGTACTCTTCATCTTCAGCGCTAAAATAGATGTCCTTTGGATTTAAAGGCATTAATGTTTCAGTCAAGACAGACTAAGACTCTCTTAAAAACAGCTTACATCTTTCAATGAGCTGAAATATTAACCCTGTAGGCAAACAATAACTTCTACCTGCTGTCGCTTGTGATTTGACTGTAGGTGTTAATTGCAGTCTCATCTAGCTCTCCTTCAAAATTGTATTTATTATAATGCAGAGGCTCAGTGATGAAGTGGTACATAGGAAACATAGGCAAACATAGAATCATAGAATTGCAGGGGTTGGAAAGGATCTTTAGAGATCATCTAGTCCAACCCCCCTGCAGAAGCAGGTTCTCCTAGATCAGGTCACACATGAACTGTAATAAAAGCATTAAGGAATGCAGGTAACATATATAGTCTGTCAAAAGTGGTAAGAAACAAGTATCATCTTAGTCATAGGGCATGAGAAAGACATTTGCCAATCTGTAAACAGTTAAAGGGAATTAAAATAACTTAAAACCTTTCAGTGAAGCAGGGCTCAGCTGAAATTTAGGTCCCAGTCTCCTGAATGCTGGCGCTGCCGTGTGAGCTCTGCATGGTCTGCTCTGAAGAGTCCTGTTCTAAGCAGCTACTACCCTGGGACCAGGGCTGGTGCTTGTGTAGCAGCCTGACTGCTCCTGCCTATGTTAAGAAATACTCTTTCTGTCTTCACAACTTGGTGCTAGTATTCAATTAAGAAACATTTGAGACCAAATCAAAGAGATTTTTTTCTAATGCTTAATTAAGATCACCATGTCTGCTTACTGATTCATGATCTTTCCAGGCAATCAAGTAAAATGTCCATCTTTGAACTTAATAACAAAAGGCACCTTTTCCCATCATGACTGTTCTTCTTCCCCTTGCTTCAGCAGGCTGGGGAGAAATGCCTACTGTCCACACAAAGACTGAAGCTTCTTGGGGAGAGCCGTCATCCCCTTCTGCTGCAGTTGATAATGGCACTTCAGCATGGGGGAAGCCCCCCAGCAGTGGTTCAGGGTGGGGAGAGAATCCTGCCGAGTCGGCAGGGACATATGGAAGAACAAATGCTCCAGCTGCTGCCCCAGCACTGTGCAAACCAGGTATGTGTGTGGATGCCACCGTCATTAAGAGGTTGGGAAAAGAGGAGTTCATTTCTGCCAGTATTTTAAAGCAGCATGTCTGGCTTTCTGTGCATTTAAATCAGATGCTGTTTGGATAATTTATTTCTCAAAATTACATTAGCTGTCTCAAAATGTTTATATGCCAGATTCATACAAAAATATTGTTACAGTGCATCAATCCAGTACATTCAAAGTATTCCTTGGAGTATTTTTGCATACTTTACAAGCAGTAAAGTATGAGAGATGCAGAAAGCTGAAACTGCAGAAGAATGTAAATAATACGTATCCCAAGGTGTCTAAAAGAAACCTCTATTGGGATGTGAAGCAACTGAACTCAGTCAAGATAGGTTTGATTCTGGTAGGAAAAGCAACACGTGAGAATGACTATTCATAACCTCACTATTTGCTTAAAGTGATGCAGTAGGTACCTTCTTCAGCTGTGAACTACTGACTGATTCACAGTCCTAACTAATGGTATTTGATAAAAATCTTTCCATCTCTAAATGCCCTGAAGGCTACAGAGCTTGTTTTAGACTTCTGGTTTGGCTCTTAAAGTCTTTTAAGCTTCACTCCTTCAAAATACTATACTGAAAGATAGTGTATAGAAGACCCAGAAAACCTGAAAAGAGGAGTGAGAAGTCTTGAGATGGTTTTTAAACCTCAGCTTTAAACAGAGTAAATGGAATAAAACAGAACAAGGTGACACAACCTTGTTACTGAATGTAAAGTGTTCCCTGCAGCCCACGAGCTCCTTGATTCCATTCTTCTGAGATGGGAATGAGTTTCAGTCAGTTGATGACCCTGAAATTTGGTTTTATTCATCAGAATAATGTAGTAGCTAAAATGATGGGGTTCATTGAAAGCAAAATGGCACTTCTGCTCTCAAAAGCAGTCCTACTTTTTAGTTTCTTGCTCCTAGAAGACTGGAATGACCATGACCACAGATCTTACTTGTTCAGAAAAGTCAAGTTCTGAACTTCTTCTATAAAGTATTTAGAGAACTCTTCTTACTTGCTAGCTTCAAAGAAGACATCCCTATCATTTAATGCTGATTAAGTTCTTGATGAACCTCTTTACCTCTTGAAAATGCTCAAATGTTAAAATACTGAGTATGGTATAAGAGAATACTCCTGTAAATTTTTCAGGAATTTGAGTAAGATTTTTGTTCTACCTCTTTCCTTTCCCTCCAGCTTCAAAATCTATGCAAGAAGGCTGGGGCAGTGGTGGGGATGAAGTGAATCTCAGTACTAGTCAGTGGGAAGATGAAGAAGGAGATATGTGGAATAATACTGCTTCACAAGAGAGCAGCTCCTCCTGTAATTCCTGGGGGAACGCCCCGAAGAAAGGACTTCAAAAGGTAAGATAAAATCTGAGATACTCTAGAAGAGAGTGGAATTAGTATAACATTTCTAGGATAAGTTGTCACAATTGTTTTGTTATGTTAAGCTTGGACTGTTTTAATTAGAGCTCTGACACCTGAACACAAACACAGCTTGCCACTACAGTGGTTCAAGTACAGCCTACCTTGTTTCCAGGGGAAAATGGGAGCTCTTTGACTTTAAGCCTGTCAGATTCTTCAGGAATTTTGTTGTTGCTTTTGTTTACTCTAAGTTTTCTAAGCTTTGATGTATTCCAACGAAATGATAATGCATTAAACAGAAAATGTGTTAAGGGGGCTTTCAGACACTTTCCAGGGTGGTAGAAAATAGTTTGTGATGGTTCAACAGCAAACACCTGTTTCCTATTTGCGAGGAATAAACAGATAATTGTAAAGTGTGTACTGGTATGAGATCTAAGCAATCTTGTTTTAATGCTGCACTTAACCAAGAACATAGTTATGTAGGATGTTTTCCATTGCACAGTCTTTATTTCAGGACAAGGCCAGGCTGTAACTTAAAAGGAATTGGGAATGCATTTAGCCAGTTTGTTTGTTATTCCATTAGCCAACAGTTAGGCCAGTGATTTGATCAAGTATGGTTGTTTCTTGTACTGTCCGCAGCCCAAAACAAATCCACGCTTGTCCCTTGGTACTTTCTGGAGAACTGAAAGGAAGAGACTTCTTAAGGATTTTGTGATAGAAAAGCTGCACAGAGATCTTTTAAAGGTGTTTATCTAGACGCTCTTGTTTGTTTTTAAGAAAATACACTGAGTAACATTCTTAACTTCAAGGTTACAAACTTGGTTTTGGGAATGTTTTTCAGGAAGTGTTGTACTATTTCAGAAACTTTCATTTCATTATGTTTTTCTGCCAAGAATTAAGATGAAATAGATAAATTCAAAGATGACTTTAATTCAGTGGTCAGCAAATCAAATACTAAATAGTACACTGAACACCTCTTCATCTGAGATAAAATGTGTACACTTTATGGGGGAAAAGAATCGTAGTTATGTTGCTCGGAGGGTTCTTCAATACTTTCTAAATTAATGTACTAATATATCTTTCAGTAGCATGTCTTATTAATAAGAAAAACTTAACATATCTTTTATGTACGTCTCACTCATATGGCTATGGGAAGCAGACCATTAATGGAATCTCCCATTTATTTACTAAGGGCATGAAGACATCTAGCAAGCAAGATGAGGCCTGGATCATGAACCGTCTGATAAAACAGCTCACAGACATGGGCTTCCCTGTGAGTAGTGTTGCTAGCTAGCACACCTGTGGCTTCTCTTTTATAGCATGTAAATCAGACTTTTGATGTTTCAGACTGTAACTACAAAAAAAGATCTTCAGTCTCTCCTTCAGAGTGGGAAGTAATTCTGTTACCTGCATTTTAGATATCTAGTTGAATTTCAGAAATCTGCCCTTAGCTAGTAGGGTGCTCCCTAAGGTCACTTGATGATGTACTTGGTGTGATGACATTTATAGCTCTTTTGAAGTTGAGTTTTATGGCAACAGATGTTACATTGAACTTCAGTAATTATTCCACTCCTGTTCCTCTTCTTACTGAACAGATGAGATTAGAGTATAGCTGGGGTTCGCTTTAAAGAAAAGTGTAGGATAGTGATATTGAAGTTGTCCGTAGAAAACAGGAAACAATTTAAACACAACAGTATGGTTTGACAAACTGAAACTAACTGAATTGTTTCGGGGATTGCTAAAAGCACCAAAAAATGGACACAGGCAGTGTTTGTTCTGCTGAGCAAATGTGAAATCCAGCATTTAAGAGACTGACCCGTTTTCTCAGTTTGCTTTGACATCATATAAGCATGATTACTTTTTCTCTTACCATAATCTTTGTTTTTGACAGAGAGAGCCAGCAGAAGAGGCCTTGAAGAGCAACAATATGAATCTCGATCAGGCCATGAGTAAGTGTCTATGTATCTCAGGAACCATTCATGATTCTGAGAGTTTCATCTTACCCAGATCAGTTGAATTATATTTATTTTCTTGCTTTTGTAAACAAGACTTCTCTGAACTACTGTCGGTGAATTCATTATCTTTGCATCTCCTGTTTCAATCCGTTTCCCCTTTCTGTGAAGGTGCTCTGCTGGAAAAGAAGGTGGAAATGGACAAGCGTGGAATGGGAGTGACCGACTATAATGGAATGGTCACCAAACCCCTTGGCTGCCGCCCACCACCAATCTCCAAAGAGTCTTCCATGGACCGCCCCACCTTCCTTGACAAGGTAAGTTCAGAAATAGGAGCATGATATGCAAGTCAAAACTATACCCAGTGTAGAAATATTGATGATTTCCACTGTTCAGAAAACTGTAGAGAGAAATGTGGTAAATAATGACATACTGCCTTATTCATTTTCTTTCCTTTTTTTTTAACCATATGGGGAAGTTAGTCCTTATAGAAAGGACCAGTGATTAGATTCCCACATAGAAGTAAGCAGTGGTCATCCCTAGTGATGCACTTGAAAACAAAAACTTAGGAAGGAATCGGTAATGCAATGGAACTAGAAATGGGAAAAGCAAGGAAACAGAGTGCAGAAAGCCTTTTCACTCTGTAAGAGTCAAGAGAGTCTGTGACTCTTGCCCAAATTAATGGTCAGGCAGGACCAAGGCCAAAATCTTCAAGAATTAGACTCCTATTTCCTTTGAATATTGAGCTCCTTACAGATTTCAGTGAAAGTTCGGTACTTAAATAGGAATGAGGAGCCGAGATATTGCTGATCAGTTGAATGGCAGACATGCAGTTGTAAATGGCTTCTCTGATGAGCTTCCTTTTCGGTGATCACATATGACAAATTCTCCAGCACCATTTAATGACTGAGAAGGCTCCAGAAGACCTAGGGAAAAGTGCAGCCAAATCTTCAGTAGGAGGCAAGATTTACAACCTGACAAAGTCCTACCAAGACACCCACCAATTCACATCAGAATTCCTCCCTAAATTATTAAGAAGGAAAGAACACTCTCCAGTGTCATTTGAAATATTCATGATTTAGAGTGCAGAAATCAGTGATTTTTCACAAACAGTACTGAAACCAGTTAATCTTCCATAAGCTGTTTACAGGATCTGAGATAGTAATGGTATCTAGTCTTGGTAACACAGACTATATTTTAAAAATTAGTGACCCTGAATAATGATTATCTCTCCATCTCTCCACCCTGTATTTTCTTGTAGTCTTCACTATAGCATTATCTTTAAAATTGTGATATGTGACAGATTCCCAGGTGTGGTGTTAATAAAATCAGCATGGCACTGTGGTAGGACATCTGATAAATGTTGACCTTTTAGTGACAACTGTTACTAATTCTGCTGACCTCACAGTCTAAAGGGTTTGCAGAGTTTTAGTGCTGGTAATGTGCATCCCAACTGCATCTTCCATAATTGTGGGTTATTTATATTCATAAGTTAAAATTAGCATCTATATAAAATTTGCTTTGGAGGGTCCTTACTTACTAGAAGTTTTTGTGGTAGTTCAAATGCTGCTATAGGGCTACGTAATCTAGTTTCATGGCAGTTTCCTCAAAAGTTTATGTATTAGAAAACTGCTTTTCAGCTTTTGCAGTAATAGTAATATATATTGTTTCTGAGCTCTCTGCTTATATTGGAATAACAGAGTGTCTGTTTTGATGATGTTCCCTAGACTAGACTAAACTGATCATGTCTTTCAACCTCGACTCAACCTGGATCTTCTTCCTTGTTTTTATCTTCCAGCCATGTAAAGTTCATTCTTGACTAGGGCAAATCTATTTGCTTATGTCAGACTTCAGTGAATACATGCATTGACAGATCTCTGTTCTGATGAAGGTCACAAAATTCGTGCATGCATGTCAGTTAACCTTTCATTTGCTGTGGTAACAATACCTTGAACAGTACGATTATTGCCAGAGAGAGAGTTACATTATGTGCAGCATGATGTATAATTATGGAAACATATGTTAAACACAACTTTAGAAAAGAGAGTACTGAGATCATTAATATTCATACAGCAAATAAACTCTTTCAGTCTAGGCATAATCTGTCACAGCGACTTTGCTGTAACAAAGGAAGTAATCCCAAACTATATTTGTTAGCTATCAGTGTTGAGCAACTTAAGTGAATGAAACAAATACGGATTCTACTCTAAGAATAGATATTTTTTTCCAAGGAGATTCTATTTTCACAGCTCATGCTACTACAGCAACTCCTCCAAAACCTTTTGGTCCTTTAAGGTGCTATTTCAGAGCATCAGCCCAGAGCTGTCTGGGTTCCTGAACATCCTGTTCAGGTCATCATTGGTCAGTGAACAAGCTCTCCACACAGCTGCATAAAACACTTTGGCCAGTGGTCCTTATTTTACTTATTGTCATATCAAGTCATTATGGGGTTTTTTGGCTTTGCTGGGTCTTTGGTAAGTTTATGCAAAGCGTCTCTTCATGTAATCGTTAAGCTGGGCTCATGTGCTCATTGCTACCACTCTTTCTCAGGATATTCTCTCAGTTCTCCTCAGTTGAGATTCCATGATTTTTTCCCTGCATTTTCTCTGATAGATAAAGCCTGCAGTTACTTGGGTTTTTTTCCCCTTTATGCATTTGAGGAGAGGGAATTGCCAGCCCTGACATTTGCTTCTGGACCTATTGAACTGCGTGCTCTATGGATTAGTAGTGGTCTGTGCAATTAAACATTACCTTTGAATGTTTGCTTTCACTTGCTCCTCAACACTTGCTGTAAGTACTCTTTATTCTGTGTCACACTGAGTCAATCTTTGGCACTCAGTGCATTGTTAATTGTATTATTTTTCAGGATGTTATCTTGCCCTATAGCACCATAAAAGGACAAGGGGGAAAATCCAATGTCTTCGAGGAAATAAAGATCCAGCCTAGCAGTACCCTGATATGTGATCTCAACCACATTATCTTATCCTTGGTGGCAATCATACTGTACTTAGGTATCAGATTTGCTTGAAGATGATGTCTTCTGGAGCCATCAAATTAAAAAAAAAAAAGTGTAAGATTTTCCTAGAAGAATCCTTAAAAATATTTGGAATAAGTCCAGAGGACTTCAAAGGATCTTTTCTTAAGAGTGTAGGGATTTAGCTTGTGTACCACTCCTGAGTACTGGGACTCAAGTTTGATATGTATTCTCACTGCACCTATCGAGCGTTCTTTCTCAGCTTAGATGAAAAATGTGGTGGTTTACTGATCTGCACTGACCACCCTGTAACTGAAAAGCTTGAACCAGACAGAGACATCACATAATTTTTTAGCATAATCTGATGCAAATGTTGAACTCTGGACCGTTGTGTTGGATCTATGTGATCAACAGTCAGGTCAGCTCTCTGAAGAGAAGTCAAGTCAGCCTGCTTTGGCATTAGCTCAAGCTTGTCTTCAGGTGAGTTTTCTGTTAGTTCCATTGGCAGACTTGTTTTCTTTCCCTCCTGTCTTTGGGATTTTTTAATGCTTTCTCCCATACTGCCAGCAGAGGGTCTTGTCTTCCTTTGATTCTGCTTCCAGACTTTTTTGCAAATCCTTGAGCAAATAGAAGACTGAAATTCTCACCTTACAAGTTGTCACCTTTTGACTACTGTCTTATTCCCAGCTCTTCCTCTCTGCTAGTGAGGTCTACAAGCCTTAATGCCTGTTGACTGCAATCTTGTTCTTCCAAAAATATTCCAACTAGACTTTTCCAGTGTTTCTAATTAGAATGTAATGTTGAGGTTTTAACTTTTCCCTTCTGGTTCTGATCGGGCTTGGTCTTTGAGATAATGAATGGGATATTTTACTGTTACAAAAATACTTCTGTAGGCCTCAGAATTAGATGATGATCACTAGAATATTAAGATTGACTTTTAAATTATTCTTCTTTCTTCCATCTCTGCTTCCTATGATCCAGTGATTGTTTCTTTTTTTGAGCTTCCAAATTTTGAAACCTCTTTCGTATTCTTCTGTTTCCAAAGCGAGAATACCAGTGATGAGTACTTCTTTCAACATAAATCCTGTCAGATTTGAGGAGAACTTGTTCAAAGTGATATTTTATTACTTTAACTTCCTCTTTTGGAAGTTTTTTTCTCTTGTAAGGTGTTATTTATGTGTATTTTCTAGTGCTTCTGTAAACGACTTTGTAAAAGACCTTTTGTAAAATCATGAGTCTTGCATCTGTCTGTTGGGACATTTTGATTGGTGAAGTGGCAGATGTTGGCAGGTCACTGCCAAAGTGTCCAGGAATCCTCTGCTAAAGTGTCCGTATCTCACAGAGAGAACAAAGTATTTGAGTCATACTGCTTGCATTACAAATTGTTTCATGTATAGTACATGAGATTATGGTGAGGGATTTTCCAAGTCCTATAAGTAATACACTGTTGAGCACTGGTGTGGTGTGGTGCTTTCTGTTGGATAACTGTAGAAATAAATGCCACTAACAGTAGGATTTTACAGTTGGGTCAAGTCCCTTCCAAAAAAAGCCCAAAGCAGTGCTGGTTTGAGCATGATTTTGGTAATTCAGATGTAGGGGATTTGTTTAATTGATTAACTCAAAGGGGAAACAAAACGTATGTGTGCATGAAAACCACTGAAGAGAGAAAGGTTAGGTAAAAGAGGTTACTCTCCAGGAAACAATTATGACATTAAGGAAGCTGAAAAGGAATGGATCACATACCATTGTCAGCAGTAAATGTATCACCAAGTTGAAGTTGAGAATGACTGATGAGTACATTGTGTTGAGTGACTAAAATGCTTTATGTTAAATGAATTGGTTTCAGTTCTGCTTACCAAGCACAGGTTTGTGCAGCACAGTTAGCATCTTAGAAAAAGTTCAAAAAAACCCAAAACCCACCAAAGTAAATGTGAACAGTGTGTTATAACTTTGCTACAATAGACATTTGCTGCAATTGCAGCAAAGGAACACACTTGTGAAGGTGGTCTCGCAGCAAGAGACCTGCCTGTTCTGGAAATTAGATGCCTGGTTCTCCAGTTTAGCTTGTATTCCACCATCCCTGGCAATGCCTCTTTCCAAAATAAGGAAAAATCATGTCAATAAGACAAGACTTAAACAAATCTTGGGACAGGAAGGGATTGCATTGCTCTTTCATGGTCAATAGTTCTGTTCACATAAGAAACAATGGCATCTGAAGGAGAGAGCATGCATGGAACTCGAAATTATTTTTGCTTTAAAGGGGGAAGGGTAGAATTGTAAACATAGGTCTGTGATCTAAGGAGAAATCCTTGAACCTGTTACTGTCATGCAAGCTGCAGTTGTTTGTGGAGTGTGACTGATGTCCAGTAGAATGTAAAATATCTTGAGCTGAAAGGCCTTGGGGATATCATTAGAAAATGTCAGTGTCCCCCTCAGGATAGTCAGATAGCATGTCAAGTGTCACTTTGCCCGAAAGTAAAGAAACTTTTTCTTTTCATCAAAGGAGAGCTGTTGAAAATGCATTTTTCAGGATTAACTTGGAACATAAAATTTACTGACCATGATTTCTGCATTAGTTTGGGGACCTGGTCAGTGGACTGGGCTGCTTTTTTAACAAAGGCAGCTTATCAGTATCTCTCAATCTTCAGGGGCATTGAATTTATTCATTGAAATAACCTCCCTTCTCACATATTTAAAAGCTTTTTTTTTTTTGCTGTGAAGATACTGCTTGAAAAACATCAGTCCAGCACTTGGCAAATGAAAGGTTTTTCCCTCTGCCTGTTTTTGAGGTCTGTTTTGTACACAGTGTTATTTGATCACGCTTGCCGCAGGCTTCCCAGACATCAAAGCACAGTTTGAGGTAGAACTCGGTACCCCACTGTAATTCCAGCTAGATACCTACCTGTTTGATTGGGGAATACACAATTCATGTTATTTTCTAACTTGCTGTTTGGTCCCTGTGGGAGCTGCCTTCTGTTCATCAGATCCATGTTCAACCATGGTTCCTTACAGCCCAGTTATCAGAGTGGGCTCCTATGTCATGGTAATATCTGCATCTTCCTAGGGAATGTTCAGGCAGCATCAATCACCTTCCTGAGGATGCTACACAGACAACATCATCATTATTGTATTTAAGTGTTTCTGTGTTCGTTGTGTTAGAGTGTAATGTTTCATAGTGCATAATAATAACTCAGTGCTATGTGAATATTAAAAGATGCTCACATGTCTCAGTTAGGAAAGGGGATTAATGCAAAAGAGCAGAGCTATGATGTGGAACCATATACAGCCTGGTTTCATACTGATCTGGCCTTTCCAAAGATCTGGATGAGCAAAACCAGTGTGTTTTGTGTTCTGTGCTCTGCTGCTGAGAGTTTACCAAACTAACAGAAGACTTCCCTGAGATGTGTTGGGAAGTAAAATCTGGTGGAGAAGGGGAGAAAATCTGAAAGGATGAGGAGGAATGGCTGCATGATAGCTCTGCCATCCTTCTGGTGGGTGAGGGTGATTGTGGATTAAGCTCAACAAAGTAAAGAAAAACAGTACCTTAATCCTATTTCTCTCTTTCTTCTCCCTTCACTCCATACTTTTCATTCCCTGTTATTCATACCTTTTTTTTTTTTAATAAATATTTTTATTCATCCATGCCCTTTTCTATTCCATGGGACACTGTTTTGTGTGCTGCCTGCTCCTGGGCACTGCACACAGCTCACCCTTTCTTTCTCCAATCAGGATGGCGGCCTAGTGGAAGAGCCCACTACTTCACCATTTTTGCCTTCACCAAGCCTGAAGCTCCCCCTTTCAAACAGTGCACTCCCTAATCAGACCCTGGGCGGGATTGCCTCAGGGCTGGGCATGCAAAACTTGAATTCTTCTAGACAGGTAAGGCTGTTGGGGTAGATACCAAGTTGAATGTCAGGTCTCTTGGACTGCTAGTGCTCATCACTTCCCCAGGGGAAAAGTGCTTTAAACTCAGAGTGCGTCCAGTGTCATTGCTCATGTGAAATACCAGTGGAGAAATTACCTGCTGTGTAAACATCTTGCATTATAGGACATAACTGCTTAGTTGTAATCAACCTGCTGATTACACACATCCCTTGAGACTGTGGTAGTATGGCCTTATACCACTGAATCCTGACGTACCTCTAACTTGATTGATGTGAAGTTTCTTTTTGTGAGGCATTGCTAATTGTCACAGACTCAAAAAGGCAAGGACATTGCTCTAATTTGTCTTTCTTGGCTGGCATAATTATTCAGTGATGAGATGAGTGAGAAGTGATGGGGGCTTTTTTATTTCTGTTTCAAGTGTCAAGACAGCTCACAGCTTTGACAGTTGGTAAGAAACTATGCTTCTGGTCAAATAGAGCATTGCAGCAAGAGGGATGTTTTGGCCTCTGGGTGTAGAACACCCTGAAAGAGAAAGAGAAGGAAGGGAAGATTGATAAACGCCACAAGACATGAGGGGGCTGTAAACTGCTGCTGAATATGAAGAGGTTATTTTTGCCATGTAAATTGCAGTTCCAGCACAGATAAAAAAATAATCCAGAAAAACTGTGTATCATTCTGTGGTGTCTTTTATTACATTCTTTCTTTTCAAGTTACTTTTCTAAAGGAAATAGTTGTCCAGAACTTACAAGCCCATTAAGCGTATCTTACAGAAGTGGAGACTGCACTAGTAGCACATCCATTAATCAGTAGCTTTGTAAAATGACTTAAGTATAAAAACTGCTTAGCTAATTTAAGGATTGGGGTGCTGTGAGTTTGACTCCATTTCCCAGTCTGTTGCTACACAAATACAAACATTTTTGGCAACTGTTTCGCTTTGTTCAGCTTGTGACCCTGGAGGGTTATGCATCCTTATAAACACAGTATTCAACTTCAGCTGCCTTTTGTTCAGGCATTGATGCAAAGATTTGTTGGTTTGAGATGTTGGGTACATGGTGATCTCTCCCATGCCTGATTCTAATCCTGGTTGTCACTACAGTCGGTGTGTACTGGGTTCTTTATCCATGTCTGTCATAATCACTGAGGATAAAGACTACACAGATAACTTACTTTCAAGTTGTATGTTCAGTGATGTCTTTAAATGCCTATGTCTGTCTTGTCCTGCTGTAGATACCGAGTGGCAATCTGGGTATGTTTGGCAATAGTGGAGCAGCACAAGCCAGGACCATGCAACAGCCGCAGCAACCGCCAGTGCAACCTCTTAATTCATCCCAGCCTAGTCTTCGTGCTCAAGTGCCTCAGTTTCTATCCCCTCAGGTTAGATGACATTTCCACTCTTGAGTTCTTACCTTTCCCTGGAACTCTTCCATAACCTCTCTTCTCTACTGTTGCCCGCATATCTGTATGTTGATTTACTTACTATATAGTAAACATGTGGCATGGGTAAGATGATCTCCTCTGTACATGCTTTATGTTACCTGTGTGGGCACATTCTTGTGTTCTTTTTTGCAAAAAACAGTGTTTCTAGAGAGCTGAAGAGTTTGTTTCACAGCTCTTTTTCTATAAATGCATGTTTGAGTGTGGTTATTAGGATTTGTATTAGAGCCTCTTACTAGGTCTTTGATAGTTTATGGTACTACTTCTGGTAATAGTAATGTTTTCCAGCTGTTGCCTTATGGCTCTTATTAATGACTTAAACAGTTGCCTGTGTTAAAAGCAAACATACAATGTTTAACACACTACTCTTTCTTAGGTTCAAGCACAGCTTTTGCAGTTTGCAGCAAAAAACATTGGTCTCAGCCCTGCACAGTTAACCTCGCCAATTAATAATCCTCAGCATATGACGATGTTGAACCAGCTCTATCAGCTGCAGCTGGTAAGTTAAAAGACATGGCCAGTAAGCTCTAAATCAGAGTTGAAGGCATGAAGATAAAATAACAGAACAGCCAACCAAAATTTTTAATGGATGTGATGATCTTCAAAACAATCAGATGCTGATTTCTTTGGTAGAGTTTTGCATGGTTTCTGCTTCAGGCTTTTTAGATAGTCATTTGTGGAATAATTATCTGTCACAGCTGAGTGGTGGAACTAAAGAGTAAATTGTCTTCAAACTAATGAAGACAATATACTATGAGTAATATACTATAATATGATAATATAGTATATTCTCAAAACAGCATTAATTGAAGGTTCCTGTCTTTAATGACCACTTACTGCTCACAAACTTTTATTGATATAGAAAAGAGCCATGAACACTGGACTGAGAAAGTGTATTATAAAATAGATTTGAAATAAGATTTTTACTTTTGCTTCAATCACTGTTTTCAGTCATCTCTATTTTATAATGTACTAGAGCAGTTCAGCCAATCTCATTGGGCTAACTGTGTAGGTTCCAGCCACTGACCTCTCATTTCTGTCTCGTAGGCGTACCAACGTTTACAAATCCAGCAGCAGATGTTACAGGCTCAGCGTAACGTTTCCGGACCCATGAGACAACAGGAGCAGCAAGTAGGTTTCCCTACTGGTTCAATCTCTCTGTTAGATTTGGGTTCAGTAGCCTAGAGAGATTATACCATTGCATACCAAAGCAGCTAAAGCTTCCTTAGAAGCAATAATAAAGTGCATGGCTTGAGTATTGAAAAGGAAAGGCTGCTGGAGTAATAAAGCTGTTTTACAGCATTCCATTATTGGAGGAAGGCTCCTCAACCCTTAACACAGTCAATTTTTACTTGTAAAGAGATCTGTCGTGTCATTTCACTGTAGAGAAAGATGCTAGAAGTGTGGTGTCTTTTTGTTCAATTGAGCATTTATTGATTCTTTTCCTTGCCAGGTTGCACGTACAATCAATAACATGCAGCAGCAGATCCAGCAGCACCAGCGCCAGCTGGCCCAGGCCCTGCTTATGAAGCAGCAGCCTCCCCCTCCACATCTATCTTTGCACCCCTCTGCAGGCAAATCAGCCATGGATAGCTTTTCACCCCATCCCCAGGCTCCCGGCCTTCCTGACCTGCAGACCAAAGAGCAACAGTCTTCACCGAACACCTTTGCTCCTTACCCTCTTGGTAAGTGGCCTTCATTAAAGCAGTTCTGTATGAGAAAGGGAGGAGGAGTGTCTTGCCTTACTTCAGCATCTGAATATTTTGCTCCACAGTATAACAAATACAAGAGATGTTTTTAGTAAATAACACTGGACTGCCAGAACAAAGCCATGGTACTACATCCCTGTTTGGTAGCTGTTCATGTGGCTGTATTTGCTCACCCGTTCTCTGCCTACAAATATCAGAATATTTGCTTAATTAGCTATCTACATATGTTGTTCTTTATGAACTAAATGTAAGTTACCAGCATCAGGTTGTAAATTACACAAGTATCATATTGATAAACAGGAATATCACCTGGAAGTTATGCAAAGTCATCTTTCTGCTGTGATCATCACTGATAAGACATCAATTTTGGTTAATGTATTTTAAGAAAGATGGGGATCAGTTGGAAGGAATGCAGAGAGAGTGTTGTGCAGATGGTTAGGTGTTTCAAAAACATGGCTACTAAGGAAGAAATGGAATCTTCCACTCACTTTAGTCTAAAGAGAAGACTTAAGACACATGTAGGCATCTTCAAAATTGTTCAAGATTAGCTTCTAGGAAGTTTTCTTACACGTGGCTGATGCAAGATGGAATAAACTTTTGTTGCACAAAAGGAAGTCTAGTTAAAAATAAAGATCACTTATTTGCTTTAAGCAAAGGAGAATGCTGGAAAAAATTATCTGTGAAGTTTCTGAAATCTTCACCGGTCATTTTGTGGTGGGTTAGACATAGATCTGTCCAGTATAATTGATGTCAACAAAATAGATTTGGCCTTGAGACAGGGTGAACAGACCAACCTTTCAGACCCGTTTTCTGTGTTTGTTTGATGTGTGCTACAGACTTCATTTATGATATAAAGGAATTAATTTAATCTGTTTGTCACTGTCTTTATGCTGTGTGCCATAGCATGGCCAAGCTTTATCTACCATGCAGCAGTTAAAGAGGTAATTCTGACTGATGTGGTGAGCTGTTACAGCAAGGAGCATTAAAAGGCAAAAGTTTATGAATTAAAGGCCTAAGTCAAAGATGTTTTTATCATATCTCAGCTTCCTGTGGTCTGCTAACATTATATATTGATTATATACCAAAAAGAACCTGGATTCGTGTCACAGAAGCATATCAAAATGACTCCCTAAATACAATCTGAGTGATTCTGTTTTGTGTATACAAATATTTGCCCAAGTAGTACAATACCTGTTCTGATGAATAGCAGCTGTCTGTATGACCTTTTAATTAGTTGCTTTGTTTCAGATGTTTAAAATGTTTTCATCAAGATGAAGTGGCAGGTGTCCTGGAGGTGTACTGAGGAGATATGAGGAGTATTTTGGCTTAGCAGTAGAATGCTGCAAATTCTTTACTGGTTTAAATGTCACATGCCTTCTCCCAGAATGGTTTTTTGAGACAAGTGAGGAAACTGGAGAAATACTGACAACTTTGAAATATTATTCCTGCATCTTTTCTCCTTTTAGCATTTTCTGAATTCATGGGAGTTATATCAGTGTCCCCATAAAAGCAAAATGTTCTTGGCAGCAGGTTGAAATGACGCCACCAGCATGCAGGTGTCTGAAAATCAACCTTCAGTTGTTTCTGCAGTCAGATTTTTACAATCATCTTTTCACCTTCCAGTATATTATGGATGTTTAATGACCTATTTCCCCTTAGCTGGACTGAACCCGAACATGAATGTAAATAACATGGACATTACTGGTGGTTTGTCAGTGAAGGACACTTCTCAGTCCCAGTCTCGCCTTCCTCAGTGGACACACCCCAACTCAATGGATAACCTGTCTAGTGCTGCTTCTTCGCTTGACCAGAACTCCAGCAAGCACGGTACGTTGCCCCCAGTCTCTGTCAGTTTGGCTTTTTGAGACCGGACTCATACTGCAATTGTAAATATTTTTTTTCCCATGTTACTGTTTTGGGGGAAGTGCTTCTAAAGGGCTGGTACAGCACACTCTGGGAGACTCTGGTGACTCCTGCAGGCACATTCAGCAGTGCATTAAGTGTGTGCAGGTATCACATGCAGTGTACGCACTGGATTTTCTTCATTTGCTGAGTTTTGTTGCTCAGAATATGGAGTTGAAGTAAAACAGGTTACTAGTGTTGGCAAAACAAGTCCTCTTACTCCAGATCTATATACCTTCAATCAAAAAAACTTGGGCTTTCTCCCACAATTTTTGCAATGCCATCAACCTTTCACAGCCATTCGTGTACAAAGGCATGATGCATTACATAGTTACCCACTCTGGGAGTTAGGAGCACAAACTTTGTGTTTTTCCAGAAGTGACTGCTAATCTGTTTGAACACCTTTATCCCCAAGATCTCCAGCATCCTGAGTCATTTATTCCTTAATTTCCTATACCAAGTTTATTCTGTTAGAACATAGTGCTCTGTTAACTTTCTTGCATCCTGAATTTTATGTTGAGCAGCATGAGCTATTTCTTTTACAGTAGTGGTTTATTCTGCAAGTACCCATACTGCTTGTGCCAGGTTATTGTTTTGATAGTTTGTAAGAACATGAAAATGACCGTTGCAAAGCATCTGTCCCATCAGCAGTGAATAGCTAGAGGATGGGAAGAGGGCTTGCCTACAGTGATATTCTTAAGTATGCTGTCTCAACAAATTCCTATTTACCAGCAATGTAGTGATTTGAGTTACTGAGTCTCTTTTTGACTGTAATATGAGAGTTTAGTTTGAATATCTAGATTGTACAAGATGTATCTCACAGCTGCAATTCCCAATAAGGCTGTAAAGCCTTGCTTATTATGTTTATATAAAGAACAGAATGTAAGGACTGATGAAATTCCGTACCCCAAATTAGCCCCACTCCTAAACAAAGCTTTTCCATTTCATTCATTACAGGTGCTATACCTGGAGGTTTAAGTATTGGTCCTCCAGGAAAGTCCTCCATTGATGACTCTTACGGCCGGTATGATCTGATTCAGAACAGTGAATCTCCTGCCAGTCCACCCGTAGCTGTTCCTCACAGCTGGTCACGTGCCAAATCCGATAGTGATAAAATTTCCAATGGCTCCAGCATAAACTGGCCACCAGGTAACCAAAATACAAAGCATTTGTGTTAAACTGATGTCCTTAAAGCATATCATTGGGTTTTGTTTCTTGAATATTCTTGCCTTCTGATACACGGGAACTTTGGAGAATTATGGCTTTATATACTTTTCTTTTTATTATATTTGAAACAGAGTTTCATCCAGGAGTGCCATGGAAAGGACTGCAGAATATTGATCCTGAAAATGACCCTGATGTTACTCCTGGAAGTGTTCCAACTGGGCCTACCATAAACACCACGATACAGGATGTTAATCGCTATCTTCTCAAGAGTGGAGGTAAACACACAAATGACTTTCACATCTGTGTATACTTTCTTTTTCTTTCCAAAAAAAGTTGACTTCATCTATTTTGGATGTAGTGTATTTTTGCATGTAATCCTAATTAATAATATATCCGCTCTGAACATCCAGGAATAGTTGCTTTAAATATGAGACTAAGTTGTTCCTGGTTTTTCCCTGGGAAAGTAAATATTTCTATACTGGAAAAGGCTGTGAGATGTAATATAAACTTTCTTGGAACCTGTAATGCTTTGTTTTGAACAAGATTTCACTCTTCATACTGATTAACTGACCTCTTACATACATTTTGTGAAATACTGAGGAGATGCAATACGAAACTTCCTCAGTTGTTGCCAAGGCAGCAGGCTTCTGTCACATTAATTGTAGTGTTGTTAGAAAAAAAATCAACCAAACAAACTGGAGCTGGTTTAGCCTCAAAGTAATCAAAGAAAAGAAAAAGTAGGGAATTGACTAGAAAACTAGTAGTTCCCATTTCTGTTCTTTTTGTTTTGTCAGTGCTTACTTCAGTATTAAAAGGGTATTCTCTAAGAGAATAAACTGTTGAGACTACGCTACTTGATGACTGGATGCACTGAAAGTGGATCAAGGTTTTGTTGAGATCAGAGTGCCAAAATAGGCAAGTTATCTGCCCTCTATTAGAGCACTCCCATATGCACAGGAATAGTATAATGAGGTTGTTGAAAAGGTTGTGTCAGGATTAAAAATGTGGATATTGTTTTAGTAGTGAGATCTGCTGCATAGATTGTAAAAGCAATCTTTATTTAAGCTGAAACATGAAGTATTTGTGTACACTACTAATGTTGAATTAACTTTTAATGACACAAATGTACTTAAAGGGCCAGGCAACTTGGATGGTTTGAAGTTCTAAAAAGTATAAAGGTCTCATTCAGTCAAAGTTCAGATAATGGTGCACCCAAGAAAGAATCCTTGTAGGCCAGAAGCCTATCCCTATAGAGCTATACCTGTCACTTAGATGATACCTGCTACAGGCCTTCTTTATAGAAGGGAAGTATACATGAACTTTTCTGGTGTGTAATCTCTGGTGAATTAAGAAATAGTTGCTCTACTTAGAGAGGATCAGTATAGATGATCTTTGCAGAAGTAAACAGGCCCTCAAGAGTCAAAAACTGTTCAAAAGCATTGATTCGTGTGCTTCCTTTCCTCATTAGCTTTTTAGCTTGTTAATAAAAAAAAATAATTTATTATGTAGTTGCTGAATCTGTTCCTTTATCCTCATATAACCTAGGTGTTTTCTCTAGCTAAAGTTATCTGTTACTGTCAGTTGCCCTCCATATGAGACTGGGGCTTTCACAACATGCTGCCAGGAGAGACCAACTTTGAATACTGCAGCTTGAAGTACACAGATTGTATTAACAGAGCTGTTTTTTTTTTATTTTGAGGGCTAGGATGTGACAGAATCCTTGCACCATGCACTTCAGAACAGACAGAAATTAAGCTTTTGAGTTGATTATTTTTCATTTACCTTGTTTGCTAATGAAGCTTTGCAGGGTCAGCTACTATGAGCCTGAAAGTCTTAGCCATGTGGAATCAGGAACAGTTTCAGCTCTATAGGCATGTGGGCCTTTCAGTCTGATATAATTCCCTCACTCCTGCCCGGGAAATAGATCATTTCCAGAGAAGGCCTCTAAATATATATAGAGATAATTTTATGTATAGTATTTTATATATGACACATATATATAAAAATACATTATGTGTCAATTATATAGAGAGTTATTTTGCTCAAGACTGATGTCTGTATTGGTGTCCTTTGGAGCACAGTGAGTCTGGATAAGGTAAAGTTTGGTTGATTATGATTCCAGTTGAAAATAGGTCCCGTGGGGTTTTTTATTGAGCTATGAGGGATGTGCTTATCCACTTAATTCCTCCCTTCTACCTCAGTACAGTGCTCTTACTCAAAGCACTCACATATTTTTAGTAGTTAAAGATGTTTCAGCATCACAGTCCATCTGTGTGTGTTGGGAATGGTAAGTCACCCAGACTACACACTTAATTTTGTTAGTAGCTGGAGAGAGTAATTCCAGCTCTTCTGGTCTTTATAATGGAGATATTTTATTTTACATTCAATTTCTTTCATGTGCTGCCAGTAAGGAAATTGTATATATTCTTAGATAGCTCCTCAGATTGTAAATTATTTACCAAGGTAGTTTCAGGCTATTTCATTTAAAGTTATCCATTTGAGAAGAGATTGCTGAAACATTTCTTTACTGAAAGTCTGCAAGAATCTAAAGATGTTTGTGGGCATTAGGATGTAGGAGAATTGCTTACCTCGAGTAGTTTAGGACAAATCATCTGTGGTAAAAGGTTAGTTTATCATATACATTCTGTGCTCATCTAGAGTTGCCATTGCTTAAGTCAGCCATCAAAGCACCTTTATAAATGAAGCCTCTTCCTTGAGACCAGAGAGCTTAACAGTGATTTTTGGAGAGAGTCATGTGCCTTAAAGGAAATGCTGAATTTATCTTCTGCACAGGTGCTAGTATGTTTGCTACTGTGCCAGCTTTTCTTTTCTACTAAAGACTTCTGCCTCACTTTATCATGCTTTCTATAACATTTCATTCCTAGCCTTCAGAGACCAGGCTGATTAAAGAAAATGCCTTGCATGGTTTGTATTTGTACATAATAGATTTGCTTATGTCACACCAAACATCATTATGCCCATCTTTCTTAGTTGCTTCTCTGCTGGTTCTGCAGGGTCATCCCCAACATCATCTCAGAATGCCACGCTGCCTTCATCGAGTGCCTGGCCGCTTAGTGCCTCCGGCTACAGTAGCTCTTTCAGCAGCATTGCATCCGCACCTAGCATTGCAGGTACGAACAACGGCCTTTCTACTTCCACATCCCTCTCCATTCTCAGAAAAGGCCCTAGGAAGTGCTTTTCTAGTTATTACAGTAGTGCTAATACAGACAGAAGCATATATTTGTAGTCCTGTGTTAGATAGGCAGCTCTCCTGGTAGCTCTTCGGTGGTGAGTGTTGGATAGAATGCCTGGAATTGTGCTGAGGAAAAATGTATTTATTCTTCTTGGTGCCATGTGCTGTCACTCTGTGTTGGCATCAAGGACTCTTACTGGCTGTTTCCAGAGGAGGAGTATTCTGTTGTCTAGGACCTCAGTAGAAACATCCCTACCTGACCCTTCCAATAAGAGTTGATATGAATTTTTTGTTAATAAACTCACTGTTAAAGGCGAAACATTTTAGCTCAGGAAAAACTGTAGTAGTATCTCAAGGAGGTACTCTGCATGGCTCTGGATGAGTTGGATTTGGGGCTCTTAAAGGTCAGTCTAAAGCCTCTATATAGCTGAGCTTGTAGATGGTCTAAGTGATTACCCCATTTTGTTGAATGAGCAATATGGCTCATCATTTTCTGCAAATCATGGGAACTTTTCTTGTGAACTGGCTACCTAAATAGTCAGTTTGTCCCATTATAAAATGTTTTGGGACTGTTGTATGGATTATATTAGCATGTTTGTATCTAATAAATGAAAACTCTCCCTTTGAAGCCTCCAGGTCGTAATGCAGAATGCAAAACAAAAAGAGTTTGTTTGAAATGTTCTTCTCCAGTGAAAGAGAAAGAAAGGAATGGCTTGCTTTTCTTTACCTGGCGTGCATTTCTGCTTTATTTGCTTTTTATGGTTTTTTGCAGTGTCATCTAATCTTTATGTTAAGCCCATGAGAAGTAATGACATAGCAACACCTAATCTGTGGTAATGTGCTACATCTCAGGCTGAGCTGCTCTGAGTCCTAGAACTCAGATCCTTTCCCAACACCATTTTACCCTTGTTGATGTCTTCATCATCATTGTCAAATTATTTCTGTTGCTACACTTTGCAAGAAGATGAGAGAGTGGTTGCCCTTTCACTTAAATTATTATGAGTTAGTATAAAATCATTGAGTTAAATGATACAGAGAAAAGAGGCGATTTGGGGAGTGTATGTGTATACAACTAAGGTTGTGATTTGGTGACTGGTAAATTTGGCTTTAGAGGAGTAATAAAAAACCCTCAGTGGCTGTTCAACGTGAAATTTACACTGACCTGGTATAAGCTTAATCTGACATCTTGAATCCGTTTGGATTCTTTTTAATTCACTAGAATTTTGTGTCTCAGACTTTGTCAGACCACGTATTTTCTTAACTCATTAAGGCAGCACAAACAGTGCACCATTGGTTCTGGCAGAAGATGTAACAATGAGACCATTTCGGTCCAGTCAAACACATGCTGCTAATGTTAGTAACAGTGAGACAGTGTTAAGATAAGGAAATAGGACTCTAATTTCACAGCATTTATTGGTACAAGGAAGAAAGGCAGGGAGGTGTCAGTCTAAAGGTGAGTAAAGGGGTTAGTTTTGGTGTCCATCATTTGAATCAGCTTTGCTGCTATGAGTATTAAACTATATTTGTTACTCTTTGGGAGTTTTTGGTAATATTAACTCTGATTTGGTAGAAGCAGCTTAAAAACTTGAGATGGAAATTACACACTGAGCAGTAAGAAGTTAGAAACAGTGACAGGTTGTGATATGGTCTAGTCTTCTGAAGATTTCTGTTTTTCTCAGACACTTGGAAAAAAAACAATATTACTTTGAATATTCAGAAAAACAGTTTTTGTTGGTCTCTAATCTTTGGAAATGTAATAAAATATCAGAACATGGATATACTGGTTACTTCATTTTAGGTAAAGTGAGTTGTGTAAGGAAAGGGTGGTAAAGTTCAATTAAACCTTTGAGAGAGACAATCCTCAAGTGTTTCATGATTGCAAATACTTGAGCCCATTTTCTGGCCTTTCTTTGTGCATCATCTTTTATAAGAAAGCAAAGCAGAAGGACATTTTAAAAAGGGAACTGTATGTGCAGCAAGTGTTGTAAGATTCATTCAATACAAAATGCTTTGAAAACTTAAATACTAGTGAATGTAGGTTGAAAGAATACAGGGTTTATATATCAGTGGATGGTACAGAATGCTACTCTTCTCTCTCCTGACAAGTTGGATGAGTATAGTGGATGTACAAGCTTGATGATTACCTCTCCTGTTCGGTTTGAGAGTTCCTGCTAACTAAAAATACATAAATGTACTTTTTTTCTGCTGTAGGTAAATTGTCAGACATCAAGTCTACGTGGTCCTCTGGCCCAATCTCGCACACGCAAGCCTCTCTATCCCATGAACTATGGAAGGTACCCAGAAACACTACTGCTCCTACAAGACCACCTCCAGGCTTAACAAACACCAAGCCATCATCTACATGGGGTGCCAGTCCCCTGGGTTGGACCAGCTCTTACTCCTCTGGTACTTTGAGTGCCTCAGCACCTTCTTTTTAGAATTGTTGCCTTTAATTCTGTGTTACGGTAGTGAGGGATCCCATAGCTGTGTGTCAGGCTCCTGAAACTTGAGCTCTGATACAAGTTGAGTGTGTCTGTTTTGGAGATGAAGCTTGTGTCTGTTTATTTAAGTTAGAATAGGTTGTAAGTGAAGCTGTCGTCTTCTAGGTGACCAAATTATTCATTTTACATAAGAATTGCCAACTTAACTCCAACTAGGATTTTCTTCCATTCTCTTAAGTTTTAAAACTATCTTTTAAACATGTTTCTTGTTTCCTGGAATGTTCTATGACTGCCTACAAAGCTTTGAGATGAAGCCAGTAGAATTCAATATGGAACACATTTTTGGATTGTGAATGTGAAGCATTTAGGACAGGATGGCATTGAGGAGCCCTCAGAGATTGTCTTAAATTTTCATGCAAGCTCTTGTTTTTTTAGATGTCATTGTTTCGCTTAACTGCAAATCTGAGAAACCATGGATCTTGTTATAGAAATATATATATATGTTTGTTTGTGAAGTATTGTCAGCTTTGAAAGTATTATACCTGTCTTCTAAAGCTGACCATTAATCTACTTGCACCAAATTGGGAATTAAATGTTTTTCCCCTTCTTGCACTTTATTTTGTATCTGTTTTCTTCACCAAAACCCCACCTGGTGGGCAGATACTGCTGATGCAAGAATCCTCTTTGGAGCCTGAGTGTGGTCACTGCAGAAGTACTGTGGTTTCTCAGATACCACTCATAAATATCAAGTGTGTACAGTCTCTCGTTGTAAAACACCAGGCTGAGGTTGGAGAAGCAGGTTTTGTTGGTTATGTCCTTGTACCTTTAATCAGAACATTGTCAGTGCAGAAATAGCTGTTTTGAATAAGTCATGTATGAATCTATCATTGTCAAGATAGCAGAATGCTGCAGTGCTATAAAAATATTTTAATAGCAAGCAGCAATCTGAGCTCAGACATCTGAATTGCTTTCAAAATATGTCTACCAGATTAATTCTGATGTAACCTGAAGATAAAGTTTTTGCAGTGTCATACCTGCATCCACTAACCTTATAGTAGTTACTGTGGGAATGTGAAAAATGTCACAGGTCTTGTAACAAAAGCAGGTTTCATTTAGCAGCATTTCATTCCAAAGAAGACAATAAATCAAGATGTGAGGAAACTTGCTGTAGGATTTGTTGTCAGTATGTTGTGATTCCAGATAAGTTTTCTGCTTGTAATATACTCTCCACAGCATGATAAAATGTTTTGTTGTGGAATTTCCATTCTAGGTTCTGCATGGAGTACTGACAGCTCAGGGAGAACAAGCAGCTGGCTAGTTCTTCGCAACCTCACACCCCAGGTAAACAGAAATGTACATAATGAGTTATGAAAAGAGACTTGTCACATTTAAGAGATGGTAAGAAGAATGTTTATCAGCCTTGGACATTTGGTTCATTTGAAGGGAAAATAATTATTCTGCATTTATTACAAGTGTCTGTTGCATTGAACATTTCAAAGAGCTGTCAAGTATGACCACATAAGACTGGAATTAGTCACTCACTGTGCACCATTTATATATGAGATGTGAGGTGAATGATGTTTTAAAGCAGGTAGAGAGGTGTGAAATCTGCTTTTCCTGTGGGTTTTTTTTGTTTCTTCTCTCAAGTCTATGAAATACTCTAGTCCTCCAGCTAGTGTTATGCACAAGGAAGAACATAAGCCATAAAATCGTTAATGTAGACATCCAAATTAACCTTGGGGAAAACTAGTTGAATTTAAGAACAGTATGTTTTTCCTGTGAATTATTTCTGGGCTTCTGTGGACTTGCATCACCTAAATGTATCACCTAAACTGGAGACGTTTTGTGCACTGGATCATAGGAAATGTTTTTTTTCATTTCACCTGTACTTTAGCTTTTAAAACTTGTTTATTTAATAAGCATTTTAAGTAAAATCACAAACACACGGATAACCTTTTCCCTCTCCTTCCCTCCTACCAGATTGATGGTTCCACCCTGCGGACACTGTGTTTGCAACATGGCCCTCTAATAACATTCCACTTGAACCTGACGCAAGGGAATGCTGTGGTCCGATACAGTTCCAAGGAAGAAGCAGCCAAGGCCCAAAAATCTCTGCATATGTACGTTTCTGTTCTCTCTTTCCTCTGTTTCAAAGCCAGTTTTATCTCAGAAACTATTTTCTTAAGCATTTGTTTGCTAGTTAGTGTAATTGCTACTGGAACTGATTGCTAGTTAGTTTAATCTGATGTTTGAAATTACCTAATGAGAGAGAAAAAACACTAGGGGAGTTAGATATTCACACAATGTGTGTGTGTGTGTGTGTGTGTATACTTTATATATAGTGTATATACACTAAATACAGAGAGTATATATACACACTATATATGATATGTGTAGTGAGTGTGTATAGGTAGTGTGTATATACATATACACATACTTATATAGACTCCACACCCTGCCTGGGCAGCCCATGCCAGGGCTCTCTCACCCACACAGTAAAGATATTTCTCCTTGTGTTTCAGTGGAACTGTTTGTGTTCCAACTCATGGCCATTACCCCTTTGTCCTGTTATTGGAGACAACAGAAAAAAAACTGTTGCCCTATTTGCCTGACACTCACCCTTTGGGTATGTTGATGAGGTCCTCCCTCAGCCTTCTCCAGGCTGAACAGCCCCAGGTCTCTCAGCCTTTCCTCATAAGAAAGATCATGGTAGCCCTTAAAGAGGTTTTTGTTAGAGACTGCGTTCGCTAACTCGGCAGATGTGGCATAACTCTTCACCTTGAATCTAGCTTGTGGGAACATGGATCTCTGCATCCATGTGGAATATTTCCCACAGTGCCCTTTGCAGAAGCACAGAATTTCAAGGGTTGGAAGGGATCTCAAAAGCTCATCCAGTGAACCCCCTGCCAGAGCGGGACCACCTAGAGCAGGTCACCCAGGAACTCATCCAGCTGGGTTTGAATGTCCTCAGAGAAGGAGACTCCACAGCCCATCTGCGCAGCCCTTGCCAGTGCTCCCTCATCTCAACAGGGAACAAGTTTTACCTTGTGTTTCTTTGGAACCTCTCATGTTCCAGCTTGTAACTGTTGCCCCTTGTCCCATCATGGGCCATCACTGAGTACAGCCTGGCTGCATCCTCCTGACACACACCCTTTATCGATATGTAAACATTCATGGGGTCACCCTTCAGTGTCCTTTTATTCAAGCTAAAGAGCCCCAGCTCCCTCAGCATCCTTCAGATGCTTCACTCCATCATCTCTGTGGCTCTGTGCCGAACTCTGCAGAAACTCCTTGTCCTTCTGGAACTGGAAGGACCCACAGGTCCCTTTCCTCTACACTACTAACAGTTCATTCCCCAACCTGTACCAGCACATGGAGTTACTGTTTCCCAGATGACATCACTGCACCTTTTGCTTTTTGTCCTCAGGTGTGTACTGGGAAACACTACCATCCTGGCCGAGTTTGCTGGCGAAGAAGAAGTGAACCGTTTCCTGGCGCAGGGCCAGGCGCTGCCGCCCACATCCAGCTGGCAATCCAACAGCGGCAGCACTCAGCCACGCCTGGGCTCCGCGGGCAGCTCCCACGGGCTGGTGCGCAGCGACACGGGGCACTGGA
Source organism: Urocolius indicus (assembly GCA_013401255.1). Taxonomy (NCBI): domain Eukaryota; kingdom Metazoa; phylum Chordata; class Aves; order Coliiformes; family Coliidae; genus Urocolius; species Urocolius indicus. The sequence continues at coordinate 26,416 of WBNH01007885.1, read as the reverse complement.
ACACTCCCTGCCTGGGGGGCAAGGGCAGCAGCGACCTGCTCTGGGGGGGTGTTCCTCAGTACTCCAGCAGCCTTTGGGGACCCCCCAGCACCGACGATGGCAGAGTCATTGGAAGCCCGACACCTTTGAATACTCTTCTTCCAGGTGATCTTCTCAGTGGGGAGTCCATCTAGGAAACAAGAGAAACAAAATGGAAATAACAATCATCAGCACTAAAGGAAAAAAAACAAACAAACAAATAAAGATGGTAACCCTTTCCAGTCCCGGGCTTGATGAAGAATCCAGCTTTAACAGCTCAGACTGGCAGCCCTTGTGTTTTTTTTTAGTACCTCTGTCCAATATCGAATATGAAACTGCAGAAGTCCTTGTGAACTGTTTGTGAAACAGTATGGGCTACTTTTGGTCAGTGTCACATGCTAATGACAGGTGTTTTTATTTTGGGGGGGGGTGTTTTTTGGGTTTTTTTTTTTGTTGATGGCTTTTTTGTTTTATGTTGTCTTTTTATGTTTGTATGGTGATTTTATTGTGTTGTTTTTTTTTTTTTTTAAAAACAGAGTATAAAAGCTGCTTAGAATAGGTCTATCATGAAGGGCACTTTTCAGAAATTGGGCTGGAAAGGGTTATTTTATCAACTGTGGGGTGGGGGGGAGGGGAGGGGGAAATGAAAGCCTATTTAAAATGAGCCTGTGACTATTATGCACATTACCAGAGGCGGACCCAATAATCAGAAAGGGTGAAGTGTGATATTTACCATTGGTACAGACCAGTGTCAGATCTGGATGGTGACTATTGACTGTACAGGTTTAGCGGGGAGGGAGGGAGGGAGGGCAGGGTCAGGGTATCTCTGTGTCCACTACTCCCATGGATCTGCCTATGCACATTACCCTTGTTCCATTACTTTTTCATGTCATGTTTTTTTAAATCTCCTCCCAAAAAAAATATAAAAAGCAAAAACAAAAAAAACAACCAAACACCACCCCCCTCACACCCCACCACAAACCCCACAACAAACACCCCAAGCAACCAACACAAACACCCAACGGAAAAAGAAACCACATATCAACGTGCAAAAATACTTGAATCCAGCAGGCCAATAGCAAAATGTGAACACTTTCTGAGTCTAATGATTACACTTCCAGGTCAGCGTCAGTACACACAAAACAAAACAGGCTCTAAGAATCTTCTTTTCAAGTTCAGTCTCTATGTTTTTGTTGGAACAGATGTGTGTATGTGTATGAGCGTGTGTGTGTGTGTGTATACACGTGTGTGTGTACACATGTGTGTACCCATGTGCGGTTTAACTCAAAGTGTGAATTTGGGGTTTTCCTTTTATTCAGTATATGCTTTTCATTTGCTCATTGGTCAAACGTTTTAATTGTTATTAGCTTCTAACTTTGCACTGAGTGTCCGCAGCCCTTCTTGTAGCTAATCCTAGAGACAAAAAAAAACAAGAGAAAAGAAACTGATAGAAGGGGCCAGCGACAATTCACGTGTAAATGTTTACTCAAGGACTCTTGTTGCATTTTAAAAATTACAGTGTGTATCTCTGGAGAATAATATGTATATCTACCTTTAGCAGCTTTTTATTGTGGACTAATGCAAGAAAATTACCGGAGTATTGCACCATTTTTTTGTTTGTTTTCCATTGGGAATATAAAGTTTAAAAAACAAAACAAAACAAAAAAAAACTCTTGTTGAACTGTGGCCATAGATAATTGTAAAGAGTTGCTAGTTCCCTTGCAAGCAGGAACAGAAACAAGCACTTGGACATAGGTTTTTGACTGCTTTTGGAGGAGCCAGGAGTTTCGGGCTCCCACCTGTTTACAGACCTTTTTTGTTTTTGTTTTTTCTCCTTCAAACTTTAAAATAAAAAAGTAAAAAAAAGAATTTAAAAAAAAAAAAAAATCAAAAAAAAAAAGAGGAAAAAGAAGAAAAAAAAAAGAGGAAAAAAAGAAACCAAACCAACCACCAAACCATAAAAGACTGACTTCCATCGAAAAGAAAACTTATTTTCAGAATGAAGATATGCTACTTCAGAGCTCTGGGATTGAACAGTGTTGTTGTATTCCTTCTTTTCTTTGGCCATTGCTGTGTTAACTATTTGTTGTTGTTGTTGTTGTTGTTTGGGTTTTATTTTTTTTTTCCTTACTATTCGTCGAAAGTGGCGAAAACTTTGTGATCACTATCTTGCACATGGTGGAAGATGTCTCAGGAAAGCCGGGTTTCCCGAGGAGCAACTCCACACCATTTCATGTATTTTTAAAAACCCAACTCCTAGCACTGAAGATATTATTAAAAAACAAAAAGAAAAGTTAAAAAAAAAAACACAAAGACAGTAAGAAAGAAGAAAAAAAAAATACCTAATGTGTAGCAGTTACATATTTACCAAATAATGGACTCAAAAGAAATAGATGTTTGAAGAGTGCTTTATATATTAAGAAAAGAAAAAAAATCGCTCTATGTTTAAAAAGTTCAATGTTTTTGATTGTTTTGAAAGGAAGAAAGACAATGGAATAACATACCCTCGAGTATGTTCTAAAAATTATATGAACATTGTACTCCCTGCCTGCTTGGATCAGGAATCTTGTGCATTACATTTTTGTTTTCCCTTTCTTATTTTTTGTTTTGTTTGTTTGGGTTGGTTTCTCTTTGTTTTGAAGATTAGCTTTGTAATGGTTTCTCAGATTTAAAGGGTCCTGCAAGATTGCAAATTAACAAAAAAAGCTGGTTTTATAGAGGATCATGAACTATGCACAAACTTGGGTTCAAGAGTTGTTGTTTTCTTTTTTCGTTTGTTTCCTCGAGTTTTAGTAGTGTATTTAGCTGAGTAACCTTTCCTCAGAGTAATTGCATCTCATGGCCATCACACGCCTCCTGCATATATATTTTATATATATATCTATACACACACACTTATATAAAATATGTATGTGTGTATGTGCGTGTTTACATTCGATTTTTCCATGCTGAAGTTTAGCATCCAGTTGTAGGAAAACAAAACAAAACTGATATTTTAAAATTGGGAATGAAAATTTCTGTTC